>QNTS01000200.1:1018856-1060091 GCA_003317085.1 Hucho hucho
GGGAGGTTAACGAAACAATGATACTGTGAAGGCCTTGTCAAATAAAATAAAAAATGTCAACCATTGTTATCAGATTGTCCAATGGTAATGTTTCCATTGAGGTGCAACAAAAGGTCTGTTTCTGATGTCTCTGATGTTGATGCTTTCATCCAAAATGATTGTGGGCATACAACCACTTGTATGAGCTACATGAATATATGAGTCATATTCAACTGAAGTGTCTACAAAGGCCATTTATGTACAATTAACTTCATAATGAAATAGCACTCAAATGCTCGGTCCGAATTTCCACCATGACCACAGCTCCCCTTTGCTTTAAGTATCTAAGGTAGTAGTTCCCCCGAGTGTACATAGCTACCATACATGTATTTCATGGTCATGGTCTAATTCTGACATCGGGACACCAACATGGCATCTCTGACAAGTCCTGTAGCTGTGCCTTTAACCCCTCTGGCCTGGTAGATCCTGGGGAGAAGCTATTTTTCCACATGTAGTCCCAAACTCCAGAATGAAGACAGAGGATCCCACTGACCTTTGTTCCCAGACACACTGTGGCTCTGACAGCTTAACATTAGATTCAGCACCTGGCCCTACTCTCCCTAAATAAAAAAATTGTCCCTGTATGAGACAAGGTAATTGTCCACTCAATGACAGTCTTCTTAGGCAATGCTCCCCTGATCCTAAATCTAGATTATATAAAAAAGAGATGGGGAATATCTTTTCAATATGGAAGGTATTTTACCATTTCAATACCTAGACATATCTATTATTACTTGGTCAAACCTCGTTTGCTTAGATGTGGAAAAAATACATAAAAAAAGGTTTAAATACATAATCAGGTATATCAAATGCTACATTTGGCCAAAATTACACCAGTGCAATGCATTCATTTTGAACTCTTAATTTGACTCCATTGCAGTCCTCTGTCTGTGGTATACTGGAAGATTGAAAGCGTATGGTCGGTACCAATAATTATACATTTACCTGGAGGTGTCAGCTTTGAACTTTGTTCCTTGCCAGATTTTCCAGCCCTCCCAGATTTAATAAAATTACCTGGCTCGTGCCAACCCCTGCAGATTGGAGGAACAAGCACCTGCTGTGCCAGTCTGGGAAGGTGACAGGCCTGGCAGCTTGTAGATTAAATAAAGCTGTCTACTATGTGCCGAGGTAATGGCTTCTCAAACATCAGTTAAATGTAACACTGATGCCATGTCAGAGTTGCTTTGTTGGATAGCTCTCTACAGGGTATTGGGGGAGGCAAAGACTATTGCTGCTGGACAGGCCAAGGCTCACGATTACACTGTTAAATGCATGAAAATGCAAATGTTATGTTTAACAAAATACAGCCACATTCTTTTGATGTTTACGGTCACAACTGGGTGGCATCTTGATAATGATTTTCAATCTGTCAGAGAGAGATTACATTTTTTGTGGGAATCCATTTTGTTGAGATAACATAATTTCGTATTTCATATCCACATACTGGTATTGATGGTTCCCATGACAAAGAATCAATCCAAGATATAACAAATGGGTTCAATTCATAGAAGGAAATGGTTCCCATTTGCCCCCAGCTGTTCAATACACATTTGAGGCCCAGTCAAGAGCTGTGAAATGAATGTGTGCTGGCTTGTTTACCCAGAGAGACAGAGACATAATTTCAGACTCCATGTTTCTGGCTTGTACTTTGCCAAGGCCTCATGCCATGATGCAACAAAGCCTGTTTCCCGGGAAATATTCTGGGCTGATTTTCACAGCTGTCAGGCCTTTCTCTCTGGCACTCTCCACATTACATCCCACACCAGGTTATCAGATGCAGATAACCACTGCAGCCATGATTCATCAGAAATACTGGCTTTCTCTGTTCTAAAGGGCAATGTTAAGGAATCTCACGCCACACATACAGTAATGTTAGCAACCTGCATCTTAGTATACATGATGGGCATGGGATAGATACTGTTTGTTAAAAGAAGTTGGCAAATAAAGATATTGAAGCACTCCCTTCACATAAAAGCATTTAGGCCCAGTGAATGAGTTCAAGGACAGGGACAAATTCATAATCGATAACGGTTAGGAATCCTAATTTAGAGCATTATTCATCTTGACTACTTTGGCCCACAGTTATTGATTGATAGACAATGTTGTCGAAATGACAAAGATGAATGGAGTCAAGTAATATGACGAAGAACCAACAATAAATCTATATTTTTGCACAGATATTAGTTTGGGTTATATTATTAATTCACCTAGACTGGTTGCATAGGCGTGCTGATAGATAATATTGATTTGACTTGAGGTTTGGACGTTTGGGGCTCTCCGGTACAGATGTCAATAAGCATCCATTTTCAAGGGCATTCAGCAAATTGAGAAGAAATTCAATTTGCCATCCTTCATCCAAAAGTGTGCTGTTGAGTGGGATTTCATGACATCTTCCATCAAGAGAAACCAATGCTGTGGAACTCAGAGGGAGACTAAGGGACTTGCAGTGCATGCTAGACATGTTGATGGCTATAACCATTCATCCAAGAGGGTTTCTCCTCTAGCAGTGTTTAGGGCTCTAAACATACCTTCAGCATTTTGAACTCAAATAATGGACATTTACATATACAACTAAAATGTTACTTTCTTAAAGTAATCCTGTCAACTATACCAAAATGTGAAGTGTTTGATAACTTTAGTCAGCATTTCACTGATTCTAGATGTGATATCCTTGCTGGTCTGTAGGGGGAAGTATATCAACATGAGCCCATATATTTAAATGTGCAAGCTGAGACAGGAAGCTGGTTAATTAACAAGAAATGTCATCCTGCAGTTAGCTCACTGTCCCTCTGTATGACCTTTAGTGTATATAGAGACAGGTAAGGGTCGAATGTCACTATATCCTTAGTGCTTCACTAGTGCCCATGCTAAGACAAAATATATTGATTGAGTCCATTGATGTGCTCAAGGACAGCCCATTGTCAATATTAATTCCACATTTTGTTACTTCTATCCAGAAACATTGTATTCTGTTTTTTTTTCTAACTATATTCTAATTTGAATGGATGCAATGATTTAAATTGGAAAGTTCTCATACCTAGATCATCATCAATATCACACCCCTTGTACTTTTCACACACGCACACAAACACACACACCTTAACACCTCAAACATCAGGACACATCATTTATTACTCACAAGAAAGTAGTTCATTTTATTTCCATCAACGTTATCCTGTCAAAAGTGATTGCCCATTAACTTCAGCCATTTCTCATACAGTACATGAGAGTTCTAATTCATAATTCTCTGGTGAGAACAACCCCACTTTCTGTCTATGCTAATTTTCTTATAGTTTGTCAATTTGCAACCTTGGTAGCTAGATAGAGAGTAGCTACATAGCTAGTGTAGTTAGCTAGCTAACATTTCCAAATCTATAACTGGCTAACATGAAATGTCATATTTATGAAATGTTATGACACTCACAAGCTCCCTAGCTAAAGTAAACTTAACTCTACGGTTGATTCAAGTGTCAGCTGAGTGTACCGCCAACTACATCGAGTCACTATCAGTCGAAACTTGGAAAAATTTAAATTCTTAAACACTTACCGTGCACCTATACTCTTCCTGTGGATATGCATTCCTTTCTGTGGGTGATGAAACCCGTAGTTTTTTATAAAAGTATCATTTTACGAGACCTCTGCCAAGGGAGCTGTTGTTTGTTAACGGAGAAGGAGCAGACTGTCATTATATTATTTTTTTACTATGGATTCCAACTCCAACTGACACCTCTATAACATTTAGGACAAGCACAGGAACACATTTAAGCATTAAATACTGGATATTTATAAAAGTGTCAAGTTGTCGTGCATGTTTGAAGTCACTAACTTCCTACTCCATTGGACAACAGTTGATTACAGGACGCAATTTGACAGACGTCACATAGAATTAAGTTTTATAAAAAATTACAGATTTCAGCACCCAAATTGATTATTGAATGTTATGATGGACGCAGCTTTGTAGAATCAAAACATTTACAGCCTCTGCTCAACCAAGTCAAACTCAAGAATGAATTGTTTAGGGGGCTGAAATTCACAAACAATATTGTGCTTATCACCCTCAGTCGAGCAATGCATTCCGTCAAGAGTCGTTCACAATCTAGTCCGGTTGCAGCCACAACTAGACCTTGTTTCAAATATATCAAAAAGTTATCATATTTGTATGCCTAGCAATCAACAAATGTCCATTGTTTAAATCACACTTTTACAAGTCTCTGTCACAAATGACAGCTTCAATAAACCCCCTATGGTGAACAACATGTGAGCTAGAGGCTTGTAGAATGGCTATTTAGATTTTTAAGTTCATCGTTCGCCGTTAGAGGGTCTTGCCTGCTGCCTATGGTGAATGAGATGTGAACGAGAGGCTTGTAGAATCATGACCCCCACTCAATTCTGCAGTAAACGAGAGTGAGAGAAGCTGTCTGTGCAACAGAAGTCACAGAAACAGTGCACAACTTCATCGAGCCACTTCTAGTGATGAATCAAGGAGCCAATAGTAATTTTCACTGAACATTTGTTGGCAACACTGGTAAAACTGCATACTGTTTTGAAGTTTAATTTCCTTGCTTTGTCTAACACTACAATGAAACTAGCAAATACGTTTTGTGGTTCAGAGTGCAGTATTTGTTTAGTTTTATAGGACAAATGTTTGCTAGCATGTTTCTCACACTGGCTTTAGCCGGGGGAGGTGCAGGCCTGTCTGGGCATGTTACAGGGGGATGCCTAGCAACACATGCCTCGGAAGGGTGGCAATGTCTGCATAGCACGACAAATTTCCATGATTCTATGCAAGACTCAAACATAACAATTTATCCTTTGCTAAGCCCCCGGCCCAGAGTGTTAAGCAACTAATCGCAACACGTTGGTGGAAAGCAACTGTCGACGAGTCTGACACCTCAAACCAATGGAACCCAATGAGGCAATGGCAAAAACAATGTTTTTATCAAAACATGTATTGTTTACATGGCTAAATAATTTGAACAGTGCACGAGGGGTAGTTGCAACTACGATAACTGACATACAGAGCCTGTTGGAGAGTGTTTTGAATCGAAATGACACTGTTGCATTGTTTGCGAGCTAGCTGGTTTTCTAGCATTCATTGAAAACGTTGCTAACGCTAGATAGCTAGCTAGCCAGTTATTTGGAGAAAACAAGTTATATTAACTGTATCTACGCTGGCTATATTAGGAATATAACTCATCTGCTGTCGACATCAGCAAACGATTTGGGAGCCCTTGTTAGCTCCAAAAGTGGTTCGTAGCTTTGACCGCATGCGCAGTGCATTCAGATCCATCCAGTGGTTAGCCACACTACAAACTTAATTTTACCAGTTCCCGTGAAGCAATTGTAATGACAGTTCACCATAATCTACACAGGACCTTCTAATCAGCAGGTTTTGCATGGGTGGAGTTTCATTTTACCTGGTGTCATCACCAGGCGGTAAATTTGCTAATAGACCAATAAGAAAGAGAGTTCCAAACTTCTCTACCAATACCAGTTTTCCTCACCACTCAGACCACTCCCAGACAGTTTTAGCGAAAATCTGGATTGAGAAATAGTTTTGCTAAAATGGAAAATTGTTACAGATAATGGAAAACTGTTACAGAAAGGGACTTAATTGTTACCCATAAATGATTTGAAAATTATATAAAAATGTCTGCTTCGGCCCTTTAATGGTTGTTTTCTTTGCTTCTTCCTCTGATCCAACAAGATTATGTTCAGTCTTTATCCACTGAGTGTCTCCCTTCTCAACATTTCTGAATGCTGGCTGAAAAACAGCTGTGATATCCAAGAAACACTAGATCTGAATGCTAGTACCTGCCATACTGTAATGACAGTGACAGGACACTGATTTGAGTTGTCTTGAGTGTTTTTTAATAGGCTAATCGAATACCCTGACGGTCTTTTAACCAAAATGTTGGTTAAAAGAGGCTTACAGTGGAGCATCAGCAGAGAAAACATTAATACAAATAAATTAATGGAGAACTAAAAATTGCACTTGACTTTTTTCCCCCTTGCTAGATCTGACTTTTCTGATAGTTACTTTATTGATGAAAAATTGACTTAGTATGACTGTGATTTGTGGTTGTCCCACCTATCTACAGTGCGTTCAGAAAGTATTCAGACCCCTTGACTTTTTCCACATTTTGTTACCTTACAGCCTTATTCTAAAATTGATTAAATTATATTTTTCCTTCAGAAATCTACACACAATACCTCATAATGACAAAGCGAAAACAGGTTTTTATTTTTTTTTGCAAATGTATAAAAATATTTACATACGTATTCAGACCCTTTGCTATGAGACTTGAAATTGAGCTCAGGTGCATCCTGTTTCCAAATCAAATCAAATTGTATTGCTCACATACACGTGATCAGCAGATGTTATTGCGGGTGTAGTGAAATGCTTGTGGTTCTAGCTCCGACAGTGCAGTAATATCTAACAAGTAATATCTAACAAGTTACACAACATATACCCAATACACACAAATCTAAGTAGGAATGAATTAAGACTATATACATATGGACCAGCAATGTCAGAGCGGAACGGACTAAGATACAGTAGAATAGTATAGAAAACAGTATATACACATGAGATGAGTAATGCCAGATATGTAAACATTAAGTGACTAAGATACCATAGAATAGTATAGAATACAGTATATACATATAAGATGAATAATGCAAGATATGTAAACATTATTAAGTGACTAAGATACCGTAGAGTAGTATAGAATACTATATATACATATGCGTTAAGTAATGCCAGATATGTAAACATTCCTTAATGTTGCCAGTGATTCCTAGTCTATACCTATAGGCAGCAGCCTCTAATGTTCTAGTGATGGCTATTTAACAGTCTGATGGCCTTGAGATAGAAGCTGTTTTTCAGTCTCTCGGTTCCAGCTTTGATGCACCTGTACTGAGCTCACCTTCTGGATGATAACGGGGTGAACAGGCAGTGGCTCGGGTGGTTGATGTCCTTGATGATCTTTTTGGCCTTCCTGTGACATCAGGTGCTGTAGGTGTCCTGGAGGGCGGGTAGTTTGCCCCCGGTAATGCGTTGGGCAGACCGCACCACTCTCTGGGGATTCTGCGTTTGCGGGCGGTGCAGTTGTCGTACCAGGCGGTGATACAGCCCGACAGGATGCTTTCAATTGTGCATCTGTAAAAATGTGTGAGGGTTTTAGATGACAAGCCACATTTCGTTAGCCTCCTGAGGTTGAAGAGGCTCTGTTGCGCCTTCTTCACCACACTGTCTGTGTGGGTGGTCCATTTCAGTTTGTCAGTGTCATGCCCTGATCTGTTTCACCTGTTCCTGTGATTGTCTCCACCCCCTCCAGGTGTCGCTTATTTTCCCCAGTGTATTTATCCCTGTGTTTCCTGTCTCTCTGTGCCAGTTCGTCTTGTATGTTTAGTCAAGTCAACCAGCGTGTTTTTCCCATACTCCTTTACTAGTCTCTTTTTCTAGTCCTCCCGATTCTGACCCCTGCCTGACTCTGGACTACTTTCCTGCCTGCCTGATCATCCTGCCTGCCCTGACCTTGAATCTGCCTGCCCTTCGGTACCTATTGGACTCTGATCTGGTTTTGACCTTTTTGCCTGTACACGACCATTCTCTTGCCTACCCCTTTGGATGAATTAACATTGTAAGACTCCAACCATCTGCCTCCTGTGTCTGCATCTGGGTCTCGCCTTGTGCCTTGATAGTCAGTGATGTGTATCCCAAAGAACTTGAAGCTTTCCACCTTCTCCACTGTGGTCCTGTCGATGTAGATAGGGGGGTGCACCCTCTGCTGTTTCCTGAAGTCCACGATCATCTCCTTTGTTTTGTTTTGTCATCCTTTATGAGATGTTTCTCAAACATGATTGGATTCCACCTGTGGTAAATTCAATTGATTGGACATGATTTAGAAAGGCACACGTCTGTCTATATAATGTCAGAGCAAAAACCAAGCCATGAGGTCGACGGAATTGTCCGTACAGCGAGACCGAATTGTGTCGAGGCACAGATCTGTGGAAGGGTACAAAAACATTTCTGCAGCATTGAAGGTCCCCAAGAACACAGTGGCCTCCATCATTCCTAAATGGAAGAAGTTTGGAACCACAAAGACTCTTCCTAGAGCTGGCCGGCCAAACTGAGAAATCAGGGGAGAAGGGCCTTGGTCAGGGAGGTGAACAAGAACCTGATGGTCACTCTAACAGAGCTCCAGAGTTCAACGCAGGAGTGGCTTCGGGACAAGTCTCTGAATGTCCTTGAGTGGCCCAGCCAGAGCCCGGACTTGAACCTGATCGAACATCTCTGTAGAGACCTGAATATAGCTGTGGAGCAATGCTCCCCATCCAACCTGACAGAGCTTGTGAGGATCTGCAGAGAAGAATGGGAGAAACTCCCCAAATACAGGTGTGCCAAGCTTGTCGCGTCATACCCAAGAAGACTCGAGGCTGTAATCACTGCCAAAGGTGCTTCAATAAAGTACTGAGTGAAGGGTCTGAATATTTATGTAAATGTGATATTTAAGTTTTTTATTTGTAATAAATGGGCTAAATTTCTAGAAACCAGTTTTTGCTTTGTCATTAGGGGGTATTGTGTGTAGATTGATGAGGGGAGAAAAAAACTATTTAATCAATTTTAGAATAAGGCTGTAACGCAACAAAATGTGGAAAAAGTCAAGGGGTCTGAATACTTCCGTATGCACTGTAGACCGGTGTGTGCCTTTCCAAATCATATCCAATCAATTCAATGTACCACAGCTGGACTCCAATCAAGTTTTGGAGAAACATCTCAAGGAGGATCAATGGAAACAGGATGCACCTGAGCTCAATTTTCAAATCTTGTAACAAAGGGTCTGAATACTTATGTAAATAAGGCATTTTATTTTTTTTATTTTTAATACATTTGCAAACATTTCTAAAAACCAGATTTTTTTTTGCTTTGTAATTATGGGGTATTGTGTGTAGATTGATGAGGAAAACAATGTACTTAATACATTTTAGAATAAGGCTGTAAAGTAACAAAATGTGGAAAATGTCAAGGGGTCTGAATACTTTCCCAATGCACTGTATCTTAAGATGAATCCACTAACTGTAAGTTGCTCTGGATAAGATTGTCTGCTAAATAACTAAAATGAAAAATGAAATGAAACCAGAATACCAGTGTGTTCGAGTTCTGTTTCATAATTATTCTGTATATTTCTCCTAGAACCTGGAACTGCAGTGGGCGTGCAACTGTATCCTTTCTGAACTAAAGGTATACAGTTCCGGAATTAACTGACCAATACATCCTCTCCCAGCTGCCCTCGTCAGTAATTGCCCCCAACTAATAAACCTGGTATCGAACAACCAACAGCATAGGATTTCTATCAGACAAAACAAATATCAAATCAAATGTAAATTCACTTTGGCCATGAGCAAATATCCAAGTGCATAATTCAGTGTGCTCAGGTCAGAATGAACAAACAGCTGACACAATAGAGAAAACAGATGGTTAGCATGGGACCCACGTCCACTTCTGACCTTTCTTGATTGAGTTTAATAGCATACAGAGCAAATGCAAAAAGGTCACTGGTACAGACAGCTTTAATAGTATAATTGGCACTTTTTTCCATGAAGATGGTTCTGTTGCAGGGAGCTAACCACTTGCTTTCGAAAAAATCCACAACTTATTCAGCGCATAATGACAGCGGGCCTTTGTCATGTCCACGCGAGCTGTGCTACCTGGTAAATCATGGGGAGTCATTGTTCCAACATGGCATAGGATGTGGAGGAGAACGTGGAGGAGCTGAAACCTGGACTTGTAGCATAGTAAATGTAAATCTGTCTCTCTCCATTTAGTATGATAGGTTACCAATTGCAGTTAGTACAATATGTTACAAATTTGCCATACGTATGATATGTTACGAATTCCAATTTGTTGTGTCTAACGTCAGCTCGGTGGCTAGGTTTAAGGTTAAGGTTAAGGTTAAGGTTATCGTAACCCTTTAAAGTTAGGTTAAAGGGTTACGATTATGGTTAGGGGGATGTGTTGTACTTGCAAAGTAACTAGAAAGTAGCGCAGCGGCAGGTAGCCTAGTGGTTAGAGCGTTGGGCCAGTGACCGAAAGGTTGCTGGATTGAATCCCCAATGTGATAAGTTAAAAAGCTGTCGTTCTGCCCCTGAGCAAGGCAGTTAACCCACTTTTCCTGGGTGCTGTGGATGTCGATTATGGCAGCCCCCTGCACCTCTCTGATTCAGAGGGGTTTGGTTAATTGCAGAAGACACATTTCAGTTGAAGGCATTCAGTTGTACAACTAACTAGGTGTCCCCCTTTCCCTAGTTGCAAATTTGCAACTTATTTAAAGTTGTCCTTGATGAGATTCAAACATGCAACCTTTGGGTTGCTAGACATTTGCGATATTCACTACACCTACCCATCCACCCCTTTCAAATTTGCCTTAAATAACCTTCTGTCTTATGTAACCATACCAAACGTAAAATAAACCAATTTCAGTGTCTCGGATTTACATTTACTATGTTACGTCTAGTCAATGAGACTAGGCTGCATAACTACCTCACAGCTGTAGAGCTTTCTCTCACCTCCTACATCTGTGTGAAAATCTCAGTACCATCTCCCAATTCTCAATGGATTAAAGAAATAAGTCAGACAACTAACCCAATAGTATACTGTATACTGGAAACTATAGAATCGCATTAGGACCAAGTAAAAAAAGGACTCTAGCTGGGGGGCCTTGCAGATTTTTGTTTGCATTAAAGTAACATGATATTTTCAGAGTTATGTATAACTGCAAAAATGTACTCAAAATTCCATTATAAGAATTTAAGCGTACTCTGGTCAATGGGCATCCCCACACTATTGTACAAGACTTAACAGAGAAATTGTAAATATCACAGAAGAGACTCTGGAGATTACACTACAATAACAGCAATGGCTGCTGTTTACTGATGCATACTCCCAGAATGTTTGTACAGCCCTCAGGCCATGTTGATCGTTTACAGCTAGGTCACAGACCGCATTACAAGTGGTCAACATCTGTGAGATTTACCTCCTTCATCTCATATTAAAATGCAGAAAATGTGGTCTTCATTTGTTTATATTTTTGTTAAATCTAATAATTAGATATTTACATTGTCATCCAAGCAAAGACAGACAATGAAGCAAATCTCTCATATTTCAAGGTGGCTTGCTTTTCACACCAGCTTGCACAGCTTTACAGCAACACTTCCCCAACAGAAATAATATTATATTATATTAATGGAAACAGTAGTTGGTAATTACCTTCACAGAATATGAATAATTGGTTTAGTTCATTGGATTATTTGTTGTGGGGCATGAATATACATTCTAATGAATGTAAATGAGTGAATGGGAAGAGATGATTGGAAAACATCATCATATGATGTGGCAGGGTGTGCTGTGACTGTTAAAAAAGGTTAAGCTAATATAATCTTGGCATGGTAATGTGCTTGTGTTAAACAATGTGTCTTAGTATGCTAAGTATACTTTTCAGAACACACTGTATGGACATTGTATGGAGGGTTGTACTGTATGGACAACACATGGAAGGTTGTACTGTATAGACAACACATGGAAGGTTGTACTGTATGGACAACACATGGAGGGTTGTACTGTATAGACAACACATGGAAGGTTGTACTGTATGGACAACACATGGAGGGTTGTACTGTATAGACAACACATGGAGGGTTGTACTATATGGACAACACATGGAGGGTTGTACTATATAGACAACACATGGAGGGTTGTACTATATGGACAACACATGGAGGGTTGTACTGTATAGACAACACATGGAAGGTTGTACTGTATGGACAACACATGGAGGGTTGTACTGTATGGACAACACATGGAGCGTTGTACTATATGGACAACACATTGTGACGACCCTCCCACTCTGTCTGTTGTATTCTCTCTTTGCTCTTGTTTCCTTGTTAGGATGCTGGTGGGCGGAGTCGGGAGGGTCGTCAGTGACATGGGAAACACCTGGGCTGGGTGCGTCCCAGGATAAATAGAACTCTTCCCCAGTCATTGGGAGACTCTCGCCAGGCAGACACCCTTATGGATTTTGGTTGTGCCAGTTTTGTGGCTGTTTTGGTTGTTTACTTTGGCACCTTTCAACACCCCCTCATTATCACATTTATGCACGCAAACACTCACTTACACTACTGATTACTGACTACACACACACCATTGTTAATTNGACAACACATGGAGGGTTGTACTGTATAGACAACACATGGAGGGTTGTACTGTATGGACAACACAGGGATAAATACATGTAAATCACTGATTACAGGAACTGTTAAAACAAAAATAATAAATACAAATATGAGTTTTTCCTAGCCACTGTACTCCTGCATCTGCATTGCTTGCTCTTTGGGGTTTTAGGCTGAGTATCTGTATTGCACGTTGTGCCAACTGCTGATGTAAAAATAGCTTTATAAAATAAATAAATGTGATTGATTAAAACATCTAAAGCTCAATTATGTCCCTCATGTCAATCATGGTTTAGGAATTATTGTTGGCAATTACAAAATAATACTACAGGTTGTCAAGGTGGCCCAAGGAGAACTATTTGAACAGAATACAGAGACACAGTGCTCAAGAATGCTCAAAGTAACATGAAAATAACTAAGAACCGAGGGATTTACTGTGAACAAGAGCTACACTCACAAATTACTGGTATAATAAAGTATGTCATTATTTTCTTCAAATCGTAAATTCATCTTTTGAGAAGAGGTCATTTACAATGATATGCAATGTAAGCAATAAAAGTATTTATGAGATTAGTTTCGCAAATAGAAACTTTAATAGGACAGTTATAGTCGCCAATGTCATAACAAGTCCTTCTAGGGTAGAAAGTCCTTCATTTTGCTTTAGTCACTGTGATCCAGAGACAACCAAGTATTTTCAATAATCCATGGCCAAATGGTTTCCTTACTCTCTTCCTGAGGCAACCTTCACAGTTGACCAACAAATCAACTCTATGCCTAATCTGACTCGAACCCAGTAGCACTCCGATCCAATATAAATGCCCATTTGTCATTGATTATGGATGGCTGTGGATGCTGCAAGCAATGTTTGTGCCTAGCTTTTCCTGTCCACATGCTCTCATGCAAGGGCTTGCTTTATATCCGTTGCTGTCACAAAGCACTGCTCTGATGTTGCCTGTGATCCTTCAGGTCTTCAGACAGCTCTAACACCCCCTCTGCATTATTTCGGTACTTTGGATAGCCGACCTGAATACAGGGATCACAACAAGGACAGGAATGTGTTGTCTTTCATGTACAGGTTTCTGTGCTCTAGGTCTAGACTTTGAAGTCAATGAGTGAATGTATATCATTTATCAATGCAGTAATTGCTCTTAATAGAGGTACAGAACACGCTGACATCTAACAGTTATGGAATGGACTAATGGCATCATAATAGTGTCTGATACACCCCAGCCCCAAGGTGATTTGATAATGATTGATGAGTGCATCAAAACACCTACTATAGCAATGGGCTGTCATGTCTATGGAAGCTACCAGTTCTCACAATATGTACCCTGAATCTCTTTTGTACCTGTATGATCTAAAGCCATACAGCAGGGTAAATCAATCACGTCTACAGTATACCTGCATACAACTTGCATTGTGCACTGTACGTTACACATTGCGGCAGGCATCTTATTAATTTGTTATATTTACTGAATATTGTAGGATTACAGAGGAATAGAATATGTAGAGTTGGCAACGCCCATAGCGCGCTATTACACATCCACCATCAAACAGCACCTGCATTCTCCCTCACACTCTGCAGATGAGCACTGCAGAGGGAGGGCGGGAGGTGGGAAGCTACTCTGGTCAGTCTTGGGAGTGATTACCTAACGGTCTCCACATGGGGATGTTATTCCACTGACAGTGGCAAGATGAATAGGTGTCTGTGTGTGGCGATCAGCCCCCTTTGCTTCCGTGATTATAGTGTTTAATAACTCACCCTCAGCAATACATAGACATTGACCAGCCAGGATCCTTGCCAGGAATGCTTGATTTACCAAACCCTTTGAAAGGGGAAAAACTCTAATTGAGGAGACAGATTGCTGAAAAGGCTCTCCAGCAGACCCATGAATCATTGTTTAATCAGAGCACAGAGTGCCAGGGTAGACACTCAGAACAGCAGTGGTACTGCTCCTCCAGCACTCAGCTCTCTCTTTCTATATGTGGTCTCTAAACACTCTCTCTATTCTCCTCTATCTATTCTCCATCTCTCGGCACAATCAACATTTACCTTTTGAGTTCTAAGGAAATTGTTTTTTACACGGTGGAGAAAGCTTGATAGTCTGGAGACAGGCCATCTCCAGGACATCAGACTGTTGAACAGCCATCACTAGCCAGCTACCTGCCCAGTACTCTGCCCTGCACCTTGAGACTAATGCCCCATGTACAGTATATAAACTCTTAGAAAAAAAGGTGCTATCTAGAACCTAAAAGGCTTCTTCGGCTGTTCCCAAAGGAGAACCCTTTGAATAACCCTTTTTTGTTTCCAGGTAGAATCTTTTTGGGTTCCATATAGAACCCTTTCCACAGAGGGTTTTACATGCAACCCACAAGGGTTCTACCTGAAACCAAAAAGGGTTCTCTATGGAACCAAAAAGTGTTCTCCTATGGGGACAACTGAAGAACCCTTTTGGAACCCTTTTTTTTTTTTGCTTAACAAGTCAGATAATAAGTTGCATGGACTCACTCTGTGTGCAATAATAGTGTTTAACATCATTTTATTATGATTGGGCTACCTGGGGTTGGAGGTAGCCTAGAGGTTAAGCGCGTTGGGCCAGTAACTGAAAGGTTGCTGCTTCGAGTCCCTGAGCTGACTAAGTGAAAAATCTGTTGATGTGCCCTTGAGCAATGCACTTAAACCTAATTGGTCCTGTAAGCCATTCTGGATAAGAACGTCTGCTAAAATTACAAAAAATAAATGAGGATGGATCAACAACATTGTAGTTACTACACTAAACTAAAGTGAAAAGAAGGAAGCTTTTACAGAATAAAAATATTCCGAAACATGCATCCTGTTTTCAATAAGGTAGTAAAGTGAATGCAAAAACATTTAGGTCCTGAATACAAAGGGTTATGTTTGGTGCAAATCCAACACATCACTGAGTACCACTCAGTACTCATATTTCCAAGCATGATGGTGACTGCATCATGTTATGGGTATGCTTGTCTTCGGCAAAGACTAAGGAGATTTTTAGGATAAAAATAAATAGAATAGAGCTAAGCACAGGCAAAGTTCTTGAGGAAAACATGGTTAAGTCTACTTTCCAACAGACATTGGGAGACAAATTCACCTTTCAGCAGGACAATAACCTAAAACACAAGGCCAAATATACTCTGGAGTTACTTACCAAGACGACATTGAACGTTCCTGTGTGGCAAGTTACAGTTTTGACTTAAATAGGCTTGAAAATGTATGGAAATATTTGAAAATGGCTGATATACAATCAACTTGATAGAGTTTGAAGAATTTTTTAAGGAATAATGTGCCAATATTGTACAATCCAGGTGTGCAAAGCTCTTACAGAAAGACTCAAGTGCTCAACAGGGATGCTGGTCCATGTTAACTCCAATGCACAGGGATGCTGGCCCATGTTAACTCCAGTTGTGTCAAGTTGGCTGGTAGTGGATCTCTACTCCGAATAGCTCGTTCCATCTCATCCCACAGACTATAATTGCTGGCAAAGGTGATTCTAACATGTATTGACTCAGGTGTGTGAATACTTACAGTAAGAGTCAAAAGTTTGGACACACCTACTCATTCAAGGGTACTCATTTTTCTTTATTTTTACTATTTTCTACATTATAGAATTCTAAAAAACTATGAAATAACAGATATGGAATCATGTAGTAATCAAAAGGTGTTAAACAAATCAAAATATATGTTATATTTTAGATTACTCAAAGTAGCCATCCTTTGCCTTGATGACAGCTTTCCACACTTTTGGCATTTTCTTTTGGCATTTTCTTCCAGCTTCACCTGGAATGCTTTTCCAACATCCCACACCATCTCAATTGGGTTGAGGTCGGGTGATTGTGGAGGCCAGGTCAGCTGATGCAGCACTTCATCACTTTCCTTCTTGGTCTAATAGCCCTTACACAGCCTGGAGGTGTGTTGGGTCATTGAAAAACAAATGAAAGTCCCACTAAGTGCAAACCAGATGGGATGGCGTATCGCTGCAGAATGCTGTGGTAGCCATGCTGGTTAAGTGTGCCTTGAATTCTAAATAAATCACTGACAGTGTCACCAGCAAAGCACCCCCACACCATCACACATCCTCCATGCTTCACGTGGGAACCACACATGCGGAGATCTGTGTGAAGCATTTATTTGGGATGCAATCTGAGGTGCAGTTAACTCCAATGAACTTATCCTCTGCAGCAGAGGTAACTCTGAGTCTTCCTTTCCTGTGGCGGTCCTCATGAGAGCCAGTTTCATCATAGCGGTTGATGGTTTTTGCGACTGCACTTGAAGAAACGTTCAAAGTTCTCGACATTTTCCGGATTGACTGACCTTCATTTATTAAAGTAATGATGGACTGTTTTTTCTCTTTGTTTATTTGAGCTGTTCTTGCCATAATATGGACTTGGTTTCTTACCAAATAGGGCTATCTTCTGTATACCTGCCCTACCTTGTCACAACACAACTGATTGGCTCAAACGCATTAAGAAGGAAAGAAATTCCACAAATTAACCTTTAACAAGACACAGCTGTTAATTGAAATACATTCCAGGTGACTACCTAATGAAGCTTGTTGAGAGAATGCCAAGAGTATGCAAAGCTGTCATCAAGGCAAAGGTTGGCTACTTTGAAGAATCTCAAATATAAAATAGATATTGATTTATTTAACACTTTTTTGGTTACTACATTATTCAGTGTGTGTTATTTCATAGTTTAGATGTCTTCACTATTATTCTACAATGTTGAAATAAAGAAAAACCTGGAATGAGTAGGTGTGTCCAAACTTTTGACTGGTACTGTATGTAAATTAGATATTTCTGTATTTCAATACATTTCAATACAAACAATTCTAAAAATATGTTTTTAATTTGTTATTATGGGGTATTTTGTGTAGATGGGTGAGGGAAAAAAAAGGTACATTTAATCCATTGTTAATTCAGGCTGTAACACAACAAAGTGTGTAATAAGTCAAGGGGTATGAGTACTTTCTGAAGGCACTATATACAGTTGAAGTCGGAAGTTTACATACGCTTTAGCCAAATACATTTAAACTCAGTTTGTCACAATTCCTGACATCCTAGTAATCCTAGTATTCCCTTCTTAGGTCAGTTAGGATCACCACTTTATTTTAAGAATGTGAAATGTCAGAATAATAGTAGAGAGAATTATTTATTTCAGATTTTATTTCTTTCATCACATTCCCAGTGGGTCAGAAGTTTACATACACTCAATTAGTATTTGGTAGCATTGCCTTTAAATTGTTTAACTTGGGTCAAACGTTTCAGGTAGCCTTCCACAAGCTTCCCACAATACGTTGGGTGAATTTTGGCCCATTCCTCCTGACAGAGCTGGTGTAACTGAGTCAGGTTTGTAGGCCTCCTTGCTCGCACACGCTTTTTCAGTTCTGCCCACAAATTTTCTATAGGATTGAAGTCAGGGCTGTGTGATGGCCACTCCAATACCTTGACTTTGTTGTCCTTAAGCCATTTTGCCACAACATTGGAAGTATGCTTGGGGTCATTGTCCATTCGGAAGACCCATTTGCGACCAAGCTTTAACTTCCTGACTGATGTCTTGAGATGTTGCTTCAATATATCCACATACTTTTCATTCCTCATGATGCCATCTATTTTGTGAGGTGCACCAGTCCCTCCTGCAGCAAAGCACCCCCACAACATGATGCTGCCACCCCCGTGCTTCACGGTCGGAATGGTGTTCTTCGGCTTGCAAGGCTCCCCCTTTTTCCTCCAAACATAATGATGGTCATTATGGCCAAACAGTTGTATTTTTGTTTCATCAGACCAGAGGACATTTCTCCAAAAAGTATGATCTTTGTCCCCATATGCAGTTGCAAACCGTAGTCTGGCTTTTTTTTGGCGGTTTTGGAGCAGTGGCTTCTTCCTTGCTGAGCGGCCTTTCAGGTTATGTCGATATAGGACTCGTTTTACTGTGGATATAGATACTTTTGTACCTGTTTCCTCCAGGATCTTCACAAGGTCCTTTGCTGTAGTTCTGGGATTGATTTGTACTTTTCGCACCAAAGTACGTTCATCTCTACGTGACAGAATGCGCTTCCTTCCTAAGCGGCATGACGGCTGCGTGGTCCCATGGTGTGTATACTTGTGTACTATTGTTTGTACAGATGAACATGGTACCTTCAGGCGTTTGGAAATTGCTCCCAAGGATGAACCAGACTTGTGGAGGTCTACAATTTCTTTTCTGAGGTCTTGGTGATTTCTTTAGATTTTTTCCATGCCTTGAAATACATCCACAGGTACACCTCCAATTGACTCAAATGATGTCAATTATCCTTACGCTTCTAAAGCCATGACAAGAAATTTGTTAACAAGAAATTTGTGGAGTGGTTGAAAAACGAGTTTTAATGACTCCAACCTAAGTCTATGTAAACTTCCGACTTCAACTGTATACTGTATTCTCCTACAGCACTACTGTACATACCATTTTCCTTCCAAATGTAATTCTATACTGTCTATAGACACCACATATTAATATACTGGATTCTGACACATGCTCACTGTAATATATCTAATCTGGATTCTGACACATGCTCACTGTAATATATCTAATGTGGATTCCGACACATGCTCACTGTAATATATCTAATCTGGATTCTTAATTGTACTCGTTCTGTCATTTCTTGATTTCTTGATTCCATGTTTAGATTTGTGATTTTTTGTGTATTTGTATTGTATTTGCTAGACATTCTACTGCACTGTTGGAGCTAGTAACATAAACATTTCACTGCACCTGCTAAAACACCTGCAAGTCTGTGCAGGCAACCAATAAACGTTCAATTGACTATGATTTGAGAGCAGCTCCGATAGAGTATTTCCGTATTTAGTTGTAAGAGTTGTATCTGTACTTTACTGATATTTAATACAGTATTGTCCTTCGAAACACTGGATAATGCATCTAAAATAGTCAAATTGGACTCTGGACTGTAACAGTATAGCTTTTGTGGTGTCTATACCTGCGTTGGAATATACTGTAAAATCCTTCCTATCATCCCAAACTAAAGGGTTCATCTTTCAGAGTGAGACAGTATTCAGCCTTCATTTATTGGGAGATATCAACATAGTCTTCAGGTTGGTCTGTATACATGCTTTCAGCCTGGTGGTCACAGCTGAGCAACCTTTAGCACCAAATCTTCATTGGGTGGTATGTGTTCCTCCAGCCCCCCTTAATAGCAGAGTGGTACAATTGATAGCGTGGCAGCTTGTCAAGCCTCAGTGGTAGGACATTATAACATGCTTTCAACGGACATATCAAGTCAAGCAAAGCTTTCAGGGTTGTCATTTCCTTAAAATGGGAGTGCTCTCAGCTTCACTTGGCCAGGAGTGTTATTCTCTCTTTCCATTTTAAACCAATGACGCTGCGTTGAGTTGCTGCACTCCATTCTGGAGTATTTTAGGAGATTGTTTCATCTGAAGCTGTATTTGTAGCCCTTGATGAAGATTGGTTGAAAGTAATTGCTGCTGGCAGATACTTTTCCTGGAATAAGAACCTCGACTTTCATCTTTGTTTTCCTTAATAGTTCTTATCTGTAATATTCTCTCATCTCTGGGAGTCAAGACGAGATCAGTAGGGTATAATGCAACTCTGCAAGCAATCTATAAGAATCAATAGTTTTCATTACATTTTAGAAGTTTAGACCATTACAGAGAAAAGTTATTTATGTTGAATTAAAATAAATAATTGTTCACCTTTGGGAGATGGACTCTACAAGGTGTTGAAAGTGCTCAACAGGGATGCTGGTCCATTTTAACTCCAATGCACAGGGATGCTGGCCCATGTTAACTCCAGTTGTGTAAAGTCGGCTGGTAGTGAATCTCTACTCCGAATAGCTCGTTCCATCTCATCCCACAGATTATCAGTTGGATTGAGGTCTGGTGACTGGGCAGGTCACTGCAGTAAGCTGAATTCACAGTCATGTTCATAGAACCGTTCCTGGGCAATCCTAGCCTTGTGGCATGGGGCTTTATCCTGCTGAAAAAAATCTATTCACAGATGGATACACTGCTGCCATGAAGGGATGCACCTGATTGGCAATGATGTGCAGATATCCTGTGGGATTCAAATGTTGCTCCACTTTTATCAAGGGGCCCAATGTGTGTCATAAAAACAAACCCCACACCATCACACCACCACCACCAGCCTGCAATGTTGACACACGGTATGATGGATGCATGTGCACGTGGTTTTCTCCATACGCAAGACCTCCCGTCAGCTTGAAACAGCAGGAACTGGGATTCATCAGACCAGGCAATGTTTTTCAAATTCTCCAGTGTCCAGTGTTTTTGTTCCTTTGCCCACTGCAACCACCGTTTCTTGTTTCTTGTTGAAAGAAGTGGAACTATGTAAGATTGTCGGCTGCCATACCCCATTCATGTCAAGGTATGACAAGTTGTGCATTCTTTTATGGGTCTTTGGGCACCAATGTTGTACTGGACTGTCAGTTGACTAACTGAAGCCCGTCTGTTGCTCTGCACAATTCGTGTCAGACTCCTTTGTTCTCTTTCATCAATGACCCGTTTTCGACAACTGGCCTGCCGGTGGCTGGATGTCCTTTGGGTGGTGGACCATTCTTGATACACCCGGGAAACTCTTGAGCGTGAAAAACCCAGCAGCTTTGCAGTTCTTGACATACTCAAACCGGTGCTCCTGGCACCTACTACCATACCCCGTTCAAAGGCACTTAAATATTTTGTCTTGCCCATTCACCCTCTGAATGGCACACATACACAATCCATGTCTCAAGGCTTAAACATCTGTTAACCTGTTTCCCCCCCTTCATCTACACTGACTGGAAAGAGTAGTGTATATCTACAATGCTGTATACTAAATTGGAAATTGTTTCTTATGCAGGTGTCATGGACAGCAAAAAAAAACAAATAAATATGTGGTTGTAGCTCAGAGAAGAGAGGAATAGAGAGAGAGAGAGAGAGAGAGAGAGAGGGAGGGGGAGAGAGAGAGAGAGAGAGAGAGAGAGAGAGAGAGAGAGAGAGAGAGAGAGAGAGAGAGAGAGAGAGAGAGAGAGGGAGAGGGAGAGGGAGAGGGAGAGGGAGACAGACAGACAGACTGCATCTTAGTTATTAAATTATTCCCATTCAGACATAGATTCCCAGTGCCTTTGAGTGCTGATACCTGCATCTGATCAAAGATATTGTGCTATGTGTTGCAATACGGCAATATGTGTGTCTGCAGTATATTTGTGTATTTGTGTCATGCACTAGCAATGGATGAGACTTCAACCACAACAAAAAAGTCTCTCGAGATGACTGGATAAGTATTAGTATGGGAGGTAATCCAATGCACTGATACACAGAAGGACACGCCCTTCAAAACATCTGTAACAGGACCCAGTGGACCAGATTAGACAAATACAAAAGAGCAGTATACCTGACTGGGGATCAGGTCGCAGTTTTACTGTTCAGACTCTTGTGTTTAGTATGGCTGGACTGTAGGGGGAGGCTCGTAGGAGAATGCGGTCTGAATGAGTATGGAATTCCTGGCTGACTACCATCCCTATTAACCACAGAAAAGTTATTTTTCTATTCTTAATTAAATCAAGTATGATCAGGCTACATTTGATGTTTGCACAGCTCAAAGTGTGTTTAAACGTGCAGGTATTATCAAAACGGTAACACTTTACTTGACACCCATGTCATAACATGTTATGTGGCTGGATGTTCTTTGGGTGGTGGACCATTCTTGATACACCTGGGAAACTGTTGAGTGTGGAAAACCGAGCAGCTTTGCAGTTCTTGACATACTCAAACCAGTGCTCCTGGCACCTAATACCATACCCCGTTCAAAGGCACCTAAATATTTTGTCTTGCCCATTCACCCTCTGAATGGCACACATACACAATCCATGTCTCAAGGCTTAAACACAGTCATAACCATGTCATAATATGTCATAACACTGTTATGATACATATATTTACACCTGTTTTGACATATTGTGTTATTTAATGGCTGGTTATGACACCTACTAAGAGTGTCAAAACCCACATTTATTCAAATGAGTTTTTTCCTGCCAAGACGTTTCCTTTCCTTTTGAAAGTTTGTTTCTTAAATCCTTTGCTGTTGTTGTAAGGAATTCTTTACAGTCATGTTTTTTACATCATATTTTAAATAACTTTTAGAAAATACACATTATGACCACCATAATCATCAGTCATGTTATATAACATAAACATACTGTTGACACGTAGGCTATGGTGTAATGGAATGTTTTGCCTTGTGTGGTAGGTTTTGTACGCAATATATGTTACAACAGGTCAAAATATATGTGGCATGACAGTGTTATTACCATATTGTAACAGGTTGTGACACGTTATGTCAGCTGTTATAACATATTACGCCTTATGACGCTGGGTGTCAAGTAGAATGTTACCAAACACACAAACAAAACACACAACAACATTCTCCAGCTGATACTTTGGACATTGTGTTCCAGGAATTCCTGCCAACGACCAAATGGTAACGCAATACAGTCTCTGACGCTACAGTCAGCATATGACAAATGACCAAAAAAAGGTTCACCTATTATTTGGGGACCTTGTTCTGTTTATGCGTATTCTCCTCCTCAACTTGACATTGGCGCAGGGAGAGATGATCAATGATTGCATTTTCTTTTTACTTCTCCTGTCCTTTCTTTCCGCTACAAGGTACCTAGCTACAGTACTATCTCCTCCAGCAGACACTGACTGCCTATCTGCTGTAACAGCAGCATCAGTATTTGCCACAATCAACTTGTTCTTATTAAATATGTATGTATCCGTCCTAAAGCTGCCTCGTGATAAAGACCTCACTAGATGGTCTCTGCGGTGCCCGATCTCCTCAGATTGAAATGAACATACTGTAGTGTGCAGCACGTCTTCTCTCTGGCTGTTTCAGAACTTTGTGACACAAAGCGTGATGTGAACATAGCAACAAAGAATCTGACAGCATTATCGCCACCAGTTATTCTAAAGAAGAACAAGAAAAGGCGGATGTGCAAGAACCCCCAGACAGTTTCAGCTCAGTGTTTCTCCACTCTCGGCGCCCCGCGCCTTTCCATTTTAAATCCCTTCCCAAATCCCAGTAGGAACATTAATTGAGACTAGATTTCAGGAGGATAAAGGTGCCACGTCTGCATGGATGAGACTAAATGAGTTCTGAATATGAAGAGGGGACTGAGTAATATTCACACATAAATAATGAACATAGTTGAATCTCAGAGTGCTCTAAAATGTAGCCCTCACACATGAATTATGCATATGGTTTGGTGCTTGGCTGACCCATTTGAGATTTTATCTACTGGTGTTTGTGACAGTGAAAAGCTAAACATCTGTATTCTGTTTGTCTAGTAAGAATTCAATATTAATTTCCCTATTGATGGTGAAGAATGAAATTTGCTCTGCTCCGTCTGAGCAACTTAACATCAAAGTATAGTCATGATTTGCTTGTATGTACTTGGTTAAAAATAGTATAACTTGCTTTTCACATAGGGAAAAAAAGGTGCTACCTGGAACCAAAAAGGGTTCTTCGGGCTATCCCCATAGGAGAACCCTTTAAAGAACCCCTTTTGGTTCCAAGTAGAACCCTTTTGTGTTCCATATAGAACCCGTTCCACAGAGGGTTCTACATAGAACCTAAAAGAGTTCTACCTTTTCTATGAGTGTAGCTCTGCAAACATTTCCCTCAACTCTATGATAGAAGGACACTGCAATGAGTTATGTGTCCCAGCAGTTTAAATAAGCACCATATGAAGACCATGAGGCCCACCTCGCCTCGTTGCAGGCGTGTTTTGATCCTGGCCTCTAGCAAATCACCTGTTAGTACTGGGATCAATGGTCTGTGTCAACCCATTTCACAGACAAGTGCTTCTGTCTGGGGGAGGAGTCAGTGACACAAACAGCTGTGATTTGCATAGATAATAGGATGAGCTTTAAGGATCACTATGGGCTACTCACCTAGCATCCTATCCATTTAAAAGCTTTTACCAGAGACAAGTCTGCCATCGTCTAGGCACTTGTTGGATTTTGTTCAATAATGCTTCCTTCATCTCCTTTCGATAAATGATCAATACAAGACTTAATCAGTGTGTACCGAACAGTGTGTTACTCATATGTGTTACACCTTTCTATGGTTGAGCTGAAACTCCTATTATACTAATCTAAATCCACTGTCTGAGTCCAACTGGAAAGAAGCAGATACTGTCATAACTAAAGGATGCAGAAAAGAAACAGAGACTGCCCTTTAAATCGCGTTCAGCTAATTACTAAGGAATCCGTTGACAGTAACTAAGAGTCGTCACTGGCCTTACTAATGAGAGGCCAAAGTTTGGTTTATTGGGCCAGGGAGAGATTCAGCACATTCAGTGTCATTATCAGAATAATTTCCGGTCTGGAAGCCTGAGGAGAACCTGTGATAGATGGCCTCATTGAGGGCCAGCTCTCATTCCTCAGCCATTTTGTTTGGATTCAATTTGGTTGGGGGCTCAAAATAGATAACACTCTGGTTAGGTGCTCGCTGTTTGCATGCATTTCACAGGGTTTCAGCGAACCAGATGCTGTAAAGAATATGTGGAAATGCAATCTAAAAGAGGGGGCAGGAAATGAAAAGGTGTTGAAAACCTCATCACACCCATCGATCTACTCTCATTGCATTTGAGGTTTGCAGAAAAATGGCTGGATTATGTTCGACAGCATAGTTTTCAAAGACAAAGGTCTGGTTCCTGCTGTTGAAATCCTGACCTATACAGTCAACTTCCAATATGTTGTCTGGCAAGAAATACCAAAATATATATGTATTTGCCACCTGCTCTATGGTCTCACCCTAAAATGCCCCCATTTTCAGCTATGTTGTTTCCCTTGCCCTGTACCATTTGACAGACAGTCACCTATGTCTCAAAATTATGTTTCCCCCCACTAATGAACAGCTCTGTCCCTAAAGTGCTGGTGCATCTAAAACGGAAACCATGACACGGGGTGGGAATGGAATGTAAATTAGTAAAACAGTCAACTCAGAGAAGATGGTACAGTATTTATGCAGGGTCTACAGTATGTTATTGGCTCTGTGTCTTCCACTGTTAACCACAGTCCATCCACCAGGAGAAGGCCTGTGCTGATAGTTAAACATATAGCATCCCATACCTGATCGCTATTGAAAAAATGAATGCAAATAAATGTGTTACCTATAAGTATCATAAACTTCCAAAAGTCCATGATAGTCTCCTACCTTTTAAGAACTCAATGATGCTGGCAACTCAGCAGAAAACCACTTATGGTAGGTGCTCCCATTAAAACTAGAGTTTAATATCAAATGTGTGGGTGGGACAGAGAAGATGTATGGAGGGGCTCTTTATGACAACTAATAACATTTTTATGGTCAAATCCTCCTCAGCTGTCTGGCAGAGACACAACCAGCACTAGAAAAATGACCCACAATTTGAAACATGACACTTTCCGGTGAATTATGCCATGTCCAGTTCTTAGTATCATTCTGCATTCTTCAAAGATAGTGTTTGACAATACCTCCGTCATTGTCCACAAACCACCAAGAACTGAGCAAGAAATGCCACTAGGAAAGCGTATAAATTACCATTACTAACAATACGGGTAGGAATGTTGAAAATGTACATCTATACACTGTCAGACCAAATAACAGTCAGAGTTATTCATAACAGTATATGTCATTTTTATTTCTTCATAAAGTTACAGCCTTTGGACATCCAACACATAAATAATTCAACATATTCAAATCAACTAAATACCTAATATCAGACCGACAAACCCCTTCAGAATAAAACCCATGTTAGGAAGTCTTTTTGAGGAGTTCAAAACAGACCAGTTTGAGATTGCATTAAGGAACACATACTACATCTTGCCACAGTAGCATGTCTAGCCTTCTGTAGAAGTTAGTTATAAAGTCTCTGCTACCTCTCAAAGAGTTCACTGCCCCTTTCTAAGCTCCTGTGTCTCAGCTCTATGTCCACAGGATATGAATAATGTGACGTTGGGGCTGAGTCTTGGCTGGTTGGCATCTTTTTCCCCTGTACTTGCAAAAACGCTGAGCTCGGACTTTGGACCCTGATCCTCAGTGTGAACAAATTGGAGAGGATCAGACCTGGTCCCTGTACTGAGGATCCTGCTGAACACTGCCAGTATAAACTGTCTATGAGACAATTACTCGTTTCCAGGAAGCACTCCCACTGAGACACTCGGCAGATCACCAAAAGGGTGACATTTCTAAGCCCATGTTCCTCCTTTTGTGAGAGACTTAGGAAATCGATAGATGAAAATTGTTTTGATTTGAACAACACGGGCAAAATGTCAGCAACAATTAGCTGAGTCAGTGGCTGGCAGGCAGGGAAATGGCCTGCTGTTCAATGGCCTTTAGCTGGGTTCTGGCTTGTCTATTATTCTGTTTCTATAGATCAGAAAGCAGAAACCAAGATATTTATTAAAATATAATAAATAAAATCTAATAAATAAATAAACAAAAACCCCAGACAGGTGCAATGAAATGTGTTGTTTTATAGGGTCAGCCTTAGTAGTACAGCACCCCTGGAGTAAATTAGGGTTAAGTGCCTTACTCAAGGGCACAGACAGATTTTTCACCTTGTCGGCTCTGGAATCAAACCAGCAACTTTTCGGTTACTGGCCCAATGCTCTAACTGCTAGCCTTCCTGCCACCCAAATTATGTGTATACAGTACATGTAGGTCTGCACAAAGTCATAGTTTAATGTTTTACTGTTGTTGACTGAATTTGACAAGTGGATTTTTCATAATTCCATGAAAAAAGTCCATGTAAATGTACACGTAGCACGGCCTAGCGGTGAAGAAATCAAATAGGTTCATATGAAAACACATTCTTCAGTGTCAGCTTCACATAGGGCTCTTACTGAAATGTATCTACAATTGTGCTGGATATGTCATACATTCTCCAGTACATAATGTCACGTTTTCCACTCTAGGTAGCACCCTTAGTGTAGGTGGAGTCATTTTCTCTTTCAGACTCCAAGTGATGTATGCAGTCAAGTCTGTGATCTCATTATGGCTGAATGATAGCATGAAACCACATTAAAAGAAATGAACAGATGTGCTATGGACAGTAAAGTAAAGAGTGAGGAGGACAGCTCAGCTCGGTGCAAAAGGTAACAGAAAGGGCAACCAGCAGTTTGGTTGAGTGGTTTGCTTAAATATGTAAAATCCTCCTGCTGGCGGTGGAATGCAGTAGTTTATCCCTATTCGACAACAACAACCTACATCAGACTTCAATAACACAAAACAAGCTAGCTAATAATTTTTTCTTCAACTTGGATGGCACATTTATTTATTTACTGTATATACGGGTGAGGGATATTGTGTCATTGCATTACAGTTGTCAGTGCAACTGCAGTTTCTCCCATAGGGTATAAACAAACACATTCAAAGTTATCTCCCAATGCAGAAAAGCACTAGAACATGTGTGTATCTCAACGTTCATTGCAACTGTGTGACAATCTCTCATTAACAGTATTCAACAGGTAAAAAATTACTACAATAACATGTAAAATGTCATACATAATCTATACTGGATAACAGTATTAAGTTCCCTACATGCACTGCATTGAGACATCCGTCCTTTTTACGGCATTGGGGTACAGGAGTTAGAGCTCAGAGCAGCATACAGTAAAGAACAGTTGCCATTTTCAGCGCCATGGACAGCAGAATGCACATTATTAGAACTGTGAACCATTTTCAGCACCACGGACAGCACAATGTACATTATTAGAACTGTGAACCATTTTCAGCACCGTGGACAGCACAATGGCCAGTATTATAACTGGGAACCATTTTCAGCACCATGGACAGCACAATGGGCAGTATTAGAATTGTGAACAATTTTCAGCACCATGGACAGCATCCTAAGTAATACTGTGGGGAAAATGTCTTTCTTCAAATTATTATCAAAGACTGATAGGAAATTAACCATCAGCCACCAATCCTTACTACTCCCTCAGAATCTGATGATTAGACCTAATATAAGGACAGAAGTTTGAGGAGTTTGAGCTTTTAAGGACAGGAGTTTGAGCTTTTTATCCATGTGTATACAGAGACCTACAGTGCCTACTTTTCCAAATTAGACATTGAGACTCATTATGAAATAAAAAAGCTAACTGTGAGGCAAGGAATACAGCCAGAGAGGACATGCTTTTAAAATTCCCTTTGCACTGTCCCGTGGATTCTTTAAATATTAACAATTCTGCTAGATGGAGGTTGAGCTATGAGGACCTGAGTCCAGAACCCAGCCTCAATACAACAGCCCTCCACCATTCTAAGAGTGATGAACTTACATGGCCAGTACAAACTGAGCAGTACACAGTTGGGTAATACTGTAGAGCTCCCTTAGACATGACTGTAAAGCATTTGCACTTTGAAGCCCCAGGGTTCTCTCTAGCTGGGCTGGAAAGGTTAATGAACCCCCCTACGCCTCGCTGTATCAATGTCATATTACTGGGGACTGTGGCCCCAATTGATCGGTGGTCCCTAATCACATTTCACTAATAGCAGGTTCAGCCCCATGGCAGAGCCACAGAGTGAAACAGAGAAACAGACTCGCTGGTGCCTCGCTAATTTGGAAAATCTAGTCTTTCACTACTCCAACGTTCCCTCTCTTCTCTGTGAGACTGGGAGCGTATCCACATTAGCTGAGTAAACTGATTAAAATATGCTCAAATCATGTAATGATGTATTGTGAGCCATTACGTTTGCTGTTTGGTTTTCAAGTAATGATGCTAAAATGACTGAAATAAAAATCGGTGATGGAATTGTGGAATAACAAACATACGGTGAGTGTGTGTGTTTGTATTTGTGTGTATGGATAAATATTTTGATTCCTATACTTACAAGCCCTTAACCAACAATGCAGTTTTAAGCACACTTCTTTTTCTTAAAACTGCATTGTTGGTTAAGGGCTTGTAAGTAACCATTTCACTGTTGTATTCGGCGCATGTGACAAATAAAATGTGATTTGATGTTGTCTGGTGGGTAGACTGTATGGCTTTACTGGATAACATCTGCTCAATGGTTGTGCTAAGGTATGACACAAAGCAACATGTTTATCTCCTTGGCTACAGTGCAGGGCCCCAGAACACACATCTGTGAGAGCACAGAATCATGGAGATTTCACCTGTTCAAATCTAAGCCTTTTTCTGACTCAGACTAGGAATATTCAGTCATGTCTCTGAGTTTAGAATGTCCCCGAAGTAGAGATCTGTGCAACAGCTTAGAGATTCAAGATTAGAGATAATCTTTGTTGTGTACTTTCATGATTGAAAGGGAGCAATTCATGGCCTGCCATTGTGCAATTCAAAGTTATTTTCTAAATAAAAATGCTTGATGTCCTATGAATTCCAATTGGCTAGAGAACACAAATTCATGTGAGTTATGTGGAAATGTTCACACACAGGTATCCACATGGACCATGCTTCACCTGCCAACAATATATGTTGTATGTCTCTATAAAATAGGCTACCAGGAGTATTCCTTTAAAAAGTTAAATGCATGGAGAATATGATCATATGAAGAGTGACGTCAGACGGCATCTTTATATATGCATCATCTGTCCCTGACTGCCGCAACGGCATTCTTGAGAACTTTGAGAAAGCAGCCAAACATGAGCTGAACATCGCAGATCCCGTGAAGGCGAGGCTGAGGCTTCGCACGGATTAGAGTCAATGGCAGATTACACCATGCCTTTTGGAAGAGATGCAGATTTTGGGATTTCGGCAGGTTTCCAAAGTCACTCATCATTATCCAACGGACGGTATATTTTACCCAGACCAACGGATTGAGGAAAACGAAGAATGGGATTGAGGATAACGACTCCGTGGGGGTTTAAGTGTTTCGACAAAATATTATGCAGTTAGTTAATATTCCAGATGCAGTCATCCTACGACTCAAACTATATGAACTCATTTAGGCGGGATCATTCTACTTTTTACAAGAAAATGTCTGAAATCAATTTATTCCAAAGTTATCCAACAATTGTTTAATTGAAAACGATGCAAATTGTGCACCGGTAATTTCTTGGAGGAACATTTACCTGGTTTTCTGTCGTATTGGAATGTTGGCAGAGGCAGAGTCCGGTTCCACAAGGAGACACCGCAGTCCAGGCGCAGCACAGAAGAAAAACATGCAGTCCCTTAACCCATGGAGATATGGCATATAGGTTAATCTCAAACCGAATCGTGCCATCTTCAAATAGGTTGAGCAAACGATTTATTTTTATATTCACCATTTCATTGTCCTTCACATATTTATGCTACAGCATACTGTTTTGTTGTGGTACAATCATGCCAACCCAGAGTTCTGAAGAAAAAAGGTGCCTCCATCACAAGAACGTAGGAAGCAAAAAACTTCTGCAAAAAGATTGCACCGCGGACAGGAGGACTGCTCTGGATGAGACTTTAAACGTGGCACGCACTCACCAAGGATCAAGTCATGCTCTTAACCAAAGTAGAAATTCTGCCTTGCCCATCACTCACAAACGGAGTATTGCCCCATCCGAATACAACATTACTGTTGCACAGAAATATGGAAACAAAAAGTTACCTAACGCACTAATCGTCGGGGTGAAGAAGGGCGGCACCAGGGCGGTGCTGGAGTTCATTCGAATTCATCCAGATGTGCGCGCGCTTGGAACAGAGCCCCACTTTTTCGATAGAAACTATGACAGAGGATTGGACTGGTACAGGTACGAAATGCCACTTCGATTTCAATATATAATAAACAAATTTGTCTGTTTGTGATATATTTTAATTTTCAAAATTTTATTTTTCGAACAAGTGCATGCCCCCTACAAAGGAATTTGTCACAATAAAACAGTAGGCTTAGGCTAAGTAGACCGATAACTTCTTACAACCTAATGTATGTAGGCCTACCTATGAGATAATATAGATATGCTTGGATGTATTGCATCTGTATCCATTCTATTCTAACGCTAATCTCTGACATTATTAGTCAGCTTTAAAAGTGTGTACCAGGGTGTATACTTGACTGTCCCACGATTGTGTTCATGAAAGTCCATAACGTGTTTCATGATCATTGTGCTAATCATGTACCTTGTGGGATGGAATACGTGTGCAGTATATTCCCTCCTCTCTACCTACCACTCGTGTAGAAATTGTTGATAATGATCACTTAGAGATCCTTTTTCATAACACAATACAGTAGAGAACACTCATAGATACCCTGAGTATAACAAACATTAGGGACACCTTCCTGATATTGAGTTGCAGCCTCAGTTCATCGGGGCATGGTGTCGAAAGCGTTCCACAGAGATGTTGGCCCATGTTGACTCCAATGCTTTCCACTGTTGTGTCAAGTTGGCTGGATGTCCTTTGGGTGGTGGACAATTTTTGATAAACACGGGAAATTTTTAAGTGTGAAAAACCCATCAGCGTTGCTGTTCTTGACACAAACCGTGTTCGATGGGGTTGAGGTCAGGGCTCTGTGCAGGCCAGTCAAGTTCTTCCACACTGATCTCGACAAACCTTTTCTGTATGGACCTCGCTTTGTGCATGGGGGCGTTGTCATGCTGAAACAGGAAAAGTTATTCCTCAAACTGTTGCCACAAAGTTGGAAGCACAGAATCGTCTAGAATGTCATTGTATGCTGTAGCGTTAAGTTTTCCCTTCACTGGAACTAAGCGCCTTAGCCCGGACCATGAAAAACAGCCCCAGACCATTATTCCTCCTCCACCAAACTTTATAGTTGGCACTGTGCATTGGGGCAGGTAGCGTTCTCCTGCCATCCGCCAAACCCAGATTCGTCTGTCGGACTGCCAGTTGGTGAAGCGTGATTCATCACTCCAGAGAACCCGTTTCCACTGCTCCACGGTGGTGAGCTTTACACCACAGCCGACGCTTGGCATTGCGCATGGTGATCTTAGGCTTGTGTGCGGCTGCTCGTCCATGGAAACCCATTTCATGAAGCTCCTAACAAACAGTTCTTGTGCTGACATTGCTTCCAGAGGCAGTCTGGAACACGGTATTGAGGGCTGCAACCGAACACAGATTATTTCTACTCGCTACGCGCTTAAGCACTCGGTGGTCCCGTTCTGTGAGCTTGTGTGGCCTACCACTTTGCGGCTGAGCCGTTGTTGCTCCTAGATGTTTCCACTTCACAATAACAGCAGTTGACCGGGGCAGCTGTAGCAGGGAAGAAATTTGACAAACGGACTTCAATGAGCTCTTCAGTAAGGCCATTCTACTGCCAATGTTTGTCTATGGAGATTGCATGGCTCTGTGCTCAATTTCATACACCTGTCAGCAACAGTGTGACTGAAATAGTCAAATCCACTCATTTGAAGGGGGGGAACATACTATATAGTGTAGTTTGTGAGATAATTGATCTAAAGCTTTGATTTCCCAACAAATATTTCGGAATACCGGAGTAAAAGAAACTCTCAGACCAAAAGCAATTGGAACTGTAAGCATTACAAGTAAATCATGCCCCAAATCCAGGATGAAGTTACTTTGGCTTGATACCCAGGTTGAAATGCCACAGTAAAGCTGCAGTGTCGAATTTCAGTAAGTAAACATTCAGATCAACGGTAATAGATATTTTCAGGGGCAGACTTTTAAGAAACGCTCTCCAGCAGAAACATGGCTAATATTGATTAGTGACCTCGGATAAGGTAGGACTCCTCCTGCCTTCCCTCTGACGGGATGCCGCTCCAGTGTATATCGATGAGACGGGACACTGGCGCTGTCTCTTACCCATGAGTCAGACCTTGGATAAAGAAGTCCATAGGAGAGTAGTAGCCTTTTCTCATTATTGTGCCTACCCAAACAGTACCGTGCTGGCTTTTATATTTTCCTTTCACATGATCCTTTCCAGCATGGCCAGATCCAGTAAATCTCAGCTCAGCTTGGCTCAGTTGTGTGACTCTACCTGCTCTCATCCCTTGGCAGCCGTAAGACCATTGCTGAAGATGATACCTGCATGCCTAAAAGCAGGCATTACACAGGTGTCACATTCTCCTCTCTGACAGAACATGGTGCCTGTGAAACCAAGCAGGGAACTCTCATGGGTCGCATCTACACTTAGCTGAGAGAGAGAACCCACTGAAACAAAGAATGTGCCATTAGAAAGTGTTCTGTTCTGTGGGAGGTTCTGTCAGACAGGCCACTCTAGTGAAATCACCCAGCAGCTCTCCCTAAGCCCAGTTGGTTGTGGTGTGTGCACACTGTCCCATCGCAGTGTGAAGCCATTTATACCTGCTGTGTTTAAGTCAATTGAGTCAGACTCACCCATGGGGAGCTGCTTAAATCAATAAAAGGGACTTGGAGGCATTCAGTTCAGGGCTGAGGACTCGACGTAGCAGTGCTTTTCACACACTTAGCTCTGGAGGTTAAGAATATGCCTATAATATAACTGCAATAATGCTAATATTAGACTAATAGAACAGCGGGAAGTCTGTGTGCAGTAAGCTTGTGCCAATATAGTGCCAATATTAGCAGATACTGTATTCATGTAATTAGTTTCACGTTAATTATTAAATACACACACACTTACGTACCCATCCCCATGCATGCATGCACACACACACACACAGGCTCTAAATTCATCAGTACTATTTGGGGACTGATTAATTAAAATGCCACAGAGGCCAGGACCTAGCAACAGTGCCTCTAATCCCCTCTGAAAGCAATTTTAGTTTAGCCACTGACATCTTGCAATAAGAGCCACATAAATGCCTCCAGTAATGAGAAAGACAATTGGCTGATTAACGTCAGAAGTTCCATACAAATCACCTTTAATAATGTGCTTTAGAGAGTCTTATTTTTCATTTTATTTCAGTTCAAGACATGAGACACCATCCATTTAAATGTAATGAGTGTTTGCTGGATTAGTTCACCTCAGTCATGGTGGCTAAAACTTGATGCAGACTAGAACTAATACGACCTGGTGTCAGCTTTAAATAATACGATTGTCACCATCGTCTAATGAGGCACTGTGATAGACTGTCCTCTATTTTTATCTTCTTAATTGTGCATTACTTGCATAATCCAACTATTTTCACCCCACTGTAAGTGACAGACCTGTGCGACGACAGTGAAATGGTGCGGTGTTCAATACTCGATCTCCAGAATAGAATAAGACCCATTCGGCCTCATTTAGATTGCATGTGAGTGTCTCTCCGTCCCTGTGACTATATAAGGTGCAGCTGAATCATACATTATACTGCAACCAATTCCGCAACAATTCGTGGAAGCGTTTTTCAATTTTCACACACGATCAAAAAAATCGAACAAATCCGCATCACTACACACCATCGCCATCAGAACTTAAAAGGGCATCTCAGCTCTACTGATTTTACAGGAGTCAGACGCACATCAAATAGATTCCCTGAGAAGTGTTCAAATTGTGCAAGAGGCCTCGTAGAATCTGCTTCAGCCAAGAGTATTCTCCAGGTCCACCATTAATTGGCTCAGGGAGGATACTGAGCCCCGGAACTCTAGCGTCAGAAAGGTTGACGAGGACAGAAAGTTGACTGCTGCTCATTTAACGGAGGGAACTGCACATTCCACTGGCCCAGGCATCTCTCTCCACTAGTAATGAGGAGTCTTAATCCCGATATAGCTCAGAAACATGTAGCAGTTAACATTAATTACAAAAACAACTCCTCTCGTGAATATCCCCCAAAGACACCATGGCACAGTGAGGTTTTGGTATTAGGATTTTGTATTGAATAAGTCATTAGCTGGAGTTGCCAGCAGCAAGAGACAGAGGTAGTGGTGTTGTGAGTTTCCTACTCAAAGAGACAGCGATAGAGCCTTTACCAACTGTAGGTAACCCAGCTGTACATATAATTAAGAGATGTTGAGAATGGTAGTCCACCCTGGAGGCAAGGCCACACAATGACATTATTCTGAGAGACGGAATCTAACATGGCCGACAACATGCCTAGCAATGTATAATGTGATTAAATAAATGTGTAGTTTTGACTGTAGTAAATTGAGTTTGATTAAATGGGGATATGCATAACTCTGTTCAAACTGTTTTTCCTGGAGTCTAGTGTAGTTAGTACATACATAGTTTACACGCATCAAACAATTTCCGGAATGAAAGTGGCGCCGAAGGAGATGGCCGCCGTTTTACGATCCCATAACCAATTGTGCTATTGTGTATGTTTTTTTGTGTTATTTGTAACTTACTTTGTGTCTTATGGCCGAAAAGAGCTTCTTGATATCAGGGCAGCAATTACTCACCCCATACTGGAGGAATTCTTCTTCTTCAACGAGTTGGACGGGAAGGATTTACTCCAGACACCCGACAAGGCCCTCATCCTTGTCATTCGCAGGAGGAAAATACGGTCCGGGTGCCTTGTAAGGATCCGTCGCCGAGAGGATAATCTACCTTCACCATCAGTCCTATTAGCCAACGTACAATCAATCAATAATAAAATAGACGAACTACGAGCACATATATCCTACCAATGGGACATTAAAAACTATAATATCTTATGTTTTCCAGAGTTGTGGCTGAACGACGACATGATTAACATACAGCTGGCGGGTTTCAAGCTTTTTCAGCAGGATAGAACAGTGGCCTCTGGTAAGACAAGGGACGGCGGCCTATGTATATTTGTAAACAATTTCTCATTTCTATCAGCATGTTAAATGTGCGACCAGAGGGAAGACAACTCTAGACCACCTTTATTCCACACACAGAGACACGTACAAAGCTCTCCCTCGCCCTCCATTTGGCAAATCTGACCATAATTCTATCCTCCTGATTCCTGCTTACAAGCAAAAACTAAAGCAGGAAGCACCAGTGACTCTGTCAATAAGAAAGTGGTCAGATGAAGCAGATGCTAAGCTACAGGACTGTTTTGCAAGCACAGACTGGAATATGTTCCGGGATTCTTCCGATGGCATTGAGGAGTACACTACATCAGTCACTGGCTTCATCAATAAGTGCATCGATGACGTAGTCCCCACAGTGACCGTACGTACATTCCCCAACCAGAAGCCATGGATTACGGGCAACATCCACACTGAGCTAAAGGGTAGAGCTGCCGCTTTCAAGGAGTTTAAAAGAAATTCTGCTATGCCCTCCGACAAACCATCAAACAGGCAAAGCGTCAATACAGGACTAAGATTGAATCGTACTACACTGGCTCCAACACTCCTCGGATGTGGCAGGGCTTGCAAACTATTACAGACTACAAAGGGAAGTACAGCCACGAGCTGCCCAGTGACACAAACCTACCAGACGAGCTAAATTACTTCTATGCTCACTTCGAGGCAAATAACACTGAAACATGCATGAGAGCACCAGCTGTTCCGGAAGACTGTGTGATCACGCTCTCCTTAGCCGATGTGAGTAAGACCTTTAAACAGGTCAACATTCACAAGACCACAGGGCCAGACGGATTACCAGGACGTGTACTCCGAGCATGCGCAGACCAACTGGCAAGTGTCTTCACTGACAGTCTGTAATGCCAACATGTTTCAAGCAGACCACCATAGTTCCTGTGCCAAAGAACACTAAGGTAACCTACCTAAATGACTACTGACCCGTAGCACTCACGTCTGTAGCCATGAAGTGTTTTGAAAGGCTGGTCATGGCTCACATCAACACCATTATCCCAGAAACCCTAGACCCACTCCAATTTGCATACTGCCCCAACAGATCCACAGATGACGCAATCTCTATTGCACTCAACACTGCCCTTTCTCACCTGGACAAAAGGAACACCTATGTGAAAATGCTATTCATTGACTACAGCTCAGCGTTCAACACCGTAGTGCCCTCAAAGCTCATCACTAAGCTAAGGACCCTGGGACTAAACACCTACCACTGCAAATGGATCCTGGACTTTCTGACGGGCCACCCCCAGGTGGTGAGGGTAGGTAGCAACACATCTGCCACGCTGATCCTCAATACGGGGACCCCTCAGGGGTTCATGCTCAGTCCCCTTCTGTTCTCCCTGTTCACTCATGACTGCATGGCCAGGCACGACTCAAACACCATCATCAATTTTCCCGATGACATAACAGTGGTAGGCCTGATCACCGACAACGATGAGACAGCCTATAGGGAGGAGGTCAGAGACCTGGTCGTGTGGTGCCAGGACAACAACCTCTCCCTCAACGTGATCAAGACAAAGGAGATGACTGTGGACTACAGGAAAAGGAGGACCGAGCACGCCCCCGATCTCATCGATGGGGCTGTAGTGGAACAGGTTGAGAGCTTCAAGTTCCTTGGTGTCCACATCACCAACAAACTATCATGGTCCAAACACACTAAGACAGTCGTGAAGAGGGCACAACAAAGTCTATTCCCCCTTTGGAGACCGAAAGGATTTGGCATTGGTCCTCAGATCCTCAAAAGCTTCTACAGCTGCACCATCGAGAGCATCCTGACTGGCTGCATCACTGCCTGGTATGGCAACAGCTCAGCCTCCGACCGCAAGGCACTACAGAGGGTAGTGTGTACGGCCCAGTACATCACTGGAGCCAAGCTTCCTGCCACCCAGAACCTCTATATCAATCAGTGTCAGTGGAAGGCCCTAAAAATCGTCAAAGACTCCAGCCACCATAGTCATAGACTGTTCTCTCTGCTACTTCACGGCAAGCGGTACCAGAGCGCCATGTCGAGGTCCAAAACGCTTCTTAATGGCTTCTACCCCCAAGCGGTAAGACTCCTGAACAGCTAATCAAAGGGCTACCCAGACCCTTCTTTTACGCTGCTGCTACTCTCTGTTTATAATCTATGCATAGTCACTTTAACTGTACCTTCATGTACATATTACCTCAATTACCTCGACTAACCGGTGCCCCTGCGTATTGACTCTGTACCGGTAACCCCTGTATATAGTCTCGCTTGTTTAATTATTTTTCAATTTTTTACTTAACACTTATTTAAATTTTTTTATTAACTTCTTAAAGCATTGTTGGTTAAGGGCTTGTAAATAAGCATATCACTGTAAGGTCTACACCTGTTGTATTTGGCGCATGTGACAAATACAATTTGATTTGATTTTGATTTGATTCCTTGCAAGCAATATTTCCAATATTTCCTATCTCTAGCATATTCCAGGTGTCTTTGGAACCATTTGCATTTCAACTACAGACTGAATGAATATTTGCAGTGTCTCATTATGCGTTGGTAATGTTTTCCATTTTTCCCTGCAGTTCAGCAGAAAGCCTTTTGCAAAGACAGACATGGGGAAATGTGACAGAAGGAAACAAGTTTAAACTGAACAGGATGTGAGGACAGGCTGACATGCACTGAAATAGTTTTGTTTACACTGTGTTTCATTGAAATTGGCAGCTGAGCTGCAGTTAATTAATCTGAAACATTTACACAATTAACTGAAATGCTCATCTGAGGATGTGCAGCTTGCCAGCCATGGATTTCGGGGTCTTCCTGAGAGTGTCTTCATTTTGGGATGGTTGGACACTTTCCCACATCAAAGTCAGACACAGTAACAGCATTTGGTTCGTCTTAATTCAACGCTTTATCGCTCCAGGAGAGCAATTGCCTCTCAACATCCTCAGTGGATTAGAATATTCCAATGTGCTGTCATTTCTGTGAAACGTAGTGCACAGACAACACGACTAAATCAGACATCATTGAGGTCAGACTGATTCTGATTCTGAAATATTTGTTTCCCATATAGACAAACAGGACAGTCCTTATTTAAAAACATAGTTTACTCTGGAAAAGATTGACAAGGTGTGTACACAAAAGATCAGAGCTTTGTTTCAAATTGAATAAGACCTGCTGCTGGTTGTCTTGGCAGTTGAATCTAACTGATTCTTCGTCTAGTTAACCACCCAGCTGACATGGCTTCAGTATTGCTGTCTGGGACGTTGCTCGGTAACTCTTAATTGACTTCCATTGAGACCAGCTTCTGTCTCTGCTGACTGGTGATTAATGGTTGGACATCATCCCAGCAGAAATGGGAGTGAGTGAAATATTAATAAGATAATATTTTCCAGTGGAGACAGAATGAAGCTATTTCCTTTGTACCAGGCGAGGGGAGTAGATTGCAGTTGGTGATGCGGTTGTACAGTGACTGGTTTAATTACAGCTTTGTGCATTAGAACACATGAAGCTGTGTAATTGCAATCTGTGTTGTTCGCAACCGTAACATAACATGGTCTGTACAAATCAACCCTCCTTGTGTCATTGAAGATATGACGTAGCCATACCTTAAACATAGACACATACTGTAGTTTGTAGCAATACTCTATAATGATTTAAAAGCTTTCTCACATACTGGTATTACCTGTCCCTGAATCCTATAACCTTAGATAGAGTATTCACTGTATTGTTGTGAAATGTAATACAAATTAGAAGATGAAAGGCTTCAGAATGAAAGCAATGGATAAGAGTGTGACTGTCTATGTGAATGTGAATATAATTCAGGCCCGGTAATAGAGGTATGTGAGAAAGCTTTGAAATCCACATACAATACTGTATAACACTACACTTCAACAACATGCTCTTAGCATCCACCAAGGAAGCAGTATAGACATGCTCTAAATCCCAGGCTTTTCCCTGCACTGATCTCACTTCATCTTACGTTCTACAGATCATTTGGCATTGACCATGATGATTGAGAGGCCATGAGACCTTTGTCATAATTTAATCAGGGGCTTTTCCAAATAACCCCACGCTCGAGCCGATGCCATCCCAACACCACATATAATGGATGCGTTGAAGCCACCAAGCTCCCTGTCCCTGGTTAGTAGACAGTAACTCACAAGCTGTGTATTGTATAATAGGCAGGGTTCATTATTAGTCTGTGTGATGACAGACACGTTCTGCTCTGCCAGAGATAGGGGCCACTCTCTAAATCTCTCTGTCTGTCTGTCTGTTGCAGGGACGCTGCCTGCTTGTCATGATTGATGGTTTCCAATTTAAATCCCAATCAGATCAGGCCTGGCCCTCGCATTACTGTCCAATCCTCCGACTCATCATAAAGCTGGGTAATTAGTACAATGAGGCCTAGATTAATTCTGTTGTGTGTCACCGCCACAGCCTTTCTACTGACAGTGGATGATAGCTTGAACGTGGAGGACGTGAATACAACACTGAAGAAGGCAAACAATATCAACAAAGCAGTGGAGGCTGCTGAGGGGAGGATGGCTCATAATAATGTCTGGAACAGAGCAAATGGAATGGCATCAAACCATGTTTGATGTATTTGATACCATTCCACTGATTCCGCTCCAGCCATTACCACGAGCCTGTCCTCCCCAATTAAGGTGCCACCAACCTCCTGTGCCACAAAGGTTTAAGATTAAACAGAATACTCCATGATTGAGTTATTGACTTAGCCACATCAATACCTGACTCTGTACATCTATTGAAAGATGCTATGCTACGTTTTAACTCAACCTTAGAGAGGCCGCACCTGTTTTGTACATCAATTGAAAGATGCTATGCTACATTTTAGCCCAACCTTAGAGGCCACATGTATTCTGTACATCTATTGAAAGATGCTATGCTACGTTTTAACTCAACCTTAGAGATGCCACACGTGTTCTGTGCATCTGCCGTCACACACATTCCATTTCGTCCACATCAAAAGACCTGCTAATGACCATACCAAAGTTATGTATACGCACTACTGTGGTTCACGAGCAAATATTTTCTGAGGACTCTTATAATGCACTCAATTCCCTCTTGATTTTTATAATGTCAATGAAGTTACACTGGCGAGGTCCGGGTTAATTGATTGTGCTGAAGGAGATGATCCAAAGCTGACCTTTACCTGCTGCTACGGTCTTATATGCCTGATATATCTGGTGCCTGTGTGTCTGTACAATGTTGACTTGCTCAGTGGACCCACGTTAGCAGCCAGGCACTTTTAATGTTATAGTATGCCAGACATGATATTTAGTTGTTGGTCTCAACACATCTGTCGGGGGGGGGGGGGGGGG
>QNTS01000200.1:1060153-1087338 GCA_003317085.1 Hucho hucho
GGTGAGGGGGGAATTGCTATCTCTTTGCAATCTTGTGAGCACTGTGCACATTTACAACATTGGGATAGATCCTCCACACCTCGATTCACTTTAACAGAGTGATTAAAATGTTACAGCCAAGCCTGTAACGCATCCTGACTCCTCTCAGAGTTTCACCAATAACCTGAACAGGAGACGGCTGTAAATTACTCCAGTCAATTTAGTTCCAGCTCACAGGATCCGGATGATGATCAGAGCAGGGAGCCCATCCATCTCTCTGCAACGTTGATTCATGACACAAAATGCCAGTTACTGCCAGCTTTATAGATATGTGTGTGTGGGTGTACTGTACATGTCAAAAAGTGTGCAATGGTAGTACAGTTCCACGTTGTGTGTATACCTTCCAACTATATTCTACCTCATTATTCATCTTTTACTAATGGTTATCTGATATGATTTACAATATATAATCTACCAGCATTCTCCACTGTAACTTAGTCCCAGAGCTCCACACAGCTCGTCGGTATTGAGAGCGGGAGTGATCATGGTGATGCTATCCTTTCGAGAGTAGGCCTATCGAGCGACAATGAAGGCTTTTAGAAAGCTACTCTACTGAAGGTGATCACTGTTCTCTTCAAGCACCATAGGGTGTCAGGACAGAATACACTGCTGCTAAATGGCTTACAACATGTCACAGTAACCTTGGCATATTACAATTACAGCGAGAGCCTCCTGTCCTCTCTTATGCTACTAGCACCTCCATTGAAAAAGGCAGGCATCTAAATACAGGGAGGCCAACGCAAATGTCAACTTGCAATTAATGTTAGTGGAAGTTTCAGGTGTGATATCAGACCTTTGCATGGTGCCATTCCTAATTTCCCACTGTGGTGGTTGTGTTTTCAGTAATGCAGTCAGTATGCTCATATGAATAACTGTTCTTCTCCCCAGTTTGGGTATTTACATAAGAGGAAAATGGATATTTAAAATATTTAACACTTTAGTTAAATGTTAATTAAATATTTATTTATGAGAAGCAGGTTTATATTCTGGTCAATTGAATGTTTTGTAATCATGTGGATGGGCTTTAATTTATAATATTCAATATCTGTAAAACAAATGTTAGTTCAATAGAAAAAACACAGAGAACAGCAGGTGGACAATTTATTTAATCAATGTAATTTATTGTAATGATTGCATCATTTTTTCTGATTAGATCTGAGAGGGTAAATTCATTTCTCAAATACATGACATGGATTAAATCCCTGCTGAAATGAGAATGTACAGTGGGGCAAAAAAGTATTTAGTCAGCCACCAATTGTGCAAGTTCTGTCACTTAAAAAGATGAGAGAGGCCTGTAATTTTCATTATAGGTACACTTCAACTGTGACAGACAAAATGAGGAAAAAAAATCCAGAAAATCACATTGTAGGATTTTTAATGAATTTATTTGCAAATTATGGTGGAAAATAAGTATTTGGTCACATACAAACAAGCAAGATTTCTGGCTCTCACAGACCTGTAACTTCTTCTTTAAGAGGCTCCTCTGTCCTCCACTCGTTACCTGTATTAATGGCACCTGTTTGAACTTGTTATCAGTATAAAAGACACCTGTCCACAACCTCAAACAGTCACACTCCAAACTCCACTATGGCCAAGACCAAAGAGCTGTCAAAGGACACCAGAAACAAAATTGTAGACCTGCACCAGGTTGGGAAGACTGAATCTGCAATAGGTAAGCAGCTTGGTTTGAAGAAATCAACTGTGGGAGCAATTATTAGGAAATGGAAGACATACAAGACCACTGATAATCTTCCTCGATCTGGGGCTCCACGCAAGATCTCACCCCGTGGGGTCAAAATGATCACAAGAACGGTGAGCAAAAATCCCAGAACCACACGGGGGGACCTAGTGAATGACCTGCAGAGAGCTGGGACCAAAGTAACAAAGCCTACCATCAGTAACACACTACGCCGCCAGGGACTCAAATCCTGCAGTGCCAGACGTGTCCCCCTGCTTAAGCCAGTACATGTTCAGGCCCGTCTGAAGTTTGCTAGAGAGCATTTGGATGATCCAGATGAGGATTGGGAGAATGTCATNGAGATAAACTTTTGTTATTGACCAAATACTTATTTTCCACCATAATTTGCAAATAAATAAATTTAAAAATCCTACAATGTGATTTTCTGGATTTCTTTTTCTCATTTCATCTGTCATAGTTGAAGTGTACCTATGATGAAAATTACAGGCCTCTCTCATCTTTTTAAGTTGGAGAACTTGCACAATTGGTGGCTGACTAAATACTTTTTTGCCCCACTGTATGCACAACGTGTAGGCCTACACTATATACTGTACTCCATACCATCTACTGCATCTTGCCTACGCCGATCAGCCATCGCTCATCCATATATTTATATGTACATACTCGTATTCATTCCTTTACTCTTGTGTGTATAAGGTAGTTGTTGTGAATTTGTTAGATTACTTGTTAGATACTACTGCATGGTCGGAACTAGAAGCACAAGCATTTCGCTACACTCACATTAACATCTGCTAACCATGTGTATGTGACAAATAAAATTTGATTTGATTTGATTTATATGGAAGTTCAGATTATGTTAATGAAAATTCCACCAATTTAATTAAAATCAGGTTAATAAAACAGTGATAAAGCTGTCCCTGACAAGTTGTTAACGTTTAATGATAAAGAGAAGGGGGAAATAATCTAAAGAGCAAATGTACATGCGTATCTCATCACTCCAATCACAGACAAATAAAGTTCAATTCAAGCTAGGTTTCTGTTCAACCAAACCCGGGACTCAGCAAACCCAGTAGATAATGTGAACATGTCATGTTGTTCTTGTGCTTCCCAAAATGCATAAGTTCATCTTTAGGCAGTGGATCATTGTTGTCTTGTACTTGGAAAATGGATAATGTAATTGGTTGTGTGAAGTAAGAGCATCCCATGAATTATATGTTCCATTATGGCTTTCTCTATGGAAAGCTGCACAAAACCTTTTTGTGTCCTGGTCTCGTCTGAAACCTTGGTGGATTAAATTAAGTTATAGGAGGTGATGGATTTTCTTTTATTCCTAATCGACAAGAAATGCACCTCTTTGTGGCAGTTTGGAAATGCTACGAAGCACGGCTGCAAAAGCTAGTACAGCACCAACACTCCTTCTCGTCAGCATAAAAGTGACAATTTCAGATCTTGTTCACACTGCGTTCAGCTCCTGCACCAGGCACCAGTGGAAGTGTTAGACTGTCAGTAACACCATCCTGGGTGTTGGTTGTGAGGATTTTTTTAAAGCTTTATGTAATATGCCTAATTGCAGCTATTTCTTTTAACAGTGTTGGTGAGAATTGTCAAACCGAAAAGGGTAGCCTTTTGAAATGATATAAACCAACAGTGTTGGAATGTCTGAAGCTTTCTCCATGAGAATATACATAGGTTCCTAAAATCCCATCAACACAATAATACATGTATGATGATGGAAGTGTGAAGAATGAGGAAGAATATGCTATACTATAGGTTAAGGTTGATGATGTAACTAAGTTGGGACTCCATCACATAGCACCTGAGATATACAGTTGAAGTCAGAAGTTTACATACACCTTAGCCAACTACATTTAAACTCAGTTTTTCACAATTTCTGACATTTAATCCTAGTAAATATTCCCTGTCTTAGGTCAGTTAGGATCACCACTTTATTTTAAGAATGTGAAACGTCAGAATAATAGTAGAGAAAATGATTTATTTTAATTTTATTTATTTCATCACATTCCCAGTGGGTCATACGTTTACATACACTCAATTAGTATTTGGTAGCATTGCCTTTAAATTGTTTAGCTTGGGTCAAACGTTTCGGGTAGCCTTCCACAAGCTTCCCACAATAAGTTGGGTGAATTTTGGCCCATTCCTCCTGACAGGTCTTGGCTGATTTCTTTTGATTTTCCCATGATGTCAAGCAAAGAGGCACTGAGTTTGAAGGTAGGCCTTGAAATACTTCCACAAGTACACCTCCAATTGACTCAAACTATGTTAATTAGTCTATCAGAAGCTTCTAAAGCCATGACATCATTTTCTGGAATTTTCCAAGCTGTTTAAAGGCACAGTCAATTTAGTGTATGTAAACTCCTGACCCACTGGAATTGTGATACAGTGAATTATAAGTGAAATAATCTGTCTGTAAACAATTGTTGGAAAAATTAATTGTGTCATGCACAAAGTAGATGTCCTAACCGACTTGCCAAAACTATAGTTTGTTAACAAGAAATTTGTGGAACGGTTGAAAAACAAGTTTTAATGACTCCAACCTAAGTGTATGTAAACTTCCGACTTCAACTGTAGAAGCATGTTTTTAGCGTACGGTAAAGCTGTTTACTGGGGATGGTGCTACTGCTGTTCTGTTCCTTCCATCCCATGGAAGATTAATGATTGCCTGTGGCTCTAAGCTGGTAAGCCTAACTGAGACACCCAGCAGAACAGCACAGGATTCATAAATCAAGCTAAACTGATCAATATTTCTCAGACTGTTAAGGTACCCTACATGACAAAAGTATGTGGACACCTTCAAGTCAAACATCTCATTCCAAAATCATAGGCATTAATATGGAGTTGGTCGCCCCCTTTGCTGCTATAACAGCCTCCACTTATCTGGGAAGGCTTTCCAATAGATGTTGAAACATTGCTGCAGGGTCGGGCAGGGATGTTGGGGCGATTAGGCCTGGCTCGCAGTCTGCATTCCAATTCATCCCAAAGGTGTTCGATGGGGTTGAGATCAGGGATCTGAGCAGGACAGTCAAGTTCTTCCACAAAGATCGAGACAAACCATTTCTGTATTGTCATGCTGAAACAGGAAAGGGCCTTCCCCAAACTGTTGCCACAAAGTTGGAAGCACAGAATCATCAGTCACAGACATGAAGTTACTATTTTATTTACTGTATCAGTTTTAGTGCAAGAATGGTTTTGGGAGAAACTGCTCGATGCACTTTAGGTGGGATCTATCCATGTTAATGTTCAAAAGTTTCTGGGAAACAAAGTCCTGACCTGGAGGGAAGAAGCATTTTATTGGATCTAGAGCTTGTGTTATGGATACACTATGGGAAAGCCCAGTAGCCTAGAGGTTAGAGAGGTGGACCAGAAGCATGTTGGGAAAGACAGAAGACACATTTCTGTTCTAACCAATGGACAATAATGTTGTGTTGAAATGTAGGTTGTAATTGGGTCTTAGACCTTTTCAGGCCTCCCAAATGGTACAGCAGTCTAAGGCACTGCATTGCAGTACTAGAGGTGTTACTACAGACCCAGGCTCATTCCCAGGCTGTGCCACAACCAACCATGACCAGGAGTCCCATAGGACAGCACACAATTGGGGAAAGGAGGATACCTAGTCAGCTGTACAACTGAATGCCTTCAACTGAAATGTGTCTTTCACATTTAACCCAACCCCTCTGAATCAGAGAGGTGCAGGGGGCTGCCTTAATCAACATCCACATCCACATCTTCAGCACCCGGTGAACAGTGGGTTAACTGCCTTGTTCAGAGGCAGAACGACATATTTTTACCTTGTCAGACTTGGGGATTCGACCTTGCAACCTTCCGGTTACAAGTCCAACGCTCTAACCACTAGGCTACCTGCCACCCCTGCTGCCCCCAATTGGCCCAGCGTCATTCGGGTTAGGGGAGGGTTTGGCCAGTGGGGCTTTACTTGGCTCATCGCGTTCTAGTGACTACTTGTTTAAATACAACTATTGCATAACCCAGGTTTTAAACAGGAATGATGCATTTCTTAACTCCCATTGCTCGAATCATGAAAGGAAATTCCCAGAGAAATGCTAGTCTCTAAATTTTCTCTGAAAATATCAGAACACTAGTCTTTACTTTGCTATGCATAGTTTCCGTAGATATGAGAAAAACTTTACAAACATTTTAAGATGCATTTCTCCAGAAACTTTATGAAAATGATGACCTATTTAGTGTGACCCAGATTTTCCCAAGTATCTTTTTCTGTTGGATGTCCTTAATGCAGGTGATTGTGATTTATGAACACCAGTCTAAAATGTGATTGGATGATTTCCCTCCAGCCCTCAGCATCACTGTCACCCTGGAGATAGGGAACAGGAGTTGTTTTCATGAAACCTTTTCAGCTATCGAAGTGGATAACAATTTCTGCAAGACAATTAAATTGCTTTACTATTCTATCCCCTTCTAGAGTAATAATGCAATGGATTCCAGGCATAAAAAATACATTTTAAATCAATGTTTTTCTCTTTCTGTATTTCCCTATTTAGAGGACTAATGCCACGGACTCTAGACAGCCAAATCACCTTGGAGAAAACCCCCAGCTACTTTGTGACACGAGAGGCTCCCAGACGCATCGCCAGTATGTCCCCCAACACCAAGCTGATTGTGGTGGTGCGTAACCCAGTCACCAGGGCCATCTCAGACTACACACAGACTCTGTCCAAGAAGCCAGACATCCCAACCTTTGAGGAGCTGGCCTTCCAGAACCGGAGCCAGGGTCTGGTAGACACCTCATGGAATGCTATCCGCATAGGGATGTACATCCTACACCTAGAGAACTGGCTGCAGTACTTTCGCCTCTCCCAGATCCACTTTGTGAGCGGCGAGCGGCTGATCACGGACCCGGCAGGGGAGCTGGGCCGCGTCCAGGACTTCTTGGGTCTCAAACGCATCATCACAGACAAGCACTTCTACTTTAACCGAACCAAAGGCTTCCCTTGCCTGAAGAAGCCGGAGAGCAGCAGCCAGCCCCGCTGCCTGGGAAAGTCAAAGGGTAGAACTCATGTGCAGATAGACCGGGAGGTCATTGAGCAGCTCCGCGACTTTTATAGGCCTTTTAATATCAAATTCTATGAGATGGTGGGACAAGACTTTAGGTGGGATTGAGAATCTGATTAAAAAAGAGCAGGTGATATGTGCTTATTGAAATGGATACCTCAGTGGAGTCATTCGAATGAGGACACCTTAAAGTAAATCCAATTTCTCTTCATGTTTGAAAATACAGTGCGAGTTTAACAACGTGTGTGTAATCTGCCTCTTTAAAAACTTTGATATAACTTCCTAGTTCCTACTTTAACATCATGCCGGTTTTGTTAACCAAATAAAAGAGAAATATATGCTGCCATGCCATTTAATCTCACAATTAGTATTTGTCATACACTAAATTGTGTTCCTTCACAAAGGCCTGTTACTTTTACAACACTGTACCATGTCAATCGTTCAAACTCAATGGACAACAATAAAGAGTATAGAGACAGCTGAGATTTGTTGTAACATGTCTGTCCTATGCTACAGTATGATCACAGACATGACAAAGCTATAGGATGTGAATTTGGCATAAAATGTGTATCATAAAGGCATTCTGGCAAATTAAGACAATAATAAATGTAAAAATGGTTAATGGATGCCCTCATGCATATTATCGTATCAAATCATGGGCATTGTGATGATAATTGGAAGCATTTGTCTTTTCAGAAGAGGTGGAGTGTAATGGAAAGACATAGAGGAAGACGTGGAGTTGAACTACAGAGCAAAGTGAGCTCTTCATCCAAGGCAGCATGTAGAAAAACATCAGATGTTTTTACTCTGCCTTTTGAGAAATTAGGAATGGCTTGATTAAAGAAGATAAACTAAGAAGCTTCCAAACAAGCAGATTCAGTTTGAATAATGTAAGTTGAGTACTGCAGTCTTGGTTAAATGTTTTAAGGCAGAAATTGTGTATTAACATTGCCCAAACAGTACATAGAAGTGCACAAATTACAGAGCATTACATCTAATTTAACCCCTACAAAGCATTTGCAAATTTGGGGATGTAATAAATGCCCAGTATTCCTAGTTTAATTGCAAAATAATCACCTCCATGTAACATAGACACATAGAACCAATGCATATTTTACATACTTATTACATATTCATAGCAGCAGCATAAAAACTGTGCTGTTCCTTCCACGGCATGTCCTTGGTGTAATGAACACGAGGGGAGACAGAGAGCTGGTTTCAAGCACAGGGCGAGGCAGGTAGCTGGGTCCAGGGGCAGGCAGAAGGTCATACACGGGGGGTCCAAAAGGGCAACAGTACAGACAGGGAAAAGGCTAGTAACGTCGTCCAGGAGATCAGGCAATAGGTTGATAACAGAAAATCCGATAGGCTAAAGTACAGGCAGGGAATAGGCAAAAGGCGTCGTTAGTGAGGCAGGCAAAAACTATCATACACGGGAGGTGTAAATCACGGGAAAAACAGAGTTCCAAAGACATGTGTCACAAAACAAGCAATACCTCACAGTGATGGGGTGCAAAGAACTGAACTAAATAGTGTGTGATAATGACCTACAGGTGTGTGAACAGGTGATTAGAATTCAGGTGACTGGGATCTGGAAAGTGAGCTGCGTTCAGGGGACCTACGTGTTTGAGGGTGTGAGTTGGAAGCAGATGTTACACTTGGGCCATAGCACTATTTAAAATGTCGCTTAGGGCCCCCAAAAGGCTAGGGCCGGCTCTGACTGCATGTGTGGGTATGGATGTGTCCATGCAGACCTGCGAGCCTCTGCGGCCCCTACTCCCATCAAAGTTGCCCATCCCTAATTTAAATTGTCATTCGTGATTCTCTCCATTAATTCTTGATTAACCTGCCAATGCTTGTCTACCCCTGCCTGCTACTTTGTGAGCCACCACCGTACACACTGATACGCTGAGCAGTTTAGCAATGAGCTCAACTTTATCTGTCCACAGTTGATTACAACTTTTTTTTCCTCCCAGAATGCATTTGGCTTGACTACAGAGCACTGAGAGAAAGTTATTTCCCGGTTTGGTGTGATTGTATTGCAGACAGAAATAATGATCCATCCTGTACAAAGAAAACAGACTTATGGGATTTCTAGCTGACTTGTAGCAGCCATGCAAGAAACACACCTCACATAATGTTTATGGGTAACTATTCCCAGATGGTTGTCAGTAAAGAGGAGTGTGTGAGAATGCACCATGGTAATGTACAGAAATCTGTCTACAGCCTGAAATCTGAGGCTCATATATTATTCCTTGTGTGTGTTCTATTTCTTCCCTGTCATTCAAATAGACTGTATTGACAGCTAACCTCAGAACTGTCCTTTAGCCACTACAGTCAGCATAGAGAACCGGTACGGTCATAGTGAAAATGTCATCTTTCCCAGGCCTACTCTACTGTGCTCTGGACATCAGGTATTGATTGGACATGATCATGGGAGAAGTAACAGTCCAATTACCTCCAATGGCCAGCCTAACCTTCAAAAGAAATACCAAGCAGCAAACAGGCTGCTGTTGTAAATGTCATGAACTTTGAAAAGACTGAGGCAAGTTTTGCCACAGCATTTACCAGGCAATGTCAAGCAGTACATGATGCGATCAATTCCAATGGATTCATTGTTTCATTTCGTCAAAACCTTCGCTGTCAGGACAGCTTTTGAATCAAAAACCATTATACATGCAGGACAGCATTTAAGGAGTCATTATTTTCAGAGTTGATACCGGTTTACTGAAACTTTTTTTACCTTACCAGACAGGAAATCCCATTGCGATTTCAAGGGGGACCCGAAACGTCATGATCTTTACAGAATTGATGTCTGCTCCTCTCGGCAGTCTTAAATAAACAACTGTTAAAAGAGAGAAGTGAAGAGGGTTGTACAGTCCCAGGGTGTGCTGTATGCTCATCTCTGAAATTATATTGGTTATGAGACATCAATAATGGAAAAATGGTTGCGGGCACTAAAACTTCTAAGAGGAGAAAAAGCCTGTTCAAATCATCTTAAAAGCCAGGCTTATACATAAAACTTTTACATATTTATTGGTCCATTAGCTGAAGGAACTATTTTTTAGACAAACTTGCAGTTTATTCTGCTGATTGTCTGTTGTCCTATAGGCCTACAGTGAGGGAAAAAAGTATTTGATACCCTGCTGATTTTGTACGTTTGCCCACTGACAAAGAAATGATCAGTCTATAATTTTAATGGTAGGTTTATTTGAACAGTGAGAGACCGAATAACAACAAAAAAATCCAGAAAAACTCATGTGAAAAATGTTATAAATGGAATTGCATTTTAATGAGGGAAATAACTATTTGACCCCCTCTCAATCAGAAAGATTTCTGGCTCCCAGGTGTCTTTTATACTGGTAACGAGCTGAGATTAGGAGCCCACTCTTAAAGGGAGTGCTCCTAATCTCAGTTTGTTACCTGTATAAAAGACACCTGTCCACAAGAGCAATCAATCAATCAGATTCCAAACTCTCCACCATGGCCAAGACCAAAGAGCTCTCCAAGGATGTCAGGGACAAGATTGTAGACCTACACAAGGCTGTAATGGGCTACAAGACCATCGCCAAGCAGCTTGTTGTGAAGGTGACAACAGTTGGTGCGATTATTCGCAAATGAAAGAAACACAAAAGAACTGTCAATCTCCCTCGGCCTGGGGCTCCATGCAAGATCTCACCTCGTGGAGTTGCAATGATCATGATAACGGTGAGGAATCAGCCCAGAACTACACAGGAGGATCTTGTCAATGATCTCAAGGCAGCTGGGACAATAGTCACCAAGAAATCAATTGGTAACACACTACACCATGAAGGACTGAAATCCTGCAGCACCCGCAAGGTCCCCCTGCTCAAAANTGGAGGGAGCTGAAGGTTCGAGTTGCCAAACGTCAGCCTCGAAACCTTAATGACTTGGAGAAGATCTGCAAAGAGGAGTGGGACAAAATCCCTCCTGAGATGTGTGCTAACCTGGTGGCCAACTGCAAGAAACGTCTGACCTCTGTGATTTCCAACAAGGGTTTTGCCACCAAGTACTAAGTCATGTTTTGCAGAGGGGTCAAATACTTATTTCCCTCATTAAAATGCAATTCCATTTATAACATTTTTCACATGCGTTTTTCTGGATTTTTTTGTTGTTATTCTGTCTCTCACTGTTCAAATAAACCTACCATTAAAATTATAGACTGATCATTTCTTTGTCAGTGGGCAAACGTACAAAATCAGCAGGGGATCAAATACTTTTTTCCCTCACTGTATAGGCTACTTTACCATGCCCTGCAATATTTGACTTATGTGGTGTTGGCCTTTCATACAACATACTGTACAGTAGATTATGTAATGTCAGAATTCACCACACAGTAGGTCACTCCAGAGGCATACCATCCCCAATGATTATAGCATTTTCCCACTTATAAACCAGATGTTTCAGCTTGAAAAGGTGAGTGTTACTCAGCTCCAATTTACATCTACTGTAGCTGATCAGAGGAGCATCTGTTGAGGACTGAACTAACCGTTTCTGCAGTCCTTACACCAAATTAGTTGCAACTCATCTTTCTCTCTGCACATTCACAAGAACGTAGTTCAGATGACAGGCCAGGTATATTTAGATATTTGTGGCAGGCAATGATTAGCCAGCTTGTTCAGTGTTGGTTTGGTTCTAACAGAAATTATACAGAAACTGGAGACGGATAACTTTTTCTCAAAACAGGAAATTGAAAGTATGTGGATTGATATTCAATGTTCACTCTCTTTTACTTTAGAAGAAAACAGATCCATCTTAACCCCTTTAACCTGGGTTGTATCCAGATGGAATGATTTAGCATTTGCATGGTCGCATAATTGTATGTAGTTCTCTAAATTAATAACCATAACACTGTAGGGTGCACAATAAAACTGGTGACCAATGCACTGCCTGGAGATTTAACCCTTTTAATAAATATGTAAGTCTGAACATATGGCTATGGTATCGTTTTTCTCAGCAACTTGGATTCTTCCGTATAAAAGTTAATAGTCTTGTGGTATTTATAGATGATTTTATCGGAGACATCACCTTCTCTCTCCTCCTAAGGCAAAGCCATAGAGGATAATGAGGATGTTTCTTTTCTCCGTAGTACAATGAGGAAGCAATATGGATGATTTATATGGTGGCAGCAATAACCCCCTCTCCAAGGAACTCTCATTAAATGCAGGAGATGGCATGTGAGCAAACCTCTACGTGCATCAATAGTGCATGAATCCCTATAATTCCCCAAGGCCTTCCCTGAGAACACATATTTGCTATGCTTTACCTCAAGGGGATATTTGAAATCAAAAGGTGTACAAAATGAATGCAGATATTTCCCAGACAGGAGTGATAGTGGATAACACATTTGTTATTGAGAGGTCTGGAAGGAAAGCTGTGTGGACGTTGCTGCTTCATAGCTGATGTGCTCTCCACCTGACAGGCTGAACGCCACACTAATGAAGACCAATGCCATTAAAACTGCTGCAGAAAGTCTCATCGCCTTTGATCCTGTCAAGCCCTCTACGTGTAGTGAGAAGAAAAGACAGAAACGTATGGATACGCACACACCATGGTATAGTAAAACTTCTTTTGATTCTTTGCATTCTTTAGAGATCCCACACCTAACGGTATAAATAAGAATCTATTTTCAAGTTGATTCCAGAGTTAAAAGTTTGTTGGTGAAGGTCTCTGCAATATGTCTCTCAATATACTTTTCCTGGAGTGTGGCCCCTCTTAACCGAACAGGAAACATTCTACCTTGACTCGTCTCATTTCTCCGTGGCCTGTTGAACATGCAGTAAGCTGCCTTACCTTGGAGAAAGGTCAGTCTCAGAAAAGGATTTCAGGACCCCAGTGTGGCTAATTAGCAATGAGCTGCAATGTTGGAGGATACCAGCTCCCTGGATAGCTACAGTACCACCAGCCATGGGTAGACCTCTGGAGGTCACGGCCAGCTTGTCCCAGATTCATGCATGTGTAGCCATTTGCATTCTCTTGTACTCATACCCCTCTGCATCCCCTCAGGATCTTATACAACTCAACTGACAGTGTACTGTATAGTATGTACTGGATGTACTGTACTGGATATTAGGATGTGCTCAGAGCCAGATACATTTAATGATTGGGTAGATATTGATCCCATTCACATATCTTGTTTGCATGCGGACCGATCCTTCCATCATTACTGATAGTCAAAGCAGTTTTAATTGCAGTATATTTGAATGCTCTGACGGTATTCCACCATTTGTTATTAGTCTTTCTCGAACGTGCTTCACAGATATTGGTTACAATTGATTTGATGCATGTTTTATCTACTCTGATTTCGTCTTGCGGAGACCTTTAAATAACAACCTTTCATTTAAGCAAATCATTATAATCCCAATCACGTATTACTTTACAAGCACACGTATAATCCTGAAATTCTCAGTTGTACTTAAAAATTACTACCTAGGGCCTATTTGTTTGATGCTGGGATTTACTGTAGTAACAATGCCAAGGACATGTGCTCATTTGAATGTCCATTTATCTGATTGGTGCTCTCACCCCCAAAAAAGTATTCTCACTTTTAAATACCAGCGTATAAACCAGTCTTCAATGTCTTGTACAGAAAGATTTTCTCACATTTCATCGTTTCACACCACCTGTGTTCTGCCTCCTACCCACCCTATCTGTCTCTCTCACACCCCAGACGATAAGGAGACGACTGCCAAATGATGATGTAAATGTCTCTGACAACTGTGAAACCGTTCATTGGCAAAGTGAAAGCTCTGTCTACTTTTAGGTTATAGATTTAGATTCAGAATCCAAGGTGTGGGCTCTGCACAACAGCCTGAAGAGAAGAACATCATGGGCGAAGTGTGCATACCCTGTTATTTAAGGTGCTATGCACTGGGTTGCAATGGTAATTTGGGGGGTCTGTCTATACCTTGGCAAGGCCTAAGTATCTAATTGCTTTGGTCCAACAAAGCCAGTTGTAACGTCCTTAAATAACATTGTTGAAAGCGGTAAGAATAAAGGCTAATGCTATTGACAACTGTTTGGTTATTCGCAAGAGATAAATACTGTACTGCTGTTTTGCTGCTAGCCCAGTTGCAATTAGTAGTGTGAAGCTCAGATTTATAAAGGCATTTCTCATAATACTGAGTCATAAACCTGCCATGGCTGTTTGGAGGGTGTGAATAAAGCCTAATCAATGCCATAAGCAGGGTGGGGAGACGTGGTCTGCTGATGCAATGTCTCAATGACCTGTAATGTGTATGCAGATAGGGAAAATACATGGATCATTCTGGGGCATAACTGTCAGTAATAGTGGGTCTAATGGTTTTACTCTAGAAAGCAGGAGACCATTTGTTACAATCGGACCCAAATACAAAGGCATTCTGATAGATTATAATTATTGTAGACTTTAGCAAGCTATTTTGTTCTCACACTGCCAGTGGGTTAGTATTCCGTATCTAAGCACTTCCCATTGTGACATTTAATTCCCTGCATGGCATCAAACAATATATTATTCTCATTCTGTTGAGAAGCTCATATCAGTTAATAACGTAAGTCATGCATTCATAAAAGCCAATGGATTAGCATGGGTGTGAAACAGACGTATTCATATCAACTACAGGATATGTTATTAACAATCTTCTCTGTGGTTCTCTCTGCTATTAATAACCATTAAGGCAAGGAGGCCATTTCACTTTGTTGACAGGACTCAAAGTTGAATAACTTTTCTGTGTCAGTTTTTCCCCACTGATATTGACAACCATTTCATTATGAAGTAATTATCAACTTCAGTAAAAAGACAGAAGGAAACTGCTCACCTCGTGATAAATCCTAGTCCATCCCACTCTGATTGAGCTCTGAGAGAATCCGTTTGTTTCCTCATGCTCTGAAAGGAAAGCAACACAACTAGAGAACCGGTCCATTTAATTACCATTGATTGCGTTGTATTCTAAAATCCATTATAATAGAGGCTTTTCAAAATTGGTGATAGAATGAATAGAAAAATGCATTTTATACCAGAAAATGTAGTATAGTAAAGTAATCACTATTCAGATGTTACCATTGGTACTACTTTATTGAATAGCAAGTCCATAGTTTTTGAAAACAAACCTTCTGTAGAGAGAAGGCGGCCTACCTGTGTTGTTTTTCAGGCGCTGAAGAGCCTAGCATATGGTCGATAACTGGAGAGACATGGCGACCAGCCCTAAAAATGGCCTGAGCAGCGCAGGCAGGACCAGTCCTTTATTTATAGACCCACATCACAAGTTCCTGTAAGTAATACCATATCAGTCACAGGTGTGGAACACATATACAGTGGAGGACTATGCTGTATCATTTCCTCATCAAGGGGGCTTTAGCTCAGCTGTGAGCGAAGCACAATAGTTTGTAATTACAAAGAGGCTCTGTAAATGCAAAAATACATCAATCCAGAATATGTGACAGGTAGTACCAATCAAGTTCCAAAGATAAGCAGATATTACCAAGGAATTAAACATGAATATTTGTTGACATAATTGGGACTTCGGCTCTACTGGAACAGCCGGCGTTTGTGTTTGTCATTTCAACATCACGGTGTGTGCAGTGAGTAATTAAAAAGGTCTGTCAACAATTTGAATACAACATAAGTTGAATATAGATCAGAATGTGTCACAGCATGATTACTATAGAGTATACCCATTCATTTGTTGCATTTTATGTCAAGGGAAGCCAAGGCTCCATTGTTAATGTCGTCAGCTTTACTGTGTAGCGTCTCAAACCAGAGTCAGCAGCGGCAGAGACATTCCCATACCAGACACTTACTGGGATATGTAAAACATGCCATGCGCGTCTTAAAAAATGAAAGGGTGATGAGGAAGATACAAGAATTTGCACTCCACTAAATAGTATAGGATGTTAATGATTGATATTCTCACAGCCTGTCTCAATTTCTCCTCTGATCTCTGTGACAGTTTTACAATCTTCACAAAGTTTGGAGAGGGACTTTAAAACTGAATTCTAGCGCTCAAACCGTGGCAATCTGAGTCCTATCACTTTCACGACATTCAGAATGTCAAGGGCAGTCGGGAGTTTTTTCTATTCCCTGTAGGTATTTTTATTCTCAGAAAGTGTGTGTTGTTAGCAGAGCTTTGACATAGACGAAGCTCTCCTGTAGGCTTTGAAGTGAAAGTCTTACTTTGTTTTTCCGACTCAGCATGAGTCTCCCTTACTGCTCGGTAGATCTGAAGTGGTTTCAGGCTGTGTTTTTCTCTCTCTCACCAACAGTACGTCCAGTATGTGGTGCATAACAAAGTGCACCATCAGACACTGTGACTGTATGAGACCAGGAGTGAACACCACTGATCTTGATGCCACAGGCTGTGGGTTAGATGGTACAAAACAGTTCGGAAGAAAGTTCTTCCCCTTGTTCTCTATTTGAGATGTACCTTTAACACTAGAAAAGTCTGGCCTTGAGGGACCCCCCTTCAAGTCAAAACGAGTAATTTTGACTGCAACATTCTAACAATCGAATAAATGCATTTCATATACCATACACTATCGGAAAAATTATATTTTGGTTGTGTTTATGAAGGTCTTGATTAGCATTCCATTAGTACACAATAGCATTTTCATTAGTTTTTGTTACTGTATCTGTTGCCATGTGCTGAAATGTGTAGTGCACGGAACAGTGGTTATTCTTGGGAAAAGTTTTATTTTGAGAGTCATTTGGCAATGGTAAGTGTTTTGGAAACCTCATAATCTGCTCTTTCTGATACTACATATGAATAATTTGACTATGTAGGAGGATTTGAAATAGTCACTTTTTGGTGTCCTCTTGAAACTGCTTATAACCCAAATTATGTTTGTGTTATTGAAATTCTAACATACGGGTGTGAAATAGATTCATTTAGGAAATGTCAAAGACTGAGGGGGGCATGACTTAAAAATATATTTCAAATTTAAATTCATATTGAGTCAAAAAAGTGATTTGTGATTTCATGTGGATTTAAATCACGATGCACACCAGATGATGCCATTGGAAAAACATACCTTCCTCAATCTTTTTTACTACAAAACATAGAAACGTGCCATTTTCACTACGCTGATGTTCGGGTAGTGCTGGAGATGATGAATACATTTCCCTTTAAATGCTATGCTTGGCAAATGTACTAAAGACAGATAGTGGCCTTTGGGAAACCCCAGGTTTCTGTCGTGCATCCTTGCACCGAGGAGGGCTGAACCTTCTCCGCTGCCAGAGATTCCCAAGATAAAGCGACATGTCAGAACTCCTATCCCCAACATTTCATCACAGAAAGGTCACAGATACTGTAAGGAAGCATTGACAAGAATCTGGAGACAGTGGTGAGGAGAGAGAAGCTATATCTTAATACAGGTTCGAAATTGGGTTTTCAGATCATTAATTTGAATTAGAAAAACTTTATTGTCCACGCAATGTGGAAATGGAAATTTGTCTTTGGCTTCTCAACATAGAAACAGACATGAAACACCATCAGACACATATCATCCTTGAGATCATGAAATACGCCATACAAAGTACAAAAGTGCTACAGTGCACGTGCAGTTCCACGTTAGTACATCATCATTGGTTTAAAAGCCATAATCAACATCAAGATTTCCTAATTAAAATATATCATCTTCATCACATCATTATGACTGAAGGGCACCTGGTCATCTAGACGATCGTTCCTAGAATACTGTTTAGAAATATTTTTTCGAAACCTCTAGCTATGCAGAGGTCTGATTTATTCAGTGAAGCGTCTTGCCTTTTTCGTAGAAGATGTTGTATTAGTAATTTATCTCTGTTTGGTAAGCTTGATCCGGCCTGCCAACACGGCCTCAAATAAGACCTGAAAGCAAAGCGCTGTTATTTAGCATGGTGTCACACACTGGAATGCTGACATTGTCATTCCTCAGTTTGCAAGCAGACAGAATATAAAAAAGGTTATCCTCAAACAGCATCACTTGGGATGAACAGTGTAATATAAAACCCTCCAGCTCCAAGTATTCCATATCTACACAGAGACAGATATAATGTGTCAAGGGGGTATGGAGAATCTCTCTCTGGTATGTGCATTTGTCTACTCGCATTTGTGAGAACTTGAGAAGAATACCAAACAGTATTCGCCATTGGGCAGTTTAGCCATTCAATATCAACTGACATCCCGATGTACTTGAAGTTCTGCAGTAAAAAAAAAAGGGGGTCTCAAGCCACACCAAAAAAAGTTTTCTATGTGTCATCTACTAAGTATAAAATGGATTGGACACTCCAATGCAGTTTAAAGGGTCAAACGTGTCACTGAATCAGCAATGCTTGAATTCAGGAGGCTTCAGCAGAAGTGCCTTTCGCTTCAAAGTGAATCAGTCCAGCGTCGTAGTTTTTGATCACTGGAGACAGTGATCTTTGGTCTTCAAATAATATTTATGCTTAACTATTCTTTTTTTCTCCATTCCTTGCTCCAGGCTTTTCTGTGGAACATTCCACACAGCGTGCCTGCCATGGAGTGTGTGATTGTGTTATCAATCTCATGGTGGATAGGAACGATTAACTTTACAATCTCTAATGAGATTTGTGTTAGGGTTTATCACCAGCTACAAAATCCTACTAGGATATTTGCTGAGCAATGCAGCTCAGGCTACAGCTCTACTGATAACAAATAAAGTTTACTACAGACCAGAGTAGCAGAGGATAATGGACACTAATGTTATTACTATAGGCACTGCAAGCCAGTAGCTAAATTAATTATTGAAAGGCTACGCAACAACAACTGATTTTGTATTTAAAAAGTTAGAGCTCGGTGACACTGAAATATGTGTTAAGCTTCTATGGCATCCTTATCGAATACATCGATTATCCAAAGGCAGACCTACTTGTAGTATTCATGCATTGTATTCATGCATTGGACTGCCTCCAGCAATGCCCCCAGTAAAGTGATAAGCGGTGCCGAGAATCTGAAAAATATATTATTAATTTATTTACGTAGAGGAAAGGTGATGTGTTAAAATTTTGAATTGAGGTGATTATTATGGTGCTCACTGCTGTCAAAGACTGAATCATTTGTAGTTCGTTTTGTCCGCATGATCTGATAAACAACACCCTCATGAAATCTTGATTATGTTTTGACTGAACTTGACTTCAAATCCAATGAACAGGATTAATAGAATTGTTGAAATGCAGTTGAGAATTCATGTGAATCTAATTTGAACGCTTTACCTAATTTGCCCTTGGGCCTCAGTGCATTCAAATATCAAATTGTCATAAACTGTGGTATACACCACCAATACATTTAATACTATTACCTCTTTAATAATAGCACCTTCCCATAATGCAATCGTACTTTAAATCAATAATATCATAATTAGGCATTGTGAATGGAGGCAAAGCATGAGTTCAACCCATTCTTGGAAAGCAGGATACTTTTAAGAAGTCATAGGCATTGCCTTTCAACTTCATTTTCTGACACTTTCTGACACTCTGACATGATCTTTTATCTCCCCTTGTGTTATCCCCAGTCCTTACCTATACCTCTGACTGATAAACTGTACCACAGCCAACTTTCAAAAGCTTTGATTGAAAAAGTTTCCACACGTCAGAGTGAAATCCACGCCTGTAGTAACCTTCCCAGCTTACAATGTCTGCATCCTCACAAGAAATGACTGCTGCTTGGGATCAGAGGAATTAGTATTTTACCATCCCCCCACCACATACACAAACACACACACTCGCAGGCGCTCACAAACCCACACACGCAGGCAAACATGCAGGCGCACGCAAACACTCGCACACACAAACAAATACATACTTACACCTGAGAAAAGATTGATACCTGAAACCTGGTCTGTTTCTAAATTCCAGACTGAATCAAGTAATGAAGAATACTGCTCACCTGAGGTAATTGAATATGCATGTCTGACACAGAACAGTAGAAAGACCTCTAAAAACAATCAGAGGGAATTGCATTTGGGATTAGAAAATAGCATTGTTACCCTCTGAAAGCAGAACCCGGCTGTACGCCAACCCTTCCATTAGCACTCACTTCACTCATCTGATTGGACAAGTGATGCAACGGGTCTGATAGGTATTCACATTTTATTTGTACCAGGTTTTTCTCAGTTATATCCCTGTTTTGTAACACTTTCCCCTTGTACAAGTAACTGTAACACTAATTACTGTAGAGACAAGATCATACTTATATGCTGTTATATAATAGAGTAGTAATTACTTTGTAACTTCACACAATTGAGTTCAGTGTGGTGAATACGGTTCCTTATCTTTCCAACTGTTTCGTATTCCACTTGTTTACCCTTTCAGTGAGTGGGGGTTGTAAGTAACCATTCTCACATACAGTAGGTGTGCAGTCTGGGAAGATGGAGATTCCAAGGATGAGGTGTCTTCGGTGGACGATTCCAAGGACGCTTTGAAGACACCTCAGGGAACTTTCCTCATGCAGCAGTGTCCCTTTTGGTCACAGTACCCACAGACCACCAGTGACACTGACCTACAACCCCTGGCACCAGTCCCTCCCAGAGCCCTACACGGGCATACATTTTAAGCCATACCCAGGCCCGATTGCTTCTGCCAAATTTAAAGCCCTGCCGGAAATCAGAAATCATTTCCTCCTTTAGTAAATTCATTAGCAGCTCGTCTGTCTGTCCCTCGCTCCCTGCGCTGCTCACTCTGCATGCACTCTGTGCATGGTTCTGCTTGTGTGAGTATAGATAGAAATGCCTCTGCTCTGCTGTTCTGCTCAATGACGAGACAGAGAACAGTTAGCTTTTAAACTACTTTTCATCACTCTAAACTTCATCACGACAAAACTCAATTTAGCGATACCTAATCCCTACCCGTACCCTAGTTATTGATCAAAAACATGCCCTACCCAGCCCTGACTCAATGTATAATGTAGGGGCCCATCGGGCTCGGGTCGAGAAGCAAAGATCTAGCCCCACCACCCACAGCCCTCCATCCTATTTTGCATAGCATCTCCAGCGGGGAGACACTTACCAAGCGTGTGAGCCCTGGGGCCCACAGGTGTCAGGACTGGGTGGAATTATTTTCACGCTTGGGTTCAACATCTGGTCTGTTGTGTGACAGGTAATGAAAGCAGCCAGCGCTCGCATCACAATGTAGATTCTCCCTATCTGTCTGCCACCACACTTCACTGATAGACCAGTGCATCATGTACTTTGTGGTTTTATGGATATATTGCATGATTATAATGCCATGTATTCAGGCATTTTTGGGGGGAATAGAGAGGGGTCAATTTTGCTGTCTTAAAGTTAGCATACAGAATGTCATATTGGTAATTGTGTTGCCTTATGCTATTTTCTTTTAAGAGAGAAAATATGGTTAAATACTATTATATTAAGAGGAAATTCAGCATCACTGAGTGGATTTGATAGGATATTAAATACTGTTTACTAATCAATAGTGGGTATTCAAACGATCTCAAACATACTGTCCACCGCCAATGCCTCTGAAGCTTTCTATCGCCCTCCTGTGGTGAGCATTTACTGCCACAATCAACAGATGAGGATCCAATGTTTGTAATGAAGTCTGTATCGATACGACATCTAATGAGGGTTGATCACTCCAGAGATAGATAACTGTTCCAGAGATAGAATGTGAAATACCTGTCTTAACAGCTTATTCTAAACCTCAAGAGACGAGTGGAGGATAGAAATATAATGCACTCACTAAATTTCTCATTATCTACCTTCCTCCAGGAAACCTGAATCGTTTGTCCTTGGCCCTTCATAGGATGTGATGTGAGTGAGAGACTATGCAGTTGAAGGCTACAGCAAGGCTTTCATGGTGGAGATTCAGCACCATGGAGAGCTCCCGGGCTGCCGCACCATGCACAGCACAGACAGAGGAGAAAAGGCACCATACAGAGGTCAGGTACAGAGGTGTCAGACCCCTATTGTATGCAGTATACTGTACATGCCCTCCAGTACCATGGATCTCAGGAAGGTTATTGATCAATCGTGCCTTTTGTTAAGATGTGGGACGTGCTGATGCTTAATACTGTATGTTGCTGCTGTTTCTTGCTATGGTTTCTGTAGATTGTGATGATGATGATGAAAATGTAGTTCAATGTATTCTCATCATCGACATTGGAGTGGAAGTACTGAGCAAAGAAATGTTGCAACAATTTACAGACTTTTTTATCGTACTAGGATCATTGGTTACATTCAGGGTCCCTTTTTCATATTATCAAAAGAAAGTGCTTTGGGGGAAATATTACCTCACTTAGACTTAACCTACTTAAAATTTATTGGAACAATTTCATACCACTAAACGTTTGGAGCTGGAAGGGAGTGCTTTACTTTCCTGTGAAATCTATGTCACGAGTGACTGACTGAACTCAATCAAGCAGGCATATGACTCCCAGTGATGCATTTATAACCATTAACAACTGTATTCCAAGCACAATGGGACTATAAATATCATGTTAACTTTCCCCTTATTCACTCCTATTGAGACATCCATCAAACAAACAGCCTTTTACACACCACTGTACCATGACCAGCAGACGCACTCTACATTCAACATGTTAAGAGAAATATGATAACCTTCAAGAATAGATTGCAGGACAGATTTATGTTAGGATGGATATAAAAGACATGTTGGTAGAAAACGATTCAATCAAGACTAAAAACACGTATTAATCCTTTTGTACAAGCTATTTGATTCTCTGTGAGAATCTAAACTATTTCACACAGAAATGCAAGTGTATTGATTGTTTCCTATTAGATTCATTTGAGAATATGTGCAATACAGCAATCTGTAAATCCTGCAGATCTAAATCATATTGTCTGATACGAATGTTCCGAGGATGTCTTCTAGAACATGACTATGAATAATACAGTACAGCTAACCACAACATATTACTCATTCTGTATTCATCTGAATCTTTTAGCCCATAGCATCCACTGTCATTCATGCACGGATGTGACATTCTTATTCATATGTCAATGTTCACAGTTACTCTTAGATGTCATAGTGCTTCCTGTCTCAAAGTATAAGCACTCTGTATGTGCACATTACATGTTCTTATCTAAAAGATGATTTAGACAAATTTGTTCTTGCTCTTGTAAGTGCAGGATATTCTTAGTCCCAAGTGTGATGACATTGCGATAGTTGATCCTAGAAAAGAGGGAGCACATGGAAGTGAACCCAGATGGTGGAGTCCCATTTATCCCTGTTGTATTTGTGATACAGGCACCTACATTTATGTTTATTGTTCTTCTACCCAGGGCACTGAGACACTGTTACAGCTGTGGCATTGTAAATCTCCCAGCCCCCACCTCCAAAAACGTCATTATTGAAACTCTGTTTGAATTTCATTTGTAGCTTTGGTATTCCAGAAAAAAGGTAAAACCCAATTAATGATATTGTGCTGCAGGCAGTGTGTGACTCGTTGAACAATGATGCTTCAGCGCCCCAAATTAAAGGTTGAGACAGAAACAAGGCCAGGAAATGAAACCTTGACACATGGGCCAATTTCAGTAATGCAAAAAAATCTCAGCTGTTCCTGTGCATGTCACAGAGCCCTCATTTAGGTGGGATTGTTAGGCCATGACATATGTCATTCTGAGCAAAGAATGATTACCACTTTCCCTCCCACCAAGTCTCATGGCAGAGGGGACAAACACCACAGTTGGGCCAGTCACTTCTACACTGCCTATACCTGCAGCTTAAGAATGGATAAAATACTGTATACCTGAATATGCTTTGAACTGGATGAAGATAACAGCCTGTGAGGAGTACAGGACTTGAAGAAGCAGTGCTGGTGGGACTGACCCAATGGGAGTCCTGCACTACTGGTGCGTTTAAGAGTCGGTAATAATCCAGTAAATAACATGTTTCTCATGGCACTGCCTCAGGTGAAAGGGCGCAGCCAGTGACGTCTTACTAACTCAAACATGTACCTTATCCCTCCACCCTCTCCCCTCTGTCAAATAGAGTACAGTGAGGAACCAGGTGGGGCTTTGTATAGATGCTCTACGCAAAAAGCAGGGGAAAAGAAAACGTGAAATAAGACTATTCCATGTTGGTAATTTCACAAACACTGAAAAACAGTAAGGTTTCCCACTTTAAAATCCAGGATTTCACATTCTCTGGAGAAAGCGCCGTTGCCTCCCTTCCTGTCCATCTATTTTTCTGTGTGATCTAGCAGTCTATTTGTTTATCTAGTCATGGTGTGGGGTGGGGTGAATAGGAAATGAAGTGAAGATGTAGTATATGCCGCAATTTTGTTGTTGAAGACTTGCTGAAAGAGATATCTCAAAAAGGAAACAGTCATGTAACTTGTTGCCAGTTATTACACTGAATAGACATGCTCTTTTGACGTTCAGAAGGTAATCTCCTGTATATTAAGAGATGTAAACATTTCTGCACCTCTCTATGAGACATGTTCAATTACTGGATGAAAGTGGCAAGGTTTTAGAAGGACTCGATACAAACCATTGATTTACAAAGTGTCTTGGCAACTGTAAATTGGTAGATTGACGATGCTGGTAATGGTCGTGTTCTATAACTTTGACGAAGCCAGAGATAGGAGTTGCTCTCAGCACGACAAATGGAACGGAAACATTGTTTGCGCTAGACTAGCTAGAGGCTGCTAGAGCTAGAGCCTGCCGTTCTGTACCTTTTGGACTCTGATCTGGATTACTGACCTCTGCCTGCCTTGACCTGTCGTTTTGCCTGCCCCTTGTTCTAGTAATAAACTCTTGTTACTTTGACGCTGTCTGCATCTGGGTCTTCCCTGAAATGTGATACATATGCTGGTCAAGCATAGATGCTGTTTTTTCTGGTGACCAGCATTTGCTGTGTTTTTGCTGGTGCCTTCGCTTCGTTTTTGCTGGTGCCTTCGCTGTGTTTTTGTAGTGAACAGCCTTCGCTGTGTTTTGGACACTGGTGACCAGCATCAAGTCATGTAATGCTGGCTTGCAAAGTGACATTTAATTCCTACTGGAATCCAGCCAAAGTGGGGATATCCAACAATTATAACTTTTATTTATCCACAATATGCATTCAGAATGACTGCCAAGGTTAGAATAATTTTATTAATCTGACTACCTAAGCCATCTGAAATGGAACAACCATTTCAGTAATGGGTGCAATAAGTCCAACTAACAAATTGGATTTGTTTAGAGAAATATATGTTATTTAGCATAATATTAATTAATCAATCAATATACATGCAACAACACAGCAAACAAAAAAGATATTGAAACAAACATTTTTTTTAAAATCAACTGCAGTGGATGGGCAACTTGCGGCCTGCCCTTTTGTAGGCCCGTCGAGACCCCACTCAGATACTGTTGAGAGTTAGAATAGTAGAATAGACAAGGTACAATTTCAAAATGTGGTTGTGCATCAGCAGTTTTTCTCTTGCTATCTCAGTCACTGACAGTCACTCAATTATCCCATTTTTTTTTATTTGACCTTTATTTAACCAGGTAGGCAAGTTGAAAACAAGTTCTCATTTACAACTACGACCTGGCCAAGATAAAGCAAAGCAGTTCAACACATACAACAACACATAGTTACACATTGGAGTAAAACAAACACTCAGTCAATAATACAGTAGGAAAAAAACTAATCTATATACAATGTGTGCAAATGAGGTAGGATAAGGAACATAAGGCAATAAATAGGCCATGGTGACAGAGTAACTACAGTATAGCAATTTAACACTGGAATGGTAAATGTGCAGTAGATGAATGTGCAAAGTAAAAATACTGGGGTGCAAAGGAGCAAGATAAATAAATGACTATGGTAGGGGATGAGGTAGTTGGTTGGGCTATGTACAGGTGCAGTGATCTGTGAGCTGCTCTGACAGCAGATGCTTAAAACTAGTGAGGGAGATAAGTGTCTCCAGTTTCAACGATTTTTGTAGTTCGTTCCAGTCATTGGCAGCAGAGAACTGGAAGGAAAGGCGGCCAAAGGAGGTGTTGGCTTTGGGGGTGACCAGTGAGATATACCTGCTGGAGCGAGTGCTACGGGTGGGTGCTGCTATGGTTACCAGAGAGCTGAGGTAAGGCGGGGCTTTACCTAGCAGGGACTTGTAGATGACCTGGAGCCAGTGGGTCTGGCGACGAGTATGTAGCGAGGGCCAGCCGACTAGAGCATACAGGTCGCAGTGGTGGGTGGTATAAGGGGCTTTGGTGACAAAGCGGATGGCACTGTGATAGACTGCATCCAGTTTGCTGAGTAGAGTATTGGAAGCTGTTTTGTAGATGACATCGCCGAAGTCGAGGATCGGTAGGATAGTCAGTTTTACTAGTGCAAGTTTGGCAGCATGAGTGAAGGAGGCTTTGTTGCGAAATAGAAAGCCGATTCTAGATTTAATTTTGGATTGGAGGTGTTTAATGTGAGTCTGGAAGGAGAGTTTACAGTCTAGCCAGACACCTAGGTATTTGTAGTTGTCCACGTATTCTAGGTCAGAGCCGTCCAGGGTAGTGATGCTAGTCGGGCGGGCGGGTGCAGGCAGCGAACGGTTGAAAAGCATGCATTTGGTTTTACTAGCGTTTAAGAGCAGTTGGAGGCCACGGAAGGAGTGTTGTATGGCATTGAAGCTCGTTTGGAGGTTAGTTAACACAGTGTCCAAAGAAGGGCCAGAAGTATACAGAATGGTGTCGTCTGCATAGAGGTGGATCAGAGAATCACCAGCAGCAAGAGCGACATCATTGATGTATACAGAGAAGAGAGTCGGCCCAAGAATTGAACCCTGTGGCACCCCCATAGAGACTGCCAGAGGCCCGGACAACAGGCCCTCCGATTTAACACACTGGACTCTGTCAGCAAAGTAGTTGGTGAACCAGGCGAGGCAATCATTAGAGAAACCAAGGCTGTTGAGTCTGCCGATAAGGATGTGGTGATTGACAGAGTCGAAAGCCTTGGCCAGGTCAATGAATACGGCTGCACAGTAATGTCTCTTATCGATGGCGGTTATGATATCGTTTAGTACCTTGAGCGTGGCTGAGGTGCACCCGTGACCAGCTCGGAAACCGGATTGCACAGCGGAGAAGGTACGGTGGGATTCGAAGTGGTCAATGATCTGTTTATTAACTAGGCTTTCAAAGACTTTAGAGAGGCAGGGCAGGATTGAAATAGGTCTATAGCAATTTGGGTCTAGGGTGTCACCCCCTTTGAAGAGAGGGATGACCGCGGCAGCTTTCCAATCTTTTGGGATCTCGGACGACACCAAAGAGAGGTTGAGCAAACTGGTAATAGGAGTTGCAACAATGGCAACAGATAGTTTTAAAAAGAGAGGGTCCAGATTATCTAGTCCAGCTGATTTGTACGGGTCCAGATTTTTCAGCTCTTTCAGAACATCTGCTATCTGGATTTTGGTGAAGGAGAAGCTGGGAAGGCTTGGGCAAGTAGCTGCGGGGGGGG
>QNTS01000200.1:1088090-1122105 GCA_003317085.1 Hucho hucho
GGGAACAGAGAATAAAAGGAGCAGATTTCTGGGCGTGGTAGAATAGATTCAGGGTATAATGTGCAGACAGGGGTATGGCGGAGTGAGAGTACAGTGGAGGTAGGCCCAGGCACCGAGTGATGATAAGAGTGGTTGCATCTCTGGAGGTGCTGGTAATACTGGGTGAGGTCACCGCATGTGTGGGAGATGGGACAAAGGAGGAATCTGAAGCATGTAGAGTGGGCCTAGGGGCTCCACTGTAAACTAAAACAATGATAACTATCCTAAACAACAGTAAACAGGGCATATTGACACTTGAGATGGACATAAAGCAAACACAGGTGTTGGTTGGGAGAGCTAGCTAGGACAACAACGGGTAAGACCGCAACCGCTAGTCAGCTTAGACAACAACCGGTAAAACTGGCGATGAATGGGCAGAGGGTTGGTTAGCAACACACAGGGCCTGAGTATGCGGCTGGGGCCGACAGATAAATAAAATAAAATAAAAATAACAATATACAGAAAGGAGTACCGTGATTAATGAATAGTCCTGTAGGCATCAGCTATGTAGCCGATTGATCATAGGGTCCAGTAAACAGCAATAGATGGGGCAGCGAAGCTGCGAGGTAGTCGTTACTACGCCGGCACGCAGGAGACACGGCGTTTAAAGTTAAAGAGTTAGCAGGCCGGGGTTGGTAGAACCGTCTGCTCCGACGTCCGACGGAGGCCGGTTGCAGGCAGAGCGGATGGAGTAATCGTCGGCAGTCGAAGTGGTACGACGGGGCGTTGTGTCGGGAGGGATCCAAGCCAGATGGCGAGAGAGGTATTGTTGTTGTTAGCCGGGAGATGCGCCTGGCTCGCGGCTAACTGGTTAGCCACTCGGTCACTCAGTGGCAGCTAGCTAGCTGTGGAGATCAGGTGTAGTGGTCCAGGGTTTACGGCAGGGATCCGGCGTTGTAGTGGAGGAACAGTCCGATGGTGGTAGGCTGGCGACTATTATCCGGGCTAAAAAAGGCTGGTGTCTGTGCAGTAGGTAAAGGCCGCTAGCGGTGGCTAACAGTTACTGAATAGCTAGTAGCTGGTTAGCTCGCTAGCTCCCAATGGAATTCAGTCTAAAAAAGTTTAAAAAAAAAATATCGCGGTTAGGTAACACAATGGGTGAGGCAGGTTACCGGAAGGTATATTTAATATAAAAATGGAAAAGAGATAGAACATTTGAAATATATACAAAAAAGACGAAAAATACAAAGTACACGAGGGGGCGAACAAAAACACGTCTTCACTGCTACGACATCTTGGGTGATGCCAGCTAAAATGTTTTAGATTGGTAAATCTAGCGTTCAGCTATCTAAACTTGTAGTAATAATGGTCGAATTACCGACCGGGGAGCCCCCATTGATTTTGTTAGTCACTCTCACTCAGATATATTAAAAACTGCAAACATTTCTCTCTGCCCCATGGCAAAATGAGTAGAATTGCATGAAATGAGTTACACAATTGCAAAATGTGTAGAATTGCAGCAAACTTGCTTTAAAGATGCTACATTTTCTGTACAACCCATGGCAAAATCGGGCCCCCAAAAGGCTAGGACACGAGAGCCAATGCAGCCACTCATGATGAGTTCATATTTTTTGTGGCCCCCATCAAAGTTGCCAATTCCTAAGCTGGATCATACTTGTCAGACCAGCATCAGACCTGCACTGACCAGCATAAACCAGCATGAACCAGCTTGAAATGTATGCTGGTCTATGTTTTTTTCCCCAGCAGGGTTAGTTTCAGTAAGGGTAGCTTTCACTAATCAGGCAGATGAGATCAATTAATATGATATTATTAATCATGACATCAAACACAAGTATCTCGCTTGAAAACAAGAGTATCTCGCTTGAAACAAGAGTTTCTCGCTTGAAACTAACTTGTGCATCACAATGCATGGTGCCCATCTAAATAATACTTTAGGCTCCCTACCCTAAAAGGCTTCATGAAAATTAGAGCTCTTTTCCATTATTTTAGACAATAGGCCAGTGCATAAAACAGAGTTATAAAACTTTGATGATACTGCAGAGCGAGGCACATTCACCAGGGCAGATGAAAAGACTAGAGGCACCTTCTAATTCATCTCACAACCTCATGGGTCCCAGCCCCACTCCTTATTCATTATTGAGCGTGATGATCTTCATCATTTCAATAAATAACAGAGGCAACCCATGGTTAATGTCTCATCTGGCTCTCATAAAGCACATCAAAGCTGATTTGATTCTCTCTCCAGCAACACAAACCAGTGAGGAGGCCAATTACACTTTATAAGCCACTTTATAGCTACAGACTGTTGCCACTTTGAACAGAGTGTAATCGAAAATACTTATATATGTCACTTTATACAATCTGTTATAGAAAACACTGTTGTCACTCAAGCCAAAAAGGAAACCATAAAGATTACAAGGAAATCTTCATAGAAATGTTTTTGTTCCGCTGTAGTTGATGTATTTATGCTCTATATGCTTTTGAATACCAAAACAACTACCAGCATGTAAATGTAAGTTGCCCCAAGTTCTACACAAGTAGTCTACCAAGTAAGAAGTAAACAACAACACATTAACAGTAACTTGTTACTGAAAGGTCATCCGTGTAGAGTATATTATCCTTCTTACTTATTCACATCATGTAAGTATGTGTTTATCTTGGTAAAAAGATAACTATCTCTGTCTCTGGTTGTTTACATTATTAATGACATATACGGTTTCGCCTCATGAACCTCTCAAGTCTCTTTGGAGAGAATATCAAATCAAATTGTATTTGTCACATGCGCCGAATACAGCAGATGTAGACCTTACAGTGAAATGCTTACTTTCAAGCCCTTAAATGGGTAGCCATTGGATTAGTTGTTCAGAAGTCTTATGGCTTGGGGGTAGAAGCTGTTTAGAAGCCTCTTGGACCTAGACTTGGCGCTCCGGTACCGCTTGCTGTGCAGTAGCAGAGAGAACAGTCTATGACTACGGTGGCTGGAGTCTTTGACAATTTTTATGGCCTTCCTCTGACAACGCCTGGTATGGAGGTCCTGGATGGCAGGATGTACTGGGCCGTACGCACTACCCTCTGTAGTGCCTTGCGGTCAGAGGCCGAGCAGTTGCCATACCAGGCAGTGATGCAACCAGTCAGGATGCTCTCGATGGTGCAGCTGTATAACTTTTTGAGGATCTGAGGACCCATGCCAGGGGGAATAGGTTTTGTCGTGCCCTCTTCACAACTGTCTTGGTGTGCTTGGACCATGTTTGTTTGTGGGTGATGTGGACGCCAAGGAACTTGAAGCTCTCAACCTGCTCCATTACAGCCTCGTCGATGAGAATGAGGGCGTGCTCGGTCCTCCTTTTCCTGTAGTCCACAATCATCTCCTTTGTCTTGATCATGTTGAGGGATGAGGTTGTTGTCCTTGCACCACACGGTCAGGTCTCTGACCTCCTCCCTATAGGCTGTCTCGTCGTTGTCGGTGATCAGGCCTACCACTGTTTTGTCATGGGCAAACTTAATGATGGTATTGAAGTCGTGCCTGGCCGGGCAGTCATGAGTGAACAGGGAGTACAAGAGGAGGCTGAGCACGCACCCATGATGGGCCCCCGTGTTGAGGATCAGCGATGTGTTGTTACCTACCCTTACCACCTGGGTGCGGCCCGTCAGGAAGTCCAGGATTCAGTTGCAGAGAGAGGTGTTTAGTCCCAGGGTCCTTAGCTTAGTGATGAGCTTTGAGGGCACTATGGTGCTTCGGCTTCTGTGTATCCACTTCAAACACCTACACATACTGTAGGCATAATGGCCTTTACATTGCCACAGTTTGAGTAAATCGGAGAGAAGTGTTAGCTCTCACCCAATTATAGCAGAACCTTAACTTGACAGTTGGCCCCAATATAAGAACCCAGAGGATAAACCAACCTCCATTGCATTTCCTTATCAAGGTGTTGCCAAAAGCAAATGTTCTAATAGGCTATGGGTTAACAGTGGGACAGAGGGGTAGGCAGGTAGCCTAGCAGTTAAGAGCTTTGGACCAGTAACTGAAAGGTTGCCTGTTCAAATCCCTGAGCCACATCCATTGAGCAAGACACTTAACCCTAATTGCTCCTTTCAGTCGTCTGGATAACAACGTCTGGTAAATGTAAAATATGCTGTGTTCATTATTTGATGACAATTCTGTGCTCTCTCTCACAGATGTGTGTTCTGGGGCCCTGCACTGTAGCCAAGGAGATAAACATGTTGCTTTGTGTCATACCTTAGCACAACCATTGAGCAGATGTTATCCAGTAAAGCCATACAGTCTACCCACCAGACAACATCAAATCACATTTTATTTGTCACATGCGCCGAATACAACAACCTTACAGTGAAATGCTTACTTACAAGCCCTTAACCAACAATGGCATTTTAAGACAAATAAGTGTTAAGTATTTACAAAAATAAACTGAAGTAAAAAAGAAAAAAAGAAAAATAGAAAAATAACAAATAATTAATTAAAGAGCAACAATAAAATAACAGTAACGAGGCTATATACAGGGGGTCCCGGTACAGATTCAATGTGCAGGGGCACAGGTTAGTTGAGGTAATTGAGGTAATACATGTAGGTAGAGGTAAAGTGACTATGCATAGATAATAAACAGAGAGTAGCAGCAAATGGCTGTTCAGCAGTCTTATGGCTTGGGGGTAGGAGCTGTTAAGAAGCCTTTTGGACCTAGACTTCGCACTCCGGTACCGCTTGCCGTGCGGTAGCAGAGAGAAAAGTCTATGACTAGGGTGGCTGGAGTGTTTGCCAATTTTTAGGGCCTTTCTCTGACACCGCCTGGTATAGAGGTCCAGGATGGCAGGAAGCTTGGCCCCAGTGATGTACTGGGCCGTACGCAGTACCCTCTGTAGTGCCTTGCGGTTGGAGGCCGAGCAGTTGCCATGCCAGGCGGTGATGCAACCAGTCAGGATGCTCTCAATGGTGCAGCTGTTTAACTTTTCAGATATCATTCATACTGATGCTCAGCCCAGGCTTAGCCCTCTCTAGTCTCTACACAGCAGACACAGCGAGGGGAACTTAGCTTCTCGTGTTGGTGGGATACTCAGAAATGTACAGCCACATCAAAGGTGTCGAGAGATAGTCAGCCAAGAACAGGGAAAGAGAGATTGAGAGTGAGTAAGAATGCATAGAACCTTGCTGGCAGAGACTAGGGTAAAATAAATATTCATATGCCATGTCTCTTGCATCTTAATCCTATGTACTCCATCAATATACATCAGGGACATTAACTGTAAAATATTGGACTTTTATCCTTTTTAACATTTTATCCTTTTTGTTCCTTTATATTTCTCACTCTCTCTCTTAGCGGCTGAGTTACAGTTACATTTGAACCTGAGGCACCTGGCTATTCATTGGTAGAAAAGGAGAAGAGGTGACAGATGTTTGTTACCTAGCTACACTCTTAGAAAAAAGGGTCCTAAATGGGTTCTTCGCCTCTCCCCATAGAAGAACCTTTTTTGGTTCCAGGAAGAACCCTTTTGGGTTCCATGTAGAACCCTCTGTGGAAACGGTTCCACATGAAACCCAAAAGGGTTCTACCTGGAGACAAAAAGGGTTATTCAAAGGGTTCTAATATGGGGACAGTCGAAGAACCCTTAAAGGATCTAGATAGCACCTTTTCTCAATCCGCACATCATTCTCAATCAGTACTTCTGGAATATTTAATTGCAAATCACTATTGTACCATAAGGAGCGATTGGTGACATGATGTGAGATGGGCATACGTGTTGATTGGCCTATAGACTCTGATAAAGTGGGGCTTGCTTCTCTCTTACTGAACACAGTGAAAGTAAAGCTTTATGAAACACTGGGAATTCACTGTGTTGACCACACTGCATGTATTAGCATTCCTTTATCCTCCTCATGCTGTGGGACATTTAAATGCTTGACTTTTAATCTTTTGTGTATGGATTCTGTAGAGCGGATTTAAATCAATAAACGTCTGCAATTAAACTTAAGCACTAGTTCCAGTCGATTTTGCTCTTCCCGCTCAGGGCCATATTTCATGCCACATTCATCCCATTTGGGTTTAATGTTGGCAACAACAGAAAATACCTTCCGCTTCCAGTCTTGGTTGTAATGCTGTCTGCAACACATTGACTAACAGCAGGCCTTATCACTTTACATCAATACATATTTCATGTCTGAAACATTGTGGGCTTGTAATTCATTTTCCAATATTTATGGGTATTCACAAAAATCTGATTACAATTTGCATGAGCTATGATATGCCATAAAAACTGAAAAGCTTACACATACTAAGTGACACAAGCATCTGTTATCTTATGGAAATCCAACTTGGAACCTCTTCAGTCAGGACTATGGAAACCTGGCAGGTAAGATTCTGTTTGGGTTCTGAAACTCGTAACCGACAACATCCTTCATGGGGAATACATCGTGACCATATTGTGGTTGTGGTATTTTTATTGGCAATAAAGATCAGAACCATGCTGAACCATGCATTTATTACCAATAACCAGCATCATCATCTCATGACGGAGACGTGTCACACATCATACGCAATAGAGTAATAGTCCTTCTCTAACAAGGTGGCTGGTATGTTTCATGAGGCTAAACTTATCACAGTGACTAACTGATCTCTTCAACAGATCTGCCACAATGGGAAGACACTACCTTTGACAATAGCAAACATAACATAAGTCTCGTGAATAACCATGACAGTCCTCAGGTGTCATGATCATTTAAGCAATGAATTGTCACTGTACACCCTAAATCACAAAAATCATGCCATTGCAGCTTTGTGATATGTAATTTCCCCTGCCCTCATTCCTCGTCCTGTGTGCAAAAATCAGGCTGATGACACAAATTCCCAGCATGCCTGCCAGGAGCCCTGCTGTCCTTGCTCAGCCCCTTTTCCCTCAGAGAGGAGAGAGACTATACAGCACAGGTCCAACGTGTGACTGACGCCCTGCTAGTCCCAACACATCTCAGCCTGACCCTAATAGATCCATATAGACTCCATTTCAGCAAGCTTCATCTCTATCCGCTGTCCCTTTGCCATAAATCATCATTAATTACACATCAGGCAAATCTGTGGAGCTCTAGAGTTACCTCCAGAAACTGGAGCCCGGAGGTGCTCTGTCACAGTTAGCCCAGCAGCTTTTTAGATTGCCAGCAGCCACCGGATTGACAGTCCACCAGCCATAGTATGAAGTATGAAATAAGTACCGATATACCAATTTGCAACATCAACGCTGACTTACCCAGCCCACTAATAAGCATCTTCAACTTGGAAGGAGGAAAAAAAACAAGCCACTTCACGATACAGAGAGAGGGGTAACTGGACATGATGAAAGCGGATTCCAGGAATACAGATGCAGGATCTTAATTTGAGCTGGTTTGCTATAGCAGGAAAATAATCCTACAGCAATAAGAAATGTGAATTATTTTGTGGATTATAATTAATGGACATTTTCTTACGCGTTAATAATTTTTTTGTAAGGGAAAATCAAGTCTGAATTTTCAAAATGTGTCACGATCTTGTTGAGGGACGGACCAAGACGCAGCGATGCTTCCAGTATACATTTTATTAAAGGACGTAACTGGGGAAAAATAACAAACGGAAAACAAAGATCGTAACATTGAACCATAACTAACACCACAAACAAAGCTATGCTCAAACAATAACCCACAAAACCCCTCTGAAAACTACAAACATATATATGGTTCCCAATTAGAGGTAACGACACTCAGCTGCCTCTAATTGGGAACCATTTCCCCAACATAGAAATACAACACCTAGAACTAAAAAACCCTTCACCAAAAACGAAACTAAACACGCCAGCCTAAAAACTCTGGCCTGGACGTGACAAAATGTAAATTGCAAACTTCAAAAGCCTTTTAAAATTCAAATACAAGTTTTACATTTCCTGCATTGTAGGAATGTTCTCTGGCAACAGTGTGATCAAGTAAAAATCCTACATCTGTAGTGTACTGTAGTTGATGGTGAAAAGGCAGCAGATTGGCCCTTTGATTCCTGTTGCTGTGCGTCTCCTCTCGGCCACTACAGAGTACTCATGGGTTGCCAGGCTAGCCAGGGGTGTAGTGGACCTTTTCTACACTTATCTCAATAGATCCACATCAACAAGTGGCTGGGCAAAACATGGGTGGCTAATTCCATTCCTGCATGAGCCAACTTGTTTTACCAGTGTAATAGCTGGAGGTTGCATTGCAGCATAATTAATAAGTTGCAACAAGAAAAATACATATTTGGTCACTTATGTGACGTATTACTTGTACATTGCATTTGGGCATTTAACCCAAATCCTCTGAATCAGAAAGATGCGGGGGGCTGCCTTAATTGTTGTCCATGTCATCAGTGCCAGGGGAGCAATTGTTGTTGGGGGTTAACTGCCTTGCTCAAGGGCAAAACAGCAGATTTTTCCACCTTGCCAGCTCGGGGATTCGAACGAACAACCTTTTGGTTCCTGGCCCAACACTCTTAATCGCTAGGCTACCTGCCAAGGAACAGAAACGGAACTCAGTCACTCAGAAAACTTATTCCAGTGTCTGCCTGCCAGCTGAGAATCTTTGCCAGTGTGTGTGTGTGTTTAGGCTATCTACCCCCCGAAGCACAGGCTACTGTACTGACGTTACCACGGGCTACCGTACTGACGTTACCACGGGCTACCGTACTGACGTTACCATAGGCTACTGTACTGATGTTTATACCCTGATGAAGACAGCTTGTCTGTTGAAATGTTGGACATTACATTTTTTGCATCTGAGCTCCTAGAGCTCCTAGCTCTCCTTTATTTTTAAGTGTTCCACTCTGTCAGCCAGCACCTCGCCTAAATAGGTGTGCGTTTCTTTCGCCTCTAGATTACTGTACTGATGTTACCATAAGCTACTGTACTGACAATACAATAAGCTACTGTACTGACGTTACCACAGGCTACTGTACTGACGTTACCACAGGCTACTGTACTGGCTTTACAAACGTGATTCAGAAGATAGGGAGAGAGATTTTTAATTAGCTAGAGAAGAATGGATTCACTTTTTCAAATCTAGTTAAGGATACTATAGGCCTACTATATGTCAGTCACATCTTGCGCCATAGGCTACACTTGTCTGTCCATCATAATTTAATGATGAGCTATATGAAAAAAACTGTTGTCTTCACAGATTTAAAAAAGGAATGAAAAGAATGATATAACTGGTTCAGAACTTTAATTTGCCTGTTGGAAACAGTGTAATGGAATGAAAAAAAATAGTGGTTCTATTCAGAACGAAACAATTGGAAAATAATTTTGGTACCAACCCCTGATTATTCCTTATAAAACATCCTCCTATAGCATATCCCTCATCCTTCCCCTGAATGTCAGAGTGAACCTGTCTAAGAGACAAGAGTATGAGGTGATTAAATTCCTCCCTTCAGCCAAACAGCCTCAACAAACAGGGGAGATCACAAGTCAAGGTCACCACACACACACTCCAAAGCCCAGCTCTGCTCTGCTCTAGGGCATGTTTATGTGTGTGTGTGTGTGTGTGTGTGTGTGTGTGTGTTTATCTCATGGTCTCCTGTAACCGCAATATGAAGTTTGACAGGTGGTGGTGGGAAAAGAAAGGAGAAGGAAGGATAGGTTGGAAAACATCAGCATGTCAGCCCGTAATCTATTTCAATGACACTCGGTAGGATGAAAAGCAATGAGCTGCTGACTGCTTAATAAACTGGGAGCTTACACTGCAGTATGGTCTTAACTATGATTCATTACTGTCTCTGGGATCCTCTATGAAAATAAAAGAGGAGCCTGAGGAGCAGTCTGCTGGATTCCAGCCCTGCTAAATTGCTGTAAATTGCCTCTGCATTACACGTCAAGACTTTGTGTGGAGTTCACTTTCTGTCTTGTCTTTTTTTTACAACCAATAAAAAATATATGAAATTAAGAACTTTAAAATCGTCCTGGGCAGCTATAGGGTTTTCAAGTTTACATATCGGCGATATGGGCTGATTTTATTAATTAGTTTGTTTCTTTTCTTCACAAACATAATTAGAAAGATAGATATCAATGGCTTATCTCAAAGTCAGGGTAGGTAAATCTCATTTTATGACACATCTGCTGGTGAAAATGTTCTCTTCCTCTGGAGAGAGGCGAAGAACCCATTTAGGACCCTTTTTTCTAAGAGTGTAGCTAGGTAACAAACATCTGTCACCTCTTCTCCTTTTAAAGGAGTCAATGGAACGTCCAGATTGGGCACATTCAACAAATCTGATCTAACAAAGTGGATATTCGTCAAATCCTTAATGATTTATGTATTGTCTCTTATTTCGCTACATAACATGTCGAAGTTCAGAAGAAGTGACTGCTAAATACTCACAACCATTCGTATTAGCTGTGTAGCATAGCTAGCGTACAAAAATCGGTGGTGGTAGTCAAATTAGTTTTTAACTGTAATGCAGTTGATTGGTAACGATGACATGAACATGTGTTGGGGTTGACATCCATGCAATCATTCTACTCCGTTTTATACCTCTACATAGTGTGAAATACACACATAAACCATACCCTAAATCAGGGATGGGCAACTCCAGTTTCCAGCCTGATTGGTGTCACACGTTTGAGCTAACAAACCGGACTCCAATAATCAACTAATCATGATCTTCATTTTAGAATGCAATTATAATGAACAAAAATATAAACTCAACATGTAACAATTTCAAAGATTTGACTGTTACAGTTCATGTGGAAATCAGTCAATTGAAATAAATTCATTAGGCCCTAATCTATGTATTTCATATGACTGGGAATACAGATATGCATCTGTTTTGTTACAGATACCTTAGGATCTCGTTGAGATATTTTTGTGCATTCAAATTGCCAATCGATAAAATGCAATTGTGTTCGTTGTGCGTAGCTTATGCCTGCCCATACCATAAACCCATCGCCACCATGGCGATGGGTTTATGGTACACAATGTCGACATCAGCATACCGCTTGTCCACATGACACCATTCACGTGATCTGCGGTTGTGAGGCTGGTTGGACGTACTGCCAAATTCTCTAAAATGACATTGGAGACGGCTTATGGTAAAGAAATTAACAATCAATTCTCTGCCAACAGCTCTGGTGGACATTCCTGCAGTCAGCATGCCAATAGCTCGCTCCCTCAAAACTTGAGACATCTGTGGCATTGTGTTCTATAATAAAACTGCACATTTTAGAGAGGCCTTCTTTTGTCCCCAGCACAAGGTGCACCTGTGTAAAGCTGTTTAATCAGCTTCTTGATAAACCACACCTGTCAGGTGGATGGATTATCTTGGCAAAGGAGAAATGCTCACTAACAGGGATATTAACAACATTTGAGAGAAATAAACTTTTTGTGCATATGGAAAATCTCTGGGATCTTTTATTTCAGCTCATGAAACATGGGACCAACACTTTACATGTTGCATTTATATTTTTGTTCAGTGTAGTTTAATCAGCTAGGGATTCGGAAAAAGTGTGACACCACTCCAGCCCCCAAGGACTGGAGTTTCCCATCCCTGGCCTAACAACCCATAATATCACACGCCATTTGATTGCTGAGAGCCTTTGTCAGCCATGTATCCATGGCATCTTCTGGAATGTCTCAAGCATTTCTAATTATCGCAAAGAGGAAGTTGGTGCTATATTTGCACTTTAATTGGTAACATTAAAAAGCAAAGGGCGGTGCATATCAACCGAGGAAGACCAGCTGGGTAGGCCAGCTGGGGAATTATGAGGAGAATGAAGGAGAAAGCTTGATACATACAGGACATACTACACTACTGCACCATGATTAGGGCATTGGGGCGGGAACAATTAGGGAGGAATTGTTGGGTAACTCCTTGTCTTCCAGTAGTGTGTCCCTTCATTACACCCTATTAGATCAGAGGTAAATGCCCACAGAAATGGACCTCGTAATAAAGCCCTCACATTATTCCTCTGAGTATATATTAGATGATCTATTATTCATTCTGCTGGCTGGCCTGAATATTATTCTCATTCGTGTTAGCTAAAAGAGGCAGAATAGAGTCTGGGGTTAGTGATAGATAGGGCTTCCTCTCACTGTTAATTAGTGAGGGAAGGTTGGAGGGGAGGAGGGATATTTAACTTGTCATGGACATGCCACAAGGCCATCATATAGGTGAAGAGAAAACATGACTTCCTTGCTGATCTTGAAGTTATGGTACGAGCAACCAAGGCTACAAACAATATCACAACAGTGGTAATAGCTACTGCAAATGGACAACACACAATCATATTAAAACAACCCTGAACCTTGTTTTAAAATCTAAGATAAAATACCCGTGCTTTACCTTCTCCTTTTACAGCCTAACCTTGCAAACAGAATCTAATGTGTACAGTCTGAATATAATTCCCGAATGACAGGCAAACACACCAATTAAAAGTGTTATTTGTTACTTGAATCAGACTGAGAGCCTCAGTGGAGAGGGTCAAAAGCCTCAACTTCCTTGGCATGCACATCACCAAGGACCAAGGACCTGAAGCAACAGCGCCTCTTCACCCTCAGAAGGCTGAAGAAATTCATCATGGCCCATAAGACCCTCACGAACCTCTACAGATGCACCATAGAGAGCATTCTGTCGGGCTGCATCACCACCTGGTATGGCAACTGCACCGACCTCAACCACATGGCTCTCCAGAGGATGGTTTGGTCAGCCCAACGCATCACCGGGGGCACATTGCCTGGCCTCCAGGACATCTTCAGCACCATGAGTTATAGGAAGGCCAAGAAGATCATCAAGGGCCTCAGCCACCAGAGCCATGGCCTGTTCACCTTGCTATCATCTAGCAGACGAAGACAGTACATGTGTATTAAAGCCGGGGCCGAGAGACTTAAAAACAGCTTCTAACTCCAGATCATCACACTGTTCAACAGCCATCACTAGCCAGCCACCTCCCGGTACTCTGCCTGGCTAGTGACACTGTCTGTCACCAGCTAACGCTTGGTACTCCGCCCTGCACCTTAGAGACCTCTGCCCCATGTATAGAGAGACATTGAACACCAGTCACTTTAACAATGTTTAATACTGTTTACATTTTTACCCACTTTTAATGTATATACTTTATTCTAGTCATGACTCATCTTGTATAAATACTGCTGTACACACCTTTTCGATTCATATACTGTACTGTCCAAACTGTCTATACAAGTGGTTCTCAAACCTCTCCTCAGGGACCCCCATCAATTCCATGTGATATATTCCAGCGCTAGCACACCTGATTCAACTGGTCAACTAATCATCAAGCACTTGACTAGTTGAATCAGGTGAGATAGTTCAGGGCTACAAGAAAATTGTGAAACGTCTGGGGGTCCAAGAGGAGAGGTTTGAGAACCACTGGTCTATACATACCATTTATATACACTACGGGTGTCAAACTCATTGTCTGCAGGTTTTAGATTTTTTATTTCTATTAAGCCCTAGAAAACCAGGTGTGGGGAGTTCCTTATTAATTAGCGATCTTAATTTATCAATCAAGTACAAGGGAGGAGCGAAAACCCGCAAACACTCGGCCCTCCGTGGAATGAGTTTGAAACCTGGATTTTTAAGTCTTGAGACAATTGGGACATGGATTGTGTATGTGTGCCATTCAGAGGGTGAATGGGCAAGACAAAATATTGAACAGGGTATGGTAGTAGGTGCCAGAAGCACTGGTTTGAGTGAGTCAAGAACTGCAACGCTGCTGGGTTTTTCACTCTCAACAGTTTCCCAAGTGTATCAAGAATTGTCTTCATCCAAAGGACATCCAGCCAATGGCAGCCAGCAGTTGAAAACGGGTCATTGATGAAAGACGACCAAGGAGGCTGACACAAATTTTGCAGAGCAACAGATGGGATACAGTTAGTCAACTGATAGTCCAGTACAACATTGGTGCCCAAAGACGCATTAAAGAATGCACAACTTGTCGTACCTTGACACGAATGGGGTATGGCAGCCGACGACCTAACAGATTTCCTCTTCTTTCAGCGAAAAACAAGATACTGTGGTTGCAGTGGGCAAAGGAACAAAAACAATGGACACCGAAGAATTGGAAAAACATTGCTTGGTCTGATGAATTTCACGCTGGTGGGAGGACTAGGGTATGGGTATGGAGAAAACCACGAGTACATGCATCCATCATGTCACGTGTCAACATTGCAGGCTGGTGGTGGTGTGATGGTGTGGGGTGTGTTTTCGTTGCACACATTTTGCCCCTTGATAAAAGGGGAGCAACGTTTGAATGCCACAGGATATCTGAACATCATTGCCAATCAGGTGTATCCCTTAATGGCAGCAGTGTATCCACCTGCTAATGGATTTTTTTCAGCAGTATAATGCCCCAAGGCTAGGATTGTCCAGGAATGGTTCCATTAACATGACTGTGAATTAAGCTTAATGCAGTGGCCCGCCCAGTCACCAGATCTCAATCCAATTGAGCATCTGTGGTATGAGATGGAACAAGATATTCGGAGTAGAGATTCACTACCAGCCAACTTGACACAACTGGGCTAGCATCCCTGTGGAACGTTTTCAAAACCTTGTAGAGTCCATACCCTGACGAATTGAGTCTGTTCTGAGCACAAAAGTGTGTGCAACTCAATGTTAGGAAGGTGTTCCCTCTTGTTTTGTACAATCAGTGTATATACAGATTTATACTCTGGACTCTGACATTGCTTTTTCTGATATTGCTCGTTCTGATATGTTTAAACTTTTTGGATTATGCATGTATTGTTATTGTATTGTTAGGTATTACTGCACTGCTGGAGCTAGAAACATAAGCATTTCACTGCTTCTACGAAAACATCTGCAAATCTATGTATGCAACCAATAAACTTTGATTTGTTTCAGTGAGAGGTTACTTTGACAGTATTAATATGTTCTGATGTATCACAACTTCCTGCAGGTCACTTCCTCTTGTTCCTCCTTGTAGTGCTGCAGCGAGCCAGCAGCTGCATCTTCATAAAAGTAATGAGAAAATGCCTCTTACTGACAAATGGATTGAAGTACCAATTTACTGGCCAAGCCTGCTGCAGGTTATGTTTAAGATGCAAATGTGTGAGGCGGAGTTAGTGTTTATGACTGGGTCATTAACAAGGAGCACATTGTGCATTTGCATTTTGAATGTCTCCGTTTAAGGAGGCTGGATGACAAACTGAACATCTTCTTACCATCAACGTCCTCCACCTCTGGCAGAGAGCTCTATCTTCCCATGACAAAATCAACATCATCTGGCTCAGACTGGTTTCAGGTAACAACAGGATTTAGTGTCCTGTGGGCAGATAGAAACAGGTCGGAAGTTTACATACACTTAGGTTGGAGTCATTTAAACTCGTTTTTCAACCACTCCACAAATTTCTTGTTAACAAACTATAGTTTTGGAAAGTCGGTTAGGACATCTACTTAGTGCATGACACAAGTAATTTTTCTATTTTTTATAATTCACTGTATCACAATTCCAGTGGGTCAGAAGTTTACACTAAGTTGATTGTGCCTTTAAACAGCTTGGAAAATTCCAGAAAATTATGTCATGGCTTTAGAAGCTTCTAATGAGTCAATTGGAGGTGTACCTGTGGAAGTATTTCAAACTCAGTGCCATTTTGCTTGACATGGGAAAATCTAAAGAAATCAGCCAAGACCTCAGAAAAAAAATTGTAGACCTCCACAAGTATGGTTCATCCTTGGGAGCAATTTCCAAACGCCTGAAGGTACCACATTCATCTGTACAAACAATAATATGCAAGTATAAACACCATGGGACCACGCAGCCGTCATACCGCTCAGGAAGGAGACGCGTTCTGTCTCCTAGAGATGAACGAACATACTATGGTGCAAAAAGTGCAAATCAATCCCAGAACAACAGCAAAGGACCTTGTGAAGATGCTGGAGGAAACAGGTACAAAAGTATCAATATCCACAGTAAAACAAGTCCTATATCGACATAACCTGAAAGGCCGCTCAGCAAGGAAGAAGCCACTGCTCCAAAACCGTCATAAAAAAGCCAGACTGCGTTTTGCAACTACACATGCGTACAAAGATAATACTTTTTGGAGAAATGTCCTCTGGTCTGATGTAACAAAAATAGAACTGTTTGGCCATAATGACCATCGTTATGTTTGGAGGAAAAAGGGGGAGCCTTGCAATCTGAAGAACACCATCCCAACCGTGAAGCACGGGGGTGGCAGCATCATGTTGTGGGGGTGCTTTGCTGCAGGAGGGACTGGTGCACTTCACAAAATAGATGGCATCATGAGGAATGGAAATTATGTGGATATATTGAAGCAACATCTCAAGACATCAGTCAGGAAGTTAAAGCTTGATCGCAAATTAGTCTTCCAAATGGACAATGACCCCAAGCATACTTCCAAAGTTGTGGCAAAATGGCTTAAGGACAACAAAGTCAAGGTATTGGAGTGGCCATCACTGAGCCCTGACCTCAATCCTATAGAACATTTGTGGGCAGAACTGAAAAAGCGTGTGCGAGCAAGGAGGCCTACAAACCTGACTCAGTTACACCAGCTCTGTCAGGAGGAATGGGCCAAAATTCTACCCGAAACGATTGACCCAAGTTAAACAATTTAAAGGCAATGCTACCAAATACTAATTGAGTGTATGTAAACTTCTGACCCACAGGGAATGTGATGAAAGAAATAAAATCTGAAATAAATAATTCTCTCCACTATTATTCTGACATTTTACATTCTTCAAATAAAGTGGTGATCCTAACTGACCTAAGACAGGGAATTTTGGTGGATAGTTTGGTGGATAGAATATGCTAAATGATAATAGCATAGGCTAACAATAGAGCAGTAAAACATCAAAAGTAAGGTTCAAACAGATACAGTGAGGGAAAAAAGTATTTGATCCCCTGCTGATTTTATACGTTTGCCCACTGACAAAGAAATGATCAGTCTATAATTTTAATGGTAGGTTTATTTGAACAGTGAGAGACAGAATAACAACAAAAATATCCAGAAAAACGCATGTGAAAAATGTTATAAATTGATTTGCATTTTAATGAGGGAAATAAGTATTTGACCCCCTCTCAATCAGAACGATTTCTGGCTCCCAGGTGTCTTTTATACAGGTAACGAGCTGAGATTAGGAGCACACTCTTAAAGGGAGTGCTCCTAATCTCAGCTTGTTACCTGTATAAAAGACACCTGTCCACAGAAGCAATCAATCAATCAGATTCCAAACTCTCCACCATGGCCAAGACCAAAGAGCTATCCAAGGATGTCAGGGACAAGATTGTAGACCTACACAATTCTGGAATGGGCTACAAGACCATCGCCAAGCAGCTTGGTGAGAAGGTGACAACAGTTGGTGCGATTATTCGCAAATGGAAGAAACACAAAAGAANTGGGTGAAAGTGTTGTGGTCAGATGAGACCAAAATGGAGCTCTTTGGCATCAACTCAACTCGCCGTGTTTGGAGGAGGAGGAATGCTGCCTATGACCCCAAGAACACCATCTCCACCGTCAAACATGGAGGTGGAAACATTATGCTTTGGGGGTGTTTTTCTGCTAAGGGGACAGGACAACTTCACCTCATCAAAGGGACGATGGACGGGGCCATGTACTGTCAAATATTGGGTGAGAACCTCCTTCCCTCAGCCAGGGCATTGAAAATGGGTCGTGGATGGGTATTTCAGCATGACAATGATCCAAAACACACAGCCAAGGCAACAAAGGAGTGACTCAAGAAGAAGCACATTAAGGTCCTGGAGTGGCCTAGCCAGTCTCCCATAGAAAACCTGTGGAGGGAGCTGAAGGTTCGAGTTGCCAAACGTCAGCCTCGAAAACCTTAATGACTTGGAGAAGATCTGCAAAGAGGAGTGGGACAAAATCCCTCCTGAGATGTGTGCAAACCTGGTGGCCAACTACAAGAAACGTCTGACCTCTGTGATTGCCAACAAGGGTTTTGCCATCAAGTACTAAGTCATGTTTTGCAGAGGGGTCAAATACTTATTTCCCTGTTTAAAATGCAAATCAATTCATAACATTTTTCACATGCGTTTTTCTGGATTTTTTTGTTGTTATTCTGTCTCTCACTGTTCAAATAAACCTACCATTAAAATTATAGACTGATCATTTCTTTGTCAGTGGGCAAACGTACAAAATCAGCAGGGGATCAAATACTTTTTTCCCTCACTGTTGTCTGATAAATAAGTAGACTATGAAGGAAATCAAATAAACAATGAACAATATATATATATATATATATATATATATATATATATATATATAATAAGCAAATAAGAACTCACTTTTGGTCAAAGACCAAGAAATGTCTTCAGGTGAATTTTTTGGTGTATGGTGTGTGTTACCTTATGCCCGCCTGACCTGCCAGCTGATTTGGCGGCCATCTTGCATAGGCCCCTGGCCACTTTGATAGTTGAATTGATTTTATATTGGATAATTAATAACATTGAGTCCCAGATCTGTTTCTGCTGTCTTACCAGTTCCTGTTCTCATTGTCACGTTTTTAGCAAATTGTGATCTTATGATGGTGTGTTCTCTATCTCCTTTGGTGTATTCATAGTACTAAATCTTAACAAGGACACCTTGAGAATCCAACTTTGAACCACATCTAGAAACACACAAAGAGTGCAGAATTCAATAACCGAACAGCTCCAGGTAATGGGAAATGGAATCACTTTATTCGGGGTCCCTGTGCCTCCAAAGATTTACCAATCTAGCCCAGGGGTGGTTTGAGTAAAAATATCAATATTTGGGGATTTTTTGTTGTTGTTGAGGGGTGGGACAAACTACTAATATACTTTAAAATGACTACAACCAAATTGAAACAGTGTAGTAATGATAATGGACCTACACTCATACAGTTTCTTGACTGTGTCCAGTTTGCTATTGCCTAATCACCGAAATGAAAGCTAGACAGTCAGGGAGCATCGGAAATTCCAAAACTATGGATAGAGGAATTTTTGGGCAGATTTTGACGGCAAGGAAATATAACAAGTTGTGGACATTCAAACCTCGTTGAAGACTGAATACGGCCCCTGGGGCATGAGTTTGACACCTCTACTCTAACCAGTGTGCAGTTCTGCTGCTCATATTTAGGGGGAATTCTCCAATTACAGTAGTCATGGGGGAATGGGAAAGACAGAAATAAAAACATGATTTAGTAACACCTTTATTCGTTTGACACGTAATAATAAAGCAACCGAGACAAGGAATTACAAATACATTAGCTCATTCTCCTAAGCCCTGAGAAATATTAGCACAGTCGGAGAATATTCATTAATAAATAAATAATGGTGGAACAGTTTATGAGGAGGGCATCTGGCTTCATATTTGTATTAGCTGCTGCACTCCTACAGCAATGTATCATGGTAAAAAGGATTCATGGAGGCAATACGGCACAGCAGTTATTCTAAAATATGGCTCTCCGTTCCTCTGGAACAACAATGGAAAAGGAGGGTAGAGGTATGAGCCTTGAGACCACGACCAGAGAACTTAGAAATGACATAATTAATTAGGCAATGGTTGATCAAATCAATGGCTGCTTCTTTCTATTCGTTTTTCATTAGCCTCAATCTATATTTGCAGTGCAGCGACAGTGGTTGTCAGGGTACATACTGTATAGTGCTATCCTTTCATACCGTAGACAAGGATTGTTCTCTTGCTCTACCCTTGCCTTGAAACACTACTATTTTGGTATGTGCTGAATGTTGATTTGTTTACAAGGCAATTTTAATGCATCAAGACAGTGCATTTGTTGTGAATCTCAAAGACAGACTTGCCTGCAAATTCACAAAGAAAAAACATCCTCATACAGGTAATATAATGGGCAAAAAAAGCCTCAAACGATGTGACAGAGTGGGAAAGTTGCCAAGCCAACAGCATCATTGGGTGTGCTGTTACGTTGTTGTCAAAACATAAACTCTGTTGTCATAAACAAATCTTACACGGAGGCGCTGACCTTGCCTCGTCTGATTGGCAGGTCCATGTAATTCTTATCGCCGTGAATGAGAGCATCTCACACGGCTGTCAAAGCCGTTGAAACCTGATGTCTGACCAATTGAAAACCTACTGAGTATCCCATCTGTGGAGATCTGCATCCGCTGAGCTGTGTTATTGAGGGTTATCATACCTGGTTGATCGCTCAGCAGCACAGGCAGCATGCTCACTACCAACACAGCAGGAAGAGAAACATGGAACATTAATCCCACGTTGTGTGTACCCAGCAGCAGAATCAATACAATATACTCACTGTGTCTGACTGTCTTAGTTGGTGTTGTTGTTGGTGGTGGTAGTGAACACCAGAAAGAACCTCTGAAGCGCTATCTACCACACCACTTGGTTGCTCCACTAGACTGGGGAGGCCTGGTAGGTATCCAGACAGATCTCCCTGATTGATCACCATACAACAGACCTTTGTGCAGGAGAGTAGGTGAGGTGAGCCTTAGTAATGCACTGACAAAATACAAATCTGGTCTCTGTGTCATTCTGCACGTAAATCCGAGACCCTCCATTTAGTATGATATGTTGCATTTCATATAGTATCTATTCATTTGTGGATGTCCATCATCCATTTGATACGTTATGAATTTGCTAAATGTACAATATGTTTTACATTTGCAAAACGTACAATATATTACGAATTTGCAAAACCTATGATATGTTACGAATTCCAACGTTAGCTAGATGGCTAGGTCTCTAATGCTAACATTAACTAGCCGGCTAACATTAGCTAGGCTAGGGGTTAGAGTTAAGGTTAGGTTAAAGGGTAAACTTTAATACAGGAATATCTATCCTGATTGTCTAGTCATTTTTACCCATACCTACATGTACATATTACCTAAACTATCTCATACCCCTGCACATTGACTCGGTACCGGTACTCCTTGTTATTTATTGAGTTACTGTTTTCTATTTGTATTAGTTAATTTTCATACTTTTTAACTTGGCATTGTTGGGAAAGGGCTCATAAGTAAGCATTTTCCGGTAGACTAGTCTACATCTGTTGTATTCGGCGCATGTGACAAATAACATTTGATTTGATTTTTTTACACATAATTAATGCATACACCTGGTTCATTACATTTGAATATATAAGATATGTACAGGCTGAAATGTAACCTTACTCTTTGAGAAATGTAAATCGAAGTAACATTTGGGATTATTGCAAATTACTCCAAAGATCATTCTATAATTGTGGGGAACCGATTGTGTGTGATTATTTTCTTTGGCGAGCGTGTTATCTCAAAGAAAACAAACCTCTTGAAAGTAGAACACCATGGCATTGCTATTTGGCCTGTTCATGTGCCAGCAAATCTATATTAAAATCAGTCCATGGTTTGGATGGTAAAGATAGCAATCAGTAACAAACAGTCTGTCTATGTCTCTACGCTGGGTTAATCTTTGTGTATTTGTTTCTTCAGATAACACCAGATAGACTTGTGAAGGAAATTGTACCAGGGCATTATCAAAATTATAATGTTACGTGTTGTTTTTGCTAGTGTGGTAGCTCTTTTCAGGTGGTATACAGCTTCTGAGACTAGATGTAGACGTAACATGGTAAACGAGAATCACACTAGACACTGAAATTAGTATGATATGCTACGTTTGGTATGGTTACATAAGACAGAAGGCTACTTATGGCAAAAACAAAAGTAGGGTGGTTGGGTGGGCGTATAACGTGAACATCTAGCAACCCAAAGGTTGCATGTTCAAATTGCATCATGGACAACTTCAGCTAATTTGCAACTTTGCAACTACTTACTACTTTTTAGATACTTTGCAACTACTTAGCATGTTAGCTAACCCTGCTCCTAACCAAAACCTTAACACTTTAACCTAACTCCTAACCCTTAAACTTAACCCTAAATGTAATCCCTAGCCTAGCTAACGTTAGCCACCTAGCTAAAGTTGGCATTAGTCACCTAGCTAACGTTAGCCACAACAAATTGTAATTCGTAACATATAAGAATTGCATTTCATAACATATAATAATTGTAATTCGCACCATATCATATTAATTGTAATTCGTTACATATCATACGAAATGGATGATGGACATCTACAAATTAATTCCTACCATAAGTAACATATACTAATTTGAGAATCCCGGATTTTCGTTTACTATGTTACGTCTACCCCGAGTCCAGGTTGGAGGTTTAGATGAGGGCCTCACCATGCTGAGTGCCATTCAGTGGTCATGATTAGGGATATCACATGGCCTTCAGCCAGGGGTTCCACACCACACACACACACACACACACACACACACACACACCACACACACACACACACACACACACACACACACACAGCAGCAGCAGCAAGGAGGATGTCAGCCATCAATCTGGGAGCTGTCAGCTGTGGCCAGCTGGACCCCGTCACAGAGAAACAGTCCCTCTCTCCATGGTGACATTTTCAATGGCCAGTGTCTGTAGCTATCTTGCTCTGAAAGTCAACCTGTGAAGGGCTGATTGACTAGTGTTGGGGAAGAGAGGCTAACAAACAAGTAGTGTGAGAAAGTACGAGAGGAGACAGAGAGAATATCCTGACATTGATGTGACAGATTGATGTGGACTAACTAGCAATGACAAGCACTGTTATGGATATGAGAAGAGGGAGGAAACAAAAAATACTCATTAGAGAGAAATTACCAGAGCGTTCAAGACTGCAGAAAAAAATTATTGTACTCAGGGTGGCACATGCTTCCTAAAATCATATATTTTTATTCAAAACTACATTCCCTACAGTTGATCATCTCTATAGATAATCTGCTTTACAATGTTTTACTGTACTTAAGACCAGCTATGAGCAAGACACTTGGGAATCCAATAAAATTGTGACATGATTGCTACTATTTCTCAAGAGTTGTGTGCTGCCCCCTCGACCACCCTACATCACAGAAGATGAGACAGTAGTGTAGAAGAAAATGTTTACTTTTTATTTCTAACTTGGCTTATCTCTGGGCCCTTAGTAACTGTGCGCCCGGTGCAGTGACCGTCTTTAATAATCTGTAGCTACAGACAGGTTCATGTTGCTGACCTTTAGCTGAGCTGCCACATGCATATTAAGCCCAGGTTCCTGCACTCCTTCACTACAGCCTCTCTGTCTACGTCTTCCCAGAGCTCTTACCGTGAATTCCAACCTGCTACTCCAGCCCTCAAGAATCAATTACTATCGATTTTCTTACAAAGTTCCCCGCACTCTCTAGGGCAGAGTCAAAAGACGGGACAAAGGAGATAAAACCGCATGTGAATTACTAAAGTAACTCGCCCTTTACTGTGGGAGACTGATATTATTGAGTGCGAAGAGGAGGACGTCGGTTCCACTCTGCTTCAAAGCACAGCGAATGTGAGTAAATGGCATCCTCTGCTAAGTGTGGGGACATTTTAAATGGCTTGCCTTCTGGAGCTCTGCCAAGCCACAAATCCCTTTTTATGGCATGGTATGACATGGCGTACAGAAATGCAGGGAGATATGCCTGTGCAAAGACAACCAGGAAGGGCTCTTCTTATATTCATCTGGCTTCACTCTGGCATGGTTTTGGCAACCCACACATTGTTTATTGCAAAATGCAAATGAAACTAGCGTGCCATTTCTCTTCCAGCAATCTCAGCTAGAGGGCAACAAGCACCCAGGGGAGGGCCTACATTGATCAATATTCAACTCATTTTTCTGAGTTTCAACGTTTGTCCATCCTTGGATAAAAAACCCAGCATGACAGATTCTTTTTGTCAACACAGTGATTAGATTAGATTAATGGGCTTTTATTTCGATGGGGTCTGGCACTGGTGGGAGTGGGACTCGTTCACAGCACATATTGTTCAAACAACATTTCCATTCAAACTTTGTTTTTCTCCCCTGGCGTCACCGTTAAAGAACATTCATCCTGATTCTCTCTCATGCCTACAGCTGGAATCTCAGACACTGACATCAGTTTAAATACATCCTCACAACCTGGACTGGCTGACAATGGAAGTGGTGGTGGATGTGTTGTGAGGGGAAATTGTGTAATATCTCTACAGGTACTCCCAGTACATGAAAGGGACGTGGTTTTGTGTTCCAGGGGCATGTAGAGCTGCCAGACAGAGGAGAGGAACACAGCGGGGTGGTGGGAGGAGGTTGACAGATCATCTGGCCTGCTAGGCTCAGCCCTAATTGTCTGCAGATTACTTCAAGAGAAGCTCTGGCCATGGGCAGTCATCATTAACTACAGGTTTATACTGGCTGAAAGGTAGAGAGGGCTGGCATCTGACTGCCCTGTAGGGAGAAGTCTCAGTGAGCAGAGCTGGTGAGAGAAGAAGGGGGCCGGCCTACATAACACCAAAGATCCACCACCATAATTTTACAGTAGGTATGGGGTTATTTTCTGAATATGCATATTTCTTTTGATGTAAAACCCACCACTGGTGGGCCAATGAGCTCTATTTTCATGTCATCTGACCATAGCACCAGTTCCAATCCAAGTGCCAATGCCTTTTAGCAAACTCCAGAGGGGTATACTGTTTGAGTTAGCGAGGTAACTTTGGTCAACTCTGATAACCAACAAATGATCTGTTGATAAACAACTGCTTGCTAAAGTTACAGTTAGGGTTATAATAAGGATTTGGGTAAGGGTTAAGGTTATGGTAAGATTAGGGTTAGTAGATACTTGACATGTTACTGGACTATTCAAATAAGAGCGGGAAAAAAGGTTATCGTGTGCATTGATTAGCACGCCAGAGCACATCAAAGACAGCATTAACAATATGTAAATAAAATAAACTTCTAGCCTATTTCACATCATAGCCTGCTGAATTTGCAAGATGCTGTAACTTATCTTTCATGTTTATTTCGGCAAAAACGGTTTGATGGTTTCAGCATTGTCTCAATAAACAGTTTGGTCTTCGACCAACCACTTGCGACATGCACGAGCAGTTACAAGCCTGCTAGAGTTCGCTGCAGGCAGACGAGCAATATCCACCGTCATAGTACGAATGAAGCCTGAGCTGGAATGTGAAGCTAACTGAAGCTGGCTAGCTTTATAAAAGCCTGAGTAGATCTAGTTTCATTCGTAGTATACCCCTCAGGCGTTTAGATTTGTTGGATGACGTGTAAATAGGTCTTTAGCCACGCCAACGATATGGGTTTTGCATCTAAAGAAAGATGCATATGCAGAAAAGAGCCCCATAACTACTGTAAAATATGGTGGTGGATCTTTGATGTTATGAGGCTATTTTTCTTCCACTGGTCCTGGGACCCTTGTTAAGGTCAACCGCATCATGAACTTCACACAGTACCAAGACATTTTAGCCAAAAACCTGGTTGCCTCTGCCAGGAGGCTGAAACTTGGCTGCAAGTGGATCTTCCAGCAAGACAATAACCCCAAGCACATATCAAAATACACAAATTAATGGTTAATTATTAACCACAAAATCAACATTTTGCAATGGCCATCTCAGTCTCTGGACATGAACCCCACTGAAAACCTGTGGTTTGAATTGAAGAGCACGGACGAAGGATATGGAAAGATTTTGTATGGAGGAACGGTCTACGATCCCTCCCAATGTGTTTCCAATCTCAAAACATTTTTCAAAAAGGCTCAGTGCCATTATCCTTGGAAGGTGAGGTACTGAAAGGTATGGAAAATAGGGGTGCCAATCATTTTGAGAAAAAAAATATTACTTGTTAATCATATCTTTCTCTGACCAATTGTATTAGTATAAAAGTAATTTTCAAATGTTTTTGAGCATACAATATAGCCCAGTATGTATTATTTATTTTATAGTATTTTTTGCTCATCTTTATCAAGGGTGGCAATAATTTAGGACCCGACTGGAGATTAACACACACATACCATGGAAGATTGAAATGTCAGTCCAGTTTGGAGTGGCTGACCTATTTCAAAACAATGAACAGAAGAGATGAAGAAGTCATCAAATTATGAACTTCTGAAATCTATTCAGTAAAAAAAGTTAACTAAGATACCAAACATTCTCTGAGCAGAGAATATCTGTGAGAAAACATTTTCCCAAGACTCAATAAAACATGTTATCGTTCTGCTAAAACACACGTGTTAATGTGTGATGAGATGAAAGCGGTACCATTTTCTGCAATGTGCAAACTGATAAGACACTGACAAAAACACATTTACAAGCCCCTCAAGCCCTGACACTTCCCTGTTCGCTGCTTGCGATAATAAACTTCAGAAATAGCTGCTCCAGACTTGGTACATAGCCCCATCTTGTATCTGTAAGAGCATGAGGCATTGACTTGTGATCTCTCACACACTCACCACGTCCATACACCACCACCACTCAACACCAACATAATCTATAATGGAAGGGGGGTAGGTCGGGAGATATGTATATAAAAAATATGTATCACGCAAAAAACACCAAATGCTGGCAATGTTGACTGCTGGGTTCTGAGTAACAAAATGCATAGGCTCTGGATTGCTGCAGGAGTGTGGACAATCCTGCCGATCTGGTTGGAAATTTAACTCCGTGCAAACATCAGGCAGTACTGTAAATATTTAGCAGTCAGCACCCTGCTAAAAGCTCAGGGTTTTCTGACTTAATGGAATCAGCACTTTCAAATTAATTGCAGTACATGCATTTGACTTGTCCTAATGCAATGTAAGGCGGGGTGAGGGGTGGAGGAATGAACCAGTTATACCCTCACAATGAGAAGAAAAAAAAAAGTAAATAATCCCGCAATCAGTAGTAGGCTAATTACATGACAGTCAGTTGAATTATACCAAATAAATTCTACCCGTTTTAGGATATTCAGTTGGGCAAATGATGTCAAATCAACTGGCTTTACTGTGCAAAGCAAAAACATTCACAGGAGACAAGCTCCCTCTAGTGGGTCACAGTGGACAACATTATTTCATAATACTGGAGATATGTAAAAGATGTGTATTAAAAGGGACCATGTACAATATAACATATTGCTTTACATATTTTATTACATTTTACATGTTGTTCTTGCATTGGTAAACCAACATAATGTCTCTTTCAAAGAAATGCATTCTTTATAAAATAAAATTTGAGAAAAAAAAATGCATATTAAAAGTGCATATACATCATAAACAAAACATACAAATAAATTAACATAAAAAGGTTTGACGCAGTCTCATGCACTTTCCCAAACTTATTTCATAATCAAATATTTCCCTGGACTTGTTTTGAACTACTTCCAGAAGACTACTGTACAGATAACCAAAGATAGCGTTATTGTAGTATTGTAGAAACGTGGGCTGTCAAGGAAAGAATGAATCAAATTCCAAATGACATGGTCTTTATACTATCTAATTAGCTACCACTAACTATGTCAGATGTCCTAGACCAGCGCTCTCCAACCCTGTTCCTGTAGAGTTTCCATCCTGTAGGTTTTCCCTCCAACCCTCATCTAGCACACCGGATTCTAATAATTAGCTGGTTGATAAGCTGAATCGGGTTACAACTGGGGTTGAAGCGGAAACCTACATGGAGGTTAGCTCTCCAGGAAAAGGGTTGGAGAGCCCTGCCCTAGACACATATATACTCTAGTAGTCTATGCCACAACAGGTGTCTTTATGGCAACTACGAGACCAAGTGTTCTTTAAAAAAAAATGAAAACACTCCCATTGCTGAATAATGACATTCATCCATTAACTGACATGCCTTTCATACCTAAATCTAACAGTCAATCAGTTCATAGGTGAAATGAGAGCAGAGTGCACAGGCAACACATGAGATGACTGAGCTACAGATGGAGTCAGTCTGTAGTTTCTGTAGTGTTAATAATGAAGTTCTTGCTGGTGAACAACAGGGCAAGGAGACTGATAACCTGCTCTTTAAAAAGAGAGCACCCTTTGAACACGTACCCCAGCATAGTGGAAAACAACATATATTGACACAATGAACATGAATGTAAAAAAGGTAGAGACGATCCCTTAAAACAATCATAAGACTAAATCAATTTAGTGTAAACTTAAGTTAGAAAACAACAAGACAAATACAAAATGTTCAGCATCTTAAAGATTTTGGGTTACATCCGTTTCGCAATGTGGTAACATTTTCGCATGTAAAAGAAAAAGTGTAATGAAAAGCCTAAAACATACGTGTGCAATTAAAGCAATGGAAGTCACTAACCATGCTCTCCATTGCTGGCATTTGGAAGATAGGATATATTGTACATTTACTCTCTGGTTCACATAGCAACAATCTATTGCATAGTTAAGGACATGCATGCGTTAGAGTTATCATGCAATACTGCTTTCCACAGTGTTGAAATGGTTGTTTCTATTGATTGACAACACAGGGGCACAACCATACACTTAAAAGCCGAAAAGGATAATATTGTTGCAGGCAGCTAATTTCACTAATAAAAATATACATTCAAAGATGAGGATGGGCCATAAAATAACAAAGCTTTCATCACCTAAACGTTGAGAATATTTTTAACGGCCATTTTGTGAAAGACGTGAGAGATGTGGTTAAACGTATTCGTATCATGGCAACAGGGGAACGTAACCGAACAGGTTTGGAACCCGGGTCATCAGTGAGACTCAAGTTCATGATAAACTAGAGCTTAGGCCAAGACATTACATCTGGAAGTCAACACAAGCCTTCAGAAGGGTAAACTACAAAGCAGGATCATGGAGTTAGCCAGCTAACTTGCATAAATATTCTGATATCTTTCTACAAAATAAAAAGTTACGTTTGAAATGGGTACGCTCTAATTGATTTAATTAACCATCAAATCAATAGTTATTTCTGGTTGCTTATCAAAGTTAGCTGGCTAACTCATTGATTCTGTTTTGGAGTATACCCCTCAGGTCAAGGCAAAGTAATTCAGTGAACTAGCGCTGCTATTAGTTCAAAAGACCACCATTTCAAGTGTTTGCAGCAGCAGCTCACTTAATGACAGCGTAGCCATGGGAAACAATAACAAGTGACAGGTTGTCAGACTGTTGCTGAATCCTTACACAATCATTAATATGTTAATAGTTCATATGTAACAGTGGGGGTTTCACTTTCAGACAGACTGTAGCTATAGGCAGCAAAATGTCTGCAGTGGGGTTTAATATTAAACTTGGTGCAGTAGGTTAGAGATATCAAATCTCAAGACCCTGGAGAAACCGGGTCTCTTATATTGTCAGCAAGCGAAATATGAAATATTACAAAATGTGTTAAATGCCATTTCAGAAGAAGGGTATCTGAAGATTTCAATATGTTACAACCAGACCACCAAAAATGTTTACCCTGGTATTTTGAATTAAAGTTAACATAGAAGGTAAGACTGATAAACAGTCTTGAGAACTATTGCATGAACAGTTGAGAACTATTGCACTGAAAGGCTTGGGCATGGTAGATTACCAAATGGGATACAGCAAGACACAGGGAGAGTTCAGTAACAGGTCAAAGCTACAGCTAGAAAAGCTTTGCAGATATGGGGGTGGCACCAGATCTGACTTAAATGACTCGTCAAACTATCATTCAACTAAGGAGAACATCCCATGCAGGGCCTGACAGTTGTACAGTTATTTTGGTATGCTACAAGTAAACAGCAAAGAATAGCAACACGTTCAGTGCAGTGTGCGTTATTTAGATTGAATTGACTTCCGAAGACCGGACAAAGGCAAATAAGCACAAATGTTCAACTTAAATGAGCGGTTATGGATTTTATCAGTACAATACAGCAGCCTCTGGCTGCTATTCCATACATGGCAGAAATGTTCATCTCTCATGAGGTACCACAGGTTGAGAGGTGCTACCAGGACTGGTAACTGAACACATAGATCAGGGGTAGGCAACTAGATTCAGCCGTGGATGGTTGGGGGGGGCGGAACATAATTAGAATAATTTGTACACTGCAAATTGGCCACAACTAAGCCCAAAAACAGATTTTGTATTTGAGAACAATTTCATATCTTGATTACATTGGAGACACGATCAAGTCTCTTTTTCTTTTTATTCAAGAGAATACTTGGGAACAGAGTTCCTAAATTAAACACATTTTTTGACCAAAAACATAATTCCCAAAATATATACATATATTTGTTTATACTAAAAACTTTGGGTAGTCCTCCAACCCCCCCAAAAAATCACTTCCTGGCCGGTTTCGCGCCACAGGACGCCTGTTGCCGACCCCTGACATCGTTTTTTATATTTCAGAACCTCAGTATTTTAAATATTTCAAACAGTGCCAGTATTGCCCTTTGAACAGCACCAGGTGTAGAAAAGAACATCTTAGACTACTCCACAAAATATCTTAAGACTAGTGTACCCTTAACAGCCTTAAATGTCAAGTCCTAGACCCGTTACTCTAGTTTCACGTGACCTTTTTAAACCATGTAAAAGTAATACATAAAAATTTACAGTAATAGATTTTTGTTAACTAAGTTACTGTATAGCGTTGTTCTGGGGGGAAAAAATATTCCATACCGTATTTACAAAGTGCTTTCTTAAAACATTCCTATTCAGTTTTGCGTACAGTAGTAGACTAATACCATACTTTGCCGAAGGCAATGATTTGGTTCCATGACAGGATAGAAAGGCGCTTTTGATCATTTACATCTTGCTTATGAAAAGAAAAATACAAGTACATATATATATATTATACACTCTCTCAATCTCTATATATTTATATCTTAGGCACACGGAAAAAAAATTACTGCGTACATAAAACAATGAGACTGCTATCGATATATAATGTCATTGAGGCTTCTGTGTTGGGCGTGCAGAAGATTGCATGCTGGCAGAAAGCTTTCTGGAGGACACCTGCTTCTCAAGAGGCTTTTTCCCATTGGGGGGAGAATTAAGACTGGATTCAGAAGTGGAAGACTTGGATTTGCCTATAACAGGTAACAGAGAGCGTCTGACTGGGGTGGAGGGCTTGGAGGACTCCTTTACCTCAGTGACAACCTCGTTCACATGATGCTCTGAGGCATTGGCCGACCCATCCCCCTGAACGCTCTGCCTGGCTGTCCTCTCAGAGGCCTTCTTGGCCAGGATGCTGGTCTTACCCAGATCAGCCGACCGGCGGGACTCTCTCTGGCGCAGGGCGTTCTTGAAGAACGACAGGCCCTTGTCCTCTGACTTGCTGCTGTGCCTAGGGTCCCTGCAGGAGACGCTGGGGGAGCGCAGGCTGGTGACAGAGGAGCTGCTGATGGAACTCCGCAAAAACCTCCTCTCTGTACGGATCCCCTCCGCAGCGGTCTTGGTGGGGGTCCTGGCTGCAGCGTTGCTGCCCCAGCGTGGTCTATCAACCAGAGGGCTTACCAACCCCGAGTCCCGACTGCAGCTCCTCTCCAGCAGCTTCTTCCGACCAGAGGTGGTCTTTTCAAGGCCAGAGGCACTCTTCTTTACGGTGGGGGAGGGGGAAGCGGAGGACTGCGGCGTGGAGATGCGCTGCTTGCGCTGGGGGGTTCCAGCTGCCGAGTCAGGACCCTTGGAAGACAAAGACTCTTTCTTTTTGGACAGGGTCCTGGTGGGCGTAGCGTTGCCGCTGCTGGTGGTCTTGTCTTTAGAGTTGGTCACCTTGGGGCCCTTCACCACAGGGCTGGAAGACATTTGGGATGTAGAGGATTTGGGGGTGGAGGACGAACACTGGCGCTTCTTGGAGTTTTTCTCTGGCTCAGACTTGATGGAACTCTTTTTGGACCTGGCACTCTCTAACTTCGGGGCAGATCCGGCGGTGTTGCTCTTGCGTTTCTGCTCTTTCGACAGGGGGGCTTGTGCATTTTGGTCCAGGGCTGTTATCTGGTTGTTGTTGTCCGTCAGGTCACTATTGGAGCTCTTCTTATCGGCCGGCGTGGGGGCCCTGCAGTAGACTTCGTCTAGGATCCTCCTGCCATGGTCCTGGTCGGTGCTGTTCCCCTCCATCATGGCCAAGGTGGCCCTGCCACCAGGGTAGCGTTCGTGCCGGCTGTAGCTACCAAAGCAAGACGTGGATACCTTGTCATCACAGGCCTCTCCCCTTTCTCCTATCCTCTCCAAGGGGGGAGAGGAGCGTGAGTCCAGGGAGAAGCGTGAGGGGGAGTTGGACCTCATATGAAGCTTGGCAGAGAGGGACCAGGAGGGCTTCATGCTGTTCTCACAGAAGGCCAAAGGACTGGCAATGGATGACCTGGAAGACAAGCTTTGACGCTGGATGCTCCGAACAAAGGGACGGGTCGAAAATCCACCTAAATAGATACAAATAAATGAGTTTACACTAATGCACTAGACTCAATGAAAGGATAATTGAATGCTCCCTTTTCTCAACTGGGCATAGTAACAGATCCTGTAAGGTTAGAAATAACTAGATAAAGGAGGGAGAGAGGAGGGCAAAAGAGCTGAAGATGGAGAAAGAAGACAGAAACCCAGTGTATCTCACCGTCATCTTCGCTGCGGTCCCCTGTGGTGAACTCCACCGACTCACCCAGGGAGGCCAGAGAGGTGCGTCTGGAGGAGGCCCCGGAAGCCAGGCTGGCCGGCCTGCTGCCTTGGAGACGGTTCACCCAGTGGTCACACAGAGATGAGCTGGTGGAGCCTGGCACAGATAGACACGACAATCAACCCCTCAGGACTCTCAAAGATAACCAAGATGTTGATGCTACAGTCCAACTAAGAGTGGACAAACAGTTTTAATGTCACTTAATGGCATTTCTCCTGTTGAACCACGTAATACACCATTTTAACGAAACATTAGTGTCAGGAAAATCCCACACTCCAAGAAGTCACCACTGACCTGCTACGGAGCTGTTGGCGGACCAGGAAGGGATGGTGTTCCTCCTCTGGTAGAACAAGATGTAGGCCGTCTGCTGACAAACATCATCATCAGCGACGGGCTGGACCTCACTGTCGTCAAAGCAGTACCACTGGCCGTCAACAGAGTTCTTACAGTAAGCTGGGGGTTAGAAGAACAAGAGATTTAGGGTGATGGTGAAGAAAATGTCAGACTGTAGAGTTATTTTCCTATCCATCTACCTCCAGTCAGTGACTACTACCACCCTACTGCTAAACCACCGGTCTTACCTGTGTAGTGGCCTCCATGCATGTTTCCGTGGTGATTGCAGACGGCGTACAGGTCGTACAGGTAGTCGTCAGGGTTACGCCCCAGGCCGTAGGGTCGTCTCCATGGTGACCAGTGAGAGGGCAGGCTCCAGCTGCTCTGGGACCTCTTCACCATGTGAGGAGCCATGTCCATGCCAAGCAGAGGGAACCGCACCATGTTCTGCATCTTCACCCTCCTGTCAGCCTCCTACAGGACAAGACAGAACAAGCAACACTGACTGAAGGCAAACGAAGAATAGGAACCAGTCGGGCCGCCCAAAGCATGAGAAACTACCGTTACTAAAACAAAACAGGAATTATTGGACACAATTCTCAGTGGGGGAATAGGAGGGGGTGCTGCATGCTGTAGTACCTGTCTGAACCTCTTGAGGTGCAGTATGAGCACGTCAGGCAGGGTCCACAGGCTGAGCTTGATGCGGCCTTGCTGCAGCTGCTTGCAGTGGGGGCAGCGCCAGGCATCATCCGGGGCCAGCTGGAACAGAGACAGCCCACCAACACGCACACACACACACACGCACGCACACATAAAGGAAAAGCTCCCCACCGCAGTGCTTTTAAATGAGTCTCACTCAGAGGGAGTTCCTGACTCCTCTAGTCCATGTTCACAGCACCCTCATTTCTGTGACCAGTGCCAGTTCTTAAACTGACCACCTCCAGCCTCTACTAACCACAGTGTATATGCAGAGTCTATCTGGTGTCCTTCCAGACAGAGAGAAGCCATTATAAAAATGCTGTATTTCAAACCTAGCATTAGGGGCAGAATATCCAGCACCCTCAGCATTTCAACCAAATGAAAGGCTATTGGATGTTCAGCTGTGGAATAATAAACAAACCCTCTGGTAAGAAGAGAATGTTCCTTTTTCCAAGTCTCTTTTCTTGTTTAAATACATATAACAAACAGCATACAAATGCATCGACAGCCATTGTGTGTGGCCTTGTGATACCAGCACAATGTTTGTGCGTGTGGCCTTGTGGTACCAACACAATGTGTGTGCGTGTGGCC
>QNTS01000200.1:1122218-1165121 GCA_003317085.1 Hucho hucho
CAATGTGTGTGCGGGTGTGGCCTTGTGGTAGCAACCCAATGTGTGTGCGGGTGTGGCCTTGTGGTAGCAACCCAATGTGTGTGCGGGTGTGGCCTTGTGGTAGCAACCCAATGTGTGTGCGGGTGTGGCCTTGTGGTTCCAGCACAATGTGTGTGCGGGTGTGGCCTTGTGGTTCCAGCACAATGTGTGTGCGTGTGTGGCCTTGTGGTTCCAGCACAGTGTGTGTGTGTGTGTGTGTGTGTGTGTGTGTGGCCTTGTGGTACCAACAATGTGTGTGTGCTCCAGTGTTACCTGCTCCTCTTTGGTGTAGAGCTGGAGGCACTGAGCGAGGGTGCAGGCCTGGGGCTGATGGTGTTGCTCTCTGTGCAGATACACACTCTCAGCATCAGGGATGTACTCTTCCTCAGTGAGCCCAAACAGACTGCATGGAAGGGGAGGGGAAATCACAGTCAGCCAATGAATCACTCAACAACACACTGCCTCCTATCCTAACAGACAATACTAAATCTGACACTTCCCAATAAGTGGATATTGCTTAGGTTGTCTAATACTTAAGGATTTCATTCATTATATTATCCTGTCTCCAAATGTCTAAAGACACGCGCATGCTTCCCACCCGAAACAGTTCCTAAGAGTTTGTGCATATATTATGATGGCATTATGTGACGTTTCTGTTCGTTTTGGAGTTTGGTAAAGTTTTTTGGGGGCTGTTCGGGCACAGTAGCCGAACGGAGCCAAAGTCGGTAGGCGAAGTCTACACCACTTTGTCGGTGATTGGTCAACAGTAAGGATTCTTCAATAGAGCCTTTGTCATTCAACGAGAGACGGCTTGTTTTCATGCAATTCTTTTTATTGAGAAATAAATACTGCACCAGACATCTTAGTTAAATGTAAAATTGTGCGACTATGAACTCCTCTGCAAAAACGTCAAATTTAATGACAGATTTATTGAGTTATCTTCGATTCATTCTGACTATTTTATGGAAGTGTATACTAGCTACGGCGTCTCAAAATGAGTTCAGCAAGGCGCCTGCCGAACTGAAGCATGCAGACTTTTGCCTTAAAAAAGCAAAAACAAACATTAAAGTGGCTCGCCTACTATACTCTCTGTCTTTAGACAAACAATCTCTTTTGTTTACATTAATATTTGGTGGCTTTAAGGGACGGGCATTTGAAATTATTTCACTATTCGAATATCCGGATAGTCAAAATACATACGTTTTAAAGAAAAACGTAACATGCAACAATTTCAATGATTTTACTACATTATAGTTCATATAAGGAAATCAGTCAATTGAAATAAATTAATTAGGCCCTAATCTATAATTTCACATGACTGGGCAGGGGCACAGCCATGGGTGGACCTGGGAGGGCATAGACCCACCCACTTGGGAGCCCGGAACCAGCCAATCAGAATGAGTTTGTCTCCGACCAAAGGGCTTTTTAGAGACAAATACTCCTTAGTTTCATCAGCTGTCCAGGTGGCTGGTCTCAGACGATCCAGCAGGTGAAAAAGCCGTATGTGGAGGTCTCGGGCTGGCATGTTTACACGTGGTCTGTGGTTGTGAGGCCGGTTGGACATACTGCCAAATTCTCTAAAACAACGATGGATGTGGCTTATAGCGGAGAAATGAACATTAAACTCTCTGGCAACAGCTCTGAGGGACATTCCTGCAGTCAGTATGCCAATTGCACGCTCCCTCAAAACTTGAGACATCTGTGGCGTTGTCTTGTGTGCCAAAACTGCAAAGTTTAGAGTGGTCTTTTATTTTCCCCAGCACAAGGATCACCTGTGTATTGATCAAACTGTGCACAAAATTTGAGAGAAATAAGCTTTTTGAGCGAATAGAACATTTCTGGGATCTTTCATTTGAGCTCATTAAACATGGGACCAACAATTTACATATTGTGTTTATATTTTTGTTCAGTATAGATTTTTTCTAAAAGTTATGAGGTCCAAAATGTACCGCTTAGTAGGAATGACCCAGCTAATTTAGTTAGCCAGCTAGTGAGGCTAATTAAGGCAGCTGTGCCCCTCAAGTCCTTGTCAACAACAACTCCATTCAAATTAAACAACAGCCTACCTGTTGGTTGATCATTGTAGCTTACTTACTTACATTTAGCTAACTTACTTTCATTAAATTGTAATTCCATTTTGCATTGATTAGAAATCACCAACTTCACTTGGTACACATGGAGCCGTTGATGGTAGTGCTCCTTTGATTGACCGACAATAACAAGCTACACTCGTGAAAAGTGTGTAGGCTACCGGTACGCCATTTTTGAAATGGAGCGCACTCATAAAAACTTATTAAAAACTGTTGTTTTATTAAAATGTCTAATGTCATGGTCTATCCTTGTATGTAGCATTGTCACATAGATAATTACATTTTAGACAGCCTTTTCATTCAAATTGGCCTAGCCTCTATCTATATATATTTTTTTTATGAATACCCTCGCAAGTAATCGAATACTAACGTCCGTTTGGATATTCTAATAACCGTCCCCATCCCTAGTGGCTTCATGGGGATAATTTATGGTCATGTATTTCCCTGCAGGATAAATCTCACCACAAACCCCCTGAAACATAGCGTTTATCAAAGGGATGCAGAGCACCAACAATATGGTTGTGCAGCGTTCACTCACTAATCCTTGGTCTCTTTGTCCCACTCCACCACTATCTTGACGTGTGGCGGTCCCCCCTGGCCACAGGACTTGTATGCTCTGCCAAGGAAAGATTATGTTGAGGAAAAGCGAGAACAAGCCAGTTTCACAACTTAAACACATATCAACCAACAAGCTGTATTCCTCTTATCTTCAAAACACTACAAATCTAAGTGAATTGGATTTACATTACCCGTGTGGCTGTCTTTTTGCCTGCTGTACACATATCTATCCAGCTTTTTAGTGTGTGTACTGTGTGACAAACTCCCATTCTATTCAACACACTTCCATTCTATTCAATTGAATCAGCAACTGGGACAAACTATAAACCAAACCTGCTGAGCAAGCAGTGTGTGAAGAAACAGATACCAAAACATGTAAAGGCACGCCATTTAACGGTTCTGGTGACATAAGAGCATCTGATCTGGCATTCAAGTGTGGTTAGAGGATTACAAGGAGGCAGTGAACTGTAAACAACATTATGAATTGGTGAGAGGAGGTGGTGTTCAGTAGGAAGAAAACATTTTGAAAAAGGGGAGATACATTTTTCATTAAATTTGTGTTCAGGTAGTATCAACCCCTACACAAATGTCCATTAATTAAGAAACTGGTCAAATGATAATATAGAAACTGGTCACATAATATAGAAACTGGTCAAATGAAGATATCACATCTGTATTGGTGGTCCCGGGAATCGAACACAGTATCCTGGAGTTGCAAGCGCCATGCTCTACCAACCGAGGACCAGAAATAACAAGGAGACTGACCTTTCCACTGTTGGGTGACAGAGAGGCTGCTCCTCTTGGGGCAGGAGGTACGTGATGCCAACCACACCAACCACTCGTAGGCTGAAGGGCCCCACCTGCAGACAATACCAGGACTTTAGTTACTCACTATCCCAATTCCCACCACCTGACTGCTACGCAGACATGATGCCATGGCCGTGCTTTTCAAACCAGACCAACAGCATTCTATCCAATGAGGCAACTTAAACGTCTAACATGCCATTACATGGGAATCAACTGTTTTAGAGTCTAAGACATTGGAGGATAAGGGGTGCTAACCTGACATATGGAATTGTTTTAAGATGGTCATACTATGGATCATTTAGCTACTTGATTTAGAATTTTAGGACCCTTTTAGGTACAAAAATATATATATTTGATAAAATATTGATTTTGGCCTTTACTACTAAAGCCCATAGAAATGCATTGAATAACACATTCAAGAATGGCAAATAGGAAAGTCAAAAAATAAATCAGAAGAAACAAGGTTTTGAAGTGTCTGTCCTAAATCTAGGGCATAAAAAACTCAGGAAATATACACTACCGTTCAAAAGTTTGGGGTCACTTAGAAATGTCCTTGTTTTTTAAAGAAAAGCACATTTTTGGTCCATTAAAATAACACCAAATTGATCAGAAATACAGTGTAGACATTGTTAATGTTGTAAATTACTATTGTAGCTGGAATTTTTGGGGCAATATCTACATAGGCGTACAGAGGCCCATAATCAGCAACCATCACTCCTGTGTTCCAATGGCACGTTGTGTTAGCTAATCCAAGTGTATCATTTTAAAAAGGCTAATTGATCATTAGAAAACCCTTTTGTAATTATGTTAGCACAGCTGAAAACTGTTGTACTGACTAAAGAAGCAATAAAACTGTCCTTCTTTAGACTAGTTGAGTATCTGGAGCATTTGTGGGTTTGATTACAGGTTCAAAATGGCCAGAAACAAAGAACTTTCTTCTGAAACTCGTCAGTCTATTCTTGTTCTGAGAAATGAAGGCTATTCCATGCGAGAAATTGCCAAGAAACTGAAGATCTCGTCCAACGCTGTGCACAACTCCCTTCACAGAACAGCGCAAACTGGCTCTAACCAGAATAGAAAGAGGAGTGGGAGGCCCCGGTGCACTACTGAGCAAGAGGACAAGTACATTAGTGTCTAGTTTGAGAAACAGACGCATCACAAGCCCTCAACTGGCAGCTTCATTAAAAGGTACCCGCAAAACACCAGTCTCAACGTCAACAGTGAAGAGGCGACTCCGGGATGCTGGCCTTCTTGGCAGAGTTGCAAAGAAAAAGCCATATCTCAGACTGGCCAATAAAAATAAAAGATTAAGATGGGCAAAAGAACACAGACACTGGACAGAGGAAGATTGGCAAAAAAGTGCTATGGACAGACAAATCTAAGTTTGAGGTGTTCGGATCACAAAGAACATTCGTGAGAAGCAGAAAAAATGAAAAGATTCTGGAGTGCTTGACGCCATCTGTCAAGCATGGTGGAGGCAATGTGATGGTCAGGGGGTGATTTGGTGGTGGTAAAGTGGAAGATTTTTACAGGGTAATAGGGATCTTGAAGAAGGAAGGCTAGCACTCCAGGCTATCATACCCTGCGGACGGCGCATAATTGGAGCCAATTTCCTCCTACAACAGGACAATTACCCAAAGTACAGCTCCAAACTATGCAAGAACTATTTAGGGAAGAAGCAGTCAGCTGGTATTATGTCTATAATGGAGTGGCCAGCACAGTCACCGGATCTCAACCCTATTGAGCTGTTGTGGGAGCAGCTTGACCGTATGGTACATAAGAAGTGCCCATCAGGCCAACTTGTGGGAGGTGCTTCAGGAAGCATGGGGTGAAATCTCTTCAGATGACCTCAACAAATTGACAACTAGAATGCCAAAGGTCTGCAAGGCTGTAATTGCTGCACATGGAGGATTCTTTGACGAAAGCAAAGTTTGAAGGACAATTATTATTTCAACTAAAAATCATTATTTATAATCTCCTCAACGTCTTGACTATATTGCAACTCATTTCATGTAGGCTTTCATGGAAAACAAGGAAAAAAGGCCCTAAGTGACCCAAACTTTTGAACGTAGTGTATATATATATATTTTTTACACATATTTAACCCCTTTTTTGGGTAGGCACAAAACTACCTTCATACGTCCATTAGATTTTTTAAACCGGTACCGGTTATCTTCAGACGAGTCCTGAGACAGTTGTGGGGGTCATAGAGTAAAACGGTCTTACCTTTGCATAGAGTGGTCATAATAGTTTCTAGGTAAAACTGTTCAGATGATACAGACGTTTTCGTGAGAAGAACGATTTTCGCGATGTCTCATGGTCTGACAAACACCGCTCTGGCTCGGCCACCTTCAACCGCAGATGCGAAAGTGCGACACTGGCGGATGCAGTGGATTGAGAGGCTTCAAATGCAAAAAACCATCTCAAGCTTAAACTGACGAATTTTGATGGGGATTTTTTTGTTATGTAATTTATCGATTCTAGGGGGTTAAATGCAGTAAACCACAGTGCCTGCTAGTGAAAGCTGCACAGGTTGTAATTCAGACTCTTTGCCATATCATTCTTTTTTTTTAGTTGACCTGCATTCTGTTGTGTTTCCATTCACTATCCTCCACCCACCTGAATGTAAACTCCTGGCCTGAGCAGGTGATGCATCTTCTCCAGGATCTCCTTCTGCAGGATATCCCAGGTCACAGTGCGATCCATGTACAGTACAAACGGAAGACCAAACCTGGAACAGAGGGAATGATATTCTCCTGTTAACAGACTAAGTATACCTTAATATAACAAATATCATATGACCTGCATGGTGTAACGGTTTCAGAGGACAGTGGAAAACACTGGTCTGTAGTACCCATAGAAATACAATTCCAACATTGCAGTCAATATTATATCTCCATAGTACCTCCTCCCTTGGTGACCGGTGCAGGCTCGGTTACAGATAAGCAGAACCATCTTGTCGGCCCCTGTGTTCTTATTGGCCGATGCAGTGGCAGGATTCACAGCTCCTTGCATGAAAGATGGAGTCCTGCTCATCTCACTCCCAAACTTTAAGTTGTTCTGGTTCAGGTTGGCAAGGAGACTCCCTGGATTTCAAATCCCAATCGGTCATTGATACTCAGTCAATACTTCAATATACATTACACAAAATGCATGACAAGTACACTACCAAAAAGAAAATTCATTGGAATATGCCCAAAACGTATTGAATAATGAGATATCAACAGTAGATGACTAGTGAAGAGGTACCTCTCTTGGTTCGAATGTTCTCTAGTCTGAAGGTCTCAGGCGTCTCAAAGGCAAAGATGGAATCGCTCTCCTGAATGATATCGAGATCGTCGTCGTCATCACAGAAGGAGCGATGGAAACCATCGTAGTACATCTCCGTCAAAACAAACTGAAATCAGAGGCAAGCGGAGAAGGCCAAAACAAATCAATACGCTGCTGCCATTTAGTCAACACTAAAACATTTTATTCAGAAAAGATGGTGAAACAGATTAGAGTTAGGCCATGCCCATTTCAGTGAATGAATTACAGAACATAAATAAACAACATCAATATTCTCTACAGTGTATAGGCCTACCTCTTCTGCAAATACGGAACAATGGTAAATATGGATGGCTACACAATATGACTGAAAACACCCTCCCTTTCTCCTGGAGTCCTTGCCCTATCCCTCAATCATGTCAACTTTTCTTATTCAGACCAGAATTTCACACACACACTAGAGTTCTGCTTAATGTAATCCAATGACAGCACTGTATGAAAGTTCCAGCCACATCAAACCCAAGGCATCAGTTCTGTTGTTCTTGGATACAATGGCCTCTGTTCCAGTGATCCCTTCATCCTGATTAAAGAGACTATGATGCACTAGCCTAATACTACTTACGACAACACTGTAAAGCAGCTATTAATACTGAAATGGGCACACCTGCTGGTACAATCAGTCAAGTACCCAGGGATGAATCATTTAAGGAAAAGTAAGCCTAAGTAGGGTACTCCTTTACTGTTCTTTTCAGATAACAATCCTTAGTAGCTAGGTACCACCAGAAAATGTGTATGTAACCTAGTAAGACAGAGCTGAGGCTGCTAGGGATAAGAGAGCAGGAATGAAGCAGCACCTGGTCCAGGGGTATCTTGGTCTCACGTGACACAGCATCTCGGAGTCTGGACACGGTGCTGTTCAGGGGCACGGCCACTCCGATCCTCATACAGTGAGAGTACTTCCCCTGGTAGACCACTGTCACATACAGAGGCCTGGGAAGAGAGAGGAAACATGGGAATGACAAGGAGCAAATATTGGCACCATATAAGGAATTACAAAACACCAGATAAAAACCACTGACAAAGGCCAGGAAATAACAGAATGGACAAACTCAACTTTTGCCAAATTAAACACAATTATGTCCAATAATTAACCTCCTAGGAGAGGACACGTTTCCACCTCCTCAAATAATGCTGCTACAACACTGTCTGGAGACTGCTAATTTGTAATTACTCTGTGAGAGCACTGAGCAGGATTCCTCTGGTGACTGTGTGGATCAGTGGTACTCCAAGCTGACACTAAGAACTCAGCCAGCAGGCACAGCAACGCAGCTTTTTCAGGAGTTCAGTTTGAGATACCCCACATTCTGGAGAACCCTAATTTTTAAGATGTTTGCCATTTCGGAGTTTCTCTGTCATTTGAACTTCAGTTCTCTGGGATCTGTCTCCACATCAGCTCAACTATGGCCAGAAACAGTGGCATAACAGGCTTAGCAGAACATTTTTATTCTGAGAAATAACCTAGATGCTTCAGACTAGTGATAACTGATAACCCAAAGTTGAGTAACAGGATTGTGTTTCTGGGAGGAGAAGGAAGAAGATGTAGTGAAGCCAGAGTGGTGAGCCACTGAGCCTTGGTCTGGAGGACCATTATTCTGTCATCAATCAGATGACAGCTGGAGGACTAATGGGACATCATTTTCTACTGCATATCTCCTAATTTCACCTCATTCTTCCTATCTTTAATAATGCATGGACAGCAATGAATTTAGTGGCTTAAAAAAGAATCTGCATTGAACAGGCGCTCTCTCCTTGATGTGACAGTATAACACCATTGTAAAAATAGCATCACTGTATCATGAGAACAAAAAAGGCCATGCATGTCCCAGGTACCTCAGTTTAGGAGCATTATGAATTCTCAGCTGAGTGAGCATAAAGGTGGTTTTGACTGCTAGGCACAAATAATGAAGCTCAAAATACTAGAACTATGACAAAGAAGAACCCAACATATTTCTAAAAAGTCATAGACCTACATCTTCATTTCAGATTTAAAAGCAAGTATATTTCCCTTTTTGCTTTAGCCATTGAGAGTTTTTCTGGGCATGTAGGCCTTAAATTGACTTTAGAAATAGAATAGTCCCATAATTACTGGCTTGGTTTGGTCTGCAGATAGTCTCCAAAATGGCATATTTGGCCCCAAACGACATTCCTTCTTATTTACTTTGCTTCCACATCCCTGGGAAATTGAAATGAACCGCAGTCTCAAGTAGTCTCAAGATTTACATTTCAACAGTCTTGTTCCTCCCACCAGACCCAATGATGGAACACAGCAGAGGTGTGTACTCACCTTGTGTGAGGTAAGAGGATGGGCAGGGAGATGCAGAGGAAAGGATCAAAGGTGTTGCTCTGTTTTTGGCAATGCGGGCAGGTGAGCGACGACCTGTTGGTAAGAATGGGAACTAATTTGTCTCAGAAGAAGTCATCAGGAATAAACAGAATGGAGAATATAAAACTCCTCAGGGGTAAGCATCAAATAAGACCTACCTGTACTGGGCCTGAAATAGCTCTTGCACAAATGAACCGGTAGAGAGCGGAAGAGAAGGCCCCTCTAGGCCCCCATCATCCTCTTCCACTGGTGGCTAATAGGACAAAACAGAGTGGATGAGCTCTTACTGCATATTTGACGATTTAGGATATTGAGGCTGTATTCTATTCACTACGTGAATGAGCATCCAAAGCAGTCTGAAAGACATCTAAAGGATAAGAGACCAAAATACAAACAAAACTACCTGTGACGCTGCAGCTCCTCAGACTTATCCTCAATGAACTAGGAACATTTGACAAGGCAGACTAATCAACAAAGCTCTGTAGGGTCTATTCAGGTCACGTCTCTCACTCTGCATATCTAAAGTCTTCTTCATGCTTCGGTTTGGCTGGTGCCTAAGGCGATCCGAACGAAAGTGCTCGTATACTCCCTTAAAAGACCTTTGCTTGAAAAATGAGAAAGTGACAATAGTACAGGTTGTCCATCTTAAGACACCGTAGCCAGTATAAACTTCCTCAACATAGTCAGAATTAATCTAAGATAACTCAATAAATCTGTCATTAATTTTGACGTTTTTGCCGAGGAGATCAAAGTCGCACAATTTTACTTTTCAAGTGAACAAAATTTGAATGAAGACGATTTGTGATGACAAACCCTTAATTGAAGAATCCCTACTGTTGACCAATCCCCGACAAAGGGGCGTAGACTTCGGCTACACATTTTGGCTTGCCTCGAGATAAAATGTCAGCACAAACAGCTGAAAAATCCTTGCCTAAGACCAAAACAAACAAAATGTCACCATAATATATGCACAAACTGTTCCAAACTGTTTCGGATGGGAAGCAATCCAGGAAAGGGACACAGAACACCATCACTTCCTGTTCATTCTCCCACATGAGATGAATCCATCAGCACACTGTAATGTAGGGAAGTGAGCTCTCTCTGCTAACTTGTTTGTTCCAGTGCTCTGGAAGATTGATGCCTGATAAGGGGCTCTGCGTTCAGAAATGGTTTAGGTCGGTAAATCTGCCCTGCAGGATGCCAGGCCCTTACCCTCGCTCAAACGTTATTCCGTTTGGAATGTCTGAATGAGGCTTCAAAGGACATCGCAATTAGCCAGCCACTTCCTGTCACCTCGTCCACTCAGACTGCTGACTCACCTCAAGTACAGCTCCATTCACTGCTAGCTCGAGGTCACATCACTAACTGTCTCGTTGTGCTAACCTGGCCACTACCACCGTTCCTGAAGTTGCATTAGTGGGCCCTAACTCTGATGCGCAAACAAAAGTTTACCTTAATGGAAGGCCTGTTGTTGGGATGGTTGTTGAGGTCTTCATGTACCCTGTCCAGAAGCCAGAGCAGAAACTCCTGGGCGTCATGCTGAGCATTGCCTTTATACTGCAAAGCGCTCTTTGAGACAGCATTCTGCAACAAATAGCACAAGCAATACTGCTTGAAAATTCTGGTGATAGCCTAGTCTCAGAAGTATGATGTAGCCTAAATGTATTTGACCATTTCAAAGATGTGTAGTATAGGCTGATTCTGCGGGCCAAATGCAGTCCTGTGAGAGAAGCAGTCTTGCTTTATGATACATTGTACTAACTTACTTTGAACTCCCTGCTGTGCTGTGGGGTGTATTCAAATGTCCACAGGGCCCGGACCAGTCCAGACAGCTGCTCTGTCACCTCGCCTCTGTCATGAGGGCCCTTCCTCCCCAAATGCACACCGTTTGTCTTTGGTTTCTCCTTCTCCTCATCCGTTTCCTCGACTCCCCGGTATTGTTCCAGTGCCAAATACTCAGCAAAGAGTTCAGTGTTACTCAGGCACTGGAGGATGGCATTCATGAAACAAGTGTTACCATGGTTTTTGAGACCAGACACTCCAGGGACCTTCTCTCCGAGGAAACGGTCACTATCATCCAAAGCTGGTGCATCTTTGCCTCCAGTTTTGAATAATGTGAAACCCCCATCGTCTTTGTCACCTTCAATAGCATGCCCATCTGATCCAAAATGGGACAAGGTTGACAGGGTCCTGAGGACTCTGCCCATAAAACTACCCACAGAGCGCACAGAGCCTCGTCTGAAGAGTTTCTTGCTGAAGCTACCAGATTTCTTCTCTTTAGTCGTGGCTTTACTAGACATGATTGCCTGACTTGTTGGGCACCCCCTCATGCAATAAATGTCAAAATACAATATTTTCTGTGAGGAATGAGCTGAGCTAGCTACCAAACTAGAATTAACGTTCAGCTGTCTCGTGCTACATCTTAATTGGGAAGTCAAGTTACATCTCAACCCATCAACTAGCTAATTAGCTAACAGTAGCTTGCTGGGATATATTTCCCTTACTAGGGATATAGTATTGACTGCCATTAAATACGTGTCAACACATTTTCAAAGACAAGTGTTATGTTTATCTAATTGGATTGCTAACCTTGGCGTGTCAGCTAACACAACAGCAACAATCCATAGCTAGCTAGTTAGCTAAATTGGCTAGCTAGCTAGCTAGCTTGTAAACTATCCATTAATCCATTTTAAGTGATTCGATTTAGTAAAATACACAGATTACAATAAGCTGTCGGAATGCATTTGTATATGCTATACAGGTCAACTTATCTGCTGACAGTCATTCAAAACGTTTCTTGTAGCTAGCTGATTGATTTTATAGTTAGCATTTGCACATTAGCCAGAGATATAGCCACTGCATAAATGAGTCCCTTGCGCAGAAGTGTCGTTCCATCCCATCCGAAAATAAAAATGTAGTTACCAAGCAGAGACGTTTAATTCCGTGTCCTTGGTTAACTTGATTGGGATTGTAAGATTTCCTATGCTTTCCAAACTGAAGTATTCTCCTGAATCCGACTTTCCATTGCAACGGAGTCCGTTTTTCACACTTTCAGCTACAAAAACAGGGACACTGCAGGACAGCAGAGAAACAGCTGACGTAACAGAGTCAACGCCAAAATACAACTGGGGGAGAGAGAGGGGTTCCACTGTGCCCTTTTTCCGTAAATCAAACGTTTTGTATCAAAGTATCAAAATGTGCACTATTGAATAATAAAGTAAATGTTTTTTTTTCTTCAAATGTAGGCCTATCCATAATCATGCAGTTGACAATTAAGGAAATACTTCCTGATCTAAGGACAGTTAAAAAAAATATTGATTGTAAGACTGACATAAATAATTGCTTTTTTGTTTGTTTTGGGTTGCAAGTATGAGGGGGTTGGGTCTCCTATAGTACTGGGTGGGGCCCTATGATAATGGGGTTAATGAAATCTGAGAGGTGGTATGTTTCAGTTCCCACTGAGATCCAGTCTGCCATCAAGTTGGTCTACTGGTATTTTAATGCACCACAACATACAGAATGTACAACAAATAGGATGGTGGAATCAATCCGTGACTGCCACCTCTTGGCTGAATGGCCTCACCATATAGCCTACATCATACAGTGATGGATTTAGCTTTATTGAATTTTATGTAACCTATCACATACAACATTTAGCTCCCTGATCTACTAAAATGCAAAACACAGAGACATAATAAAACAATATATATTTTAGATTGGTGTTAGAGGAAAGAGAATCAGTCTGATGAGGGAATCAGCAGTCAAGGTCACCATCATAAAACCAATGTGTAATTTGAATCTTCATTGTGCCCGCCTCTTACTCCTCTACCAACCAATCAGCATGTCTCTGTCATATAGCACAGAACGAAATTAACCTAATGCAATTTGTCCTTTATATTCTCTAAAATCGAGATGGGAGGGAGAGTCACAGCAAGCTTTGTAATATATAGCCTACTTTCAGACATCAGACACAATGTCAAACATTCAATTATGTAGGCCTAATGGTTCATGCATTTCCCTGATTGTTTTACACTGAATGTAATTTCCTGTTCTTTTAAGCTGACCTCAGCACACACAGTGACTAGATACTGTGCATCCCAGCAGCACCTCTCATCATTAGGATATCTATCCAATTACATGTATCCCAAGTAGCTCAGACTAGAGTGCAAACCATAGACCTTACATAAAAGAAGGGTGTGTAGACCATGCATTTTACTGGGAAATATCATTACATTGATTTCCTTCATTCTATCTTATCCTGGTGTTCAGTGCCTCTGTATTGTATTATACAGTACATGTTAGAGCAAACTATTTAATGCAACATTTAATGCAAGAAAATAAGCTGCTATTTTCTACAAAATTATATGAGATTCCGCCATGTGACTATTGCCCTCTGCTGTTTGGAGAAAGGAAGTCAGTCACCAAGTATGATTTGGAAAATAATTCATTATGTTCACTGCAGTGTAGACTACATTTCTTGGAAATTAGCACCCCCACAGCCACAGCACATAATGAGAAAAATCTCCATCGATTTGAGCGGTGAAGACTAATTTAGCTACAGACAGATTATTTAAAAATCCCCACATGTAGGCCTAATATGACCTACAGTCTGGTTTTACAGTGTGGGACCACGCAGCCGTCATACCGCTCAGGAAGGAGACGCGTTCTGTCTCCTAGAGATGAATGTATTATGGTGCGAAGGGTGCAAATCAATCCCAGAACAACAGCAAAAGACCTTGTGAAGATGCTGGAGGAAACAGGTACAAAAGTATCTACAGTGAGGGAAAAATGTATTTGATCCCCTGCTGATTTTGTATGTTTGCCTACTGACAAAGAAATGATCAGTCTATAATTTTAATGGTAGGTTTATTTATTTGAGCAGTCACCAAGTATGATTTTGAAAATAATAAATTATTTTCACTGCAGTGTAGACTCCATTTCTTGGAAATTAGCACCCCCACACCCACAGCCACAGCCACAACCACAGCCACAGCCACAGCACATAATGAGAAAAATCTCCATCGATTTGAGCGGGGAAGTCTAATTTAGCTACAGACAGATTATTTAAAAATCCCCACATGTAGGCCTAATATTACCTACAGTGTGGTTTTATAGAATGGTTTGATTCATTTGATGTGCACACACTCGCACTAATAGACTTACTTTTAGGCCAAGATCCTTTTTTAAACATGTAGGCCCACACTGCTAAATACTCCCCTGATTGTTAGCAAGTGCCCAGTTATCTGTGATTGAAATGAAGTAAAGAAACATCTATATGTTTTTAAATTCTTCAGTTTGTGAAGTGATTTCAAGTGCTTACTTCGTGTTTGTCTTGTTCTTGCCAAATCACACTTCTTGGTATACAGTCTGAAACAAAGCACTGCCAAATCTTGGAAATGTTCCTTACAAGCCAGAATGTTGAATAAAATTGCATTTGAACTTACTCTACCGGTTGTCTGTGCGGTTCGTCCTTTACCTGCTCAAAATGAGACAAAACATCCACAGGAAAATAATCCACTGGGCAATGATGTCAATTCAAAGTCTATTCCACGTTGGTTCCATGTATTTCATTGAAATGATGTGGAAACAACATTGATTCAGTCAGTGTGTGCCCAGTGGGTATTGTTTACAAAACTTTTTAGAGCGCCGGTACTGAAGTTTATATCACCTGGCACATGTGCAAAACCATGTAAAATGTTAGTATAAATGCATCACGTGCATGTACCTCTGTGTTGTGCAAGTCCCTTAGGTCATAAGCAAACATCTTGGTTTGGAAGATTGATTTCCATTTTATTTGGGATGGCAAACCAGACAAAATTAAAAGTGCCTATTTATATAATGAATATGAATTCGGAGGGCAGAAACTATTAAACATTAAAGCATTAGACCTCTCACTAAAGGCGTCAGTTATACAAAAGTTATACATAAATCCAAACTGGTTCTCTAGCAAATTAGTAAGAATGTCTCACCCCATGTTCAAGAATGGCCTTTTTCACTTTACTCAGATTACAACCTCTCATGTTCGTTTTTTTTTTTTTTTTATGAAATCATCTCCAAAATATCTCTATTTTTAAAACAAGCCACAGAAAGTTGGTTGCAACTTCAGTTTAATCCACCAGAAAAGACCGAACAAATAATACAACAAATTCAACTCAAATATAATAATTGATAAAAAAACACATTATAAAAAAAAGGTATAATGTTTGTAAATTATATCATAAATAGGACTGGTGAAGTTACAGTATGTCAAACATGCAGCTAGCAAAGATATATGGCCATTTTGAGCTCCATTTAGTAAAAATAAAGAAAAACCCTTGACTGGTAGTATAGATTGCAAAATAGTTGGGAATAGATTTTCGATGTACCCGATTCCATGGCACATGGTTTATAAACTGATACGCAAAACAACACCAGATTCAAAAGTTAGAATATTCCATTTAAATAATTATACAAAATTATTGGAACCAATAGAATGTTATATATATGGGGGATGCAACCTTCCCAGCTCTGCAGAATTTGCTGCGAAGAGACAGTCATTCGATCATTTATTTTGGTACTGTAACTTGTGTTTTGTCACAGGTCCAGGAATGGCTGAAGAATTGCAACATTTACCTGGCGCTAACTCAGCAGATAGCACTACTGGGGGATATGAAAAGTCATAATCAATCAATAATATAATAATACTTTTAGCAAAACATTTTATCTTTCATTTACAATCTGTAGAAACTACAGTTGAAGTTGGAAGTTTACATACACTTAGGTTGGAGTCATTAAAACTCGTTTTTCAACCACTCCACAAATGTCTTGTTAACAAACTATAGTTTTGGCAAGTCGGTTAGGACATTACTTTGTGCATGACACAAGTAATTTTTCCAACAATTGTTTACAGACAGATTATTTCACTTATAATAAACTGTATCACAATTCCAGTGGGTCAGAAGTTTACATACACTAAGTTGACTGTGCCTTTAAACAGCTTGGAAAATTCCAGAAAATTATGTCATGGCTTTAGAAGCTTCTGATAGGCTAATTGATATAATTTGAGTAAATTGGAGGTGTACATGTGGATGTATTTCAAGGCCTACCTTCAAACTCAGTGCCTCTTTGCTTGACATCATGGGAAAATCAAAAGAAATCAGCCAAGACCTCAGAAAACAAATCGTAGACCTCCACAAGTCTGGTTCATCCTTGGGAGCAATTTCCAAACACCTGAAGGTACCACGTTCATCTGTACAAACAATAGTACACAAGCATAAACACCACATCTCTCCCAAATAGCTCAGGCTAGAGTGCAAACCATAGACCTTACATAAAAAAAAGGGTGTGTAGACCATGCATTTTACTGGGAAACATTGTATGATGATATCATTACATTGATTTCCTTCATTCTATCTTATCCTGGTGTTCAGTGCCTCTGTATTTTATTATACAGTACATGTTAGAGCAAACTATTTAATGCAACATTTAATGCTAAAAAATTAGATGCTATTTTCTACAAAATTATATAAGATTCAGCCATGTGACTATTGCCCTCTGCTGTTTGGAGAAAGGAAGTCAGTCACCAAGTATGATTTGGAAAATAATTCATTATGTTCACTGCAGTGTAGACTACATTTCTTGGAAATTAGCACCCCCACAGCCACAGCACATAATGAGAAAAATCTCCTTCGATTTGAGCGGCGAAGACTAATTTAGCTACAGACAGATTATTTAAAAATCCCCACATGTAGGCCTAATATGACCTACAGTCTGGTTTTACAGTGTGGGACCACGCAGCCGTCATACCGCTCAGGAAGGAGACGCGTTCTGTCTCCTAGAGATGAATGTATTATGGTGCGAAGGGTGCAAATCAATCCCAGAACAACAGCAAAAGACCTTGTGAAGATGCTGGAGGAAACAGGTACAAAAGTATCTACAGTGAGGGAAAAATGTATTTGATCCCCTGCTGATTTTGTATGTTTGCCTACTGACAAAGAAATGATCAGTCTATAATTTTAATGGTAGGTTTATTTGAACAGTGAGTGACAGAATAACAACAAAAAAAAACAGAAAAACGCATGTGAAAAATCTTATGAATTGATTTGCATTTTAATGAGGGAAATAAGTATTTGACCCCCTCTCAATCAGAACGATTTCTGGCTCCCAGGTGTCTTTTATACAGGTAACGAGCTGAGACTAGGAGCACACTCTTAAAGGGAGTGCTCCTAATCTCAGCTTGTTACCTGTATAAAAGACACCTGTCCACAGAAGCAATCAATCAATCAGATTCCAAACTCTCCACCATGGCCAAGACCAAAGAGCTCTCCAAGGATGTCAGGGACAAGATTGTAGACCTACACAAGGCTGGAATGGGCTACAAGACCATCGCCAAGCAGCTTGGTGAGAAGGTGACAACAGTTGGCGCGATTATTCGCAAATGGAAGAAACACAAAAGAACTGTCAATCTCCCTCAGCCTGGGGCTCCATGCAAGATCTCACCTCGTGGAGTTGCAATNGCTGCCTATGACACCAAGAACACCATCCCCACCGTCAAACATGGAGGTGGAAACATTATGCTTTGGGGGTGTTTTTCTGCTAAGGGGACAGGACAACTTCAACTCATCAAAGGGACAATGGACAGGGCCATGTACTGTCAAATATTGGGTGAGAACCTCCTTCCCTCAGCCAGGGCATTGAAAATGGGTCGTGGATGGGTATTCCAGCATGACATTGACCCAAAACACACGGCCAAGGCAACAAAGGAGTGGCTCAAGAAGAAGCACATTAAGGTCCTGGAGTGGCCTAGCCAGTCTCCAGACCTTAATCCCATAGAAAATCTGGGGAGGGAGCTCAAGGTTCGAGTTGCCAAACGTCAGCCTCAAAACCTTAATGACTTGGAGAAGATCTGCAAAGAGGAGTGGGACAAAATCCCTCCTGAGATGTGTGCAAACCTGGTGGCCAACTACAAGAAACGTCTGACCTCTGTGATTGCCAATAAGGGGTTTGCCACCAAGTACTAAGTCATGTTTTGCAGAGGGGTCAAATACTTATTTCCCTCATTAAAATGCAAATCAATTCATAACATTTTTCACATGCGTTTTTCTGGATTGTTTTGTTGTTATTCTGTCTCTCACTGTTCAAATAAACCTACCTTTAAAATTATAGACTGATCATTTTTGTCAGTGGGCAAACGTACAAAATCAGCAGGGGATCAAATACTTTTTTCCCCCTCACTGTATATCCACAGTAAAACGAGTCCTATATCGACATAACCTGAAAGGCCGCTCAGCAAGGAAGAAGCCACAGCTCCAAAACCGCCATAAAAAAGCCAGACTACGGTTTGCAACTGCACATGGGGACAAAGATCGTACCTTTTGGAGAAATGTCCTCTGCTCTGATGAAACAAAAATAGAACTGTTTGGCCATAATGACCATCGTTATGTTTAGAGGAAAAAGGGGAAGGCTTGCAAACCGAAAAACACCATCCCAACCGTTAAGCACGGGGGTGGCAGCATCATGTTGTGGGGATGCTTTGCTGCAGGTGCACTTCACAAAATAGATGGAATCACGAGGAAGGAACATTTATGTAGATATATTGAAGCGACATCTCAAGACATCAGTCAGGAAGTTAAAGCTTGGTCGCAAATGGGTCTTCCAAATGGACAATGACCCCAAGCATACTTCCAAAGTTGTGGCAAAATGGCTTAAGGCCACCATGTCAAGGTATTGGAGTGGCCATCATAAAGCCCTGACCTCAATCCCATAGAAAATGTGTGGGCAGAACTGAAAAAGCGTGTGCGAGCAAGGAGGCCTACAAACCTGACTCAGTTACACCAGCTCTGTCAGGAGGAATGGGCCAAAATTCACCCAACTTATTGTGGGAAGCTTGTGGAAGGCTCCCCAAAATATTTGACCCAAGTTAAACAATTTAAAAGCAATGCTACCAAATACTAATTGTGTGTATGTAAACTTCTGACCCACTGGGAATGTGATGAAAGAAATAAAAGCTTAAATGTATATAGGTTCCGAACTTTTGTGAAACAGCCTGTTAAAAATATATGGCAAACAGAAACTCAAACTGGATGGACATCAGAAATAGATGGGATAGATTGAGGGTAGAGGAAGGACAGGACTAAAAACAAACAGTACCAGCAAAACACCCGTCTCAACATCAACAGTGAAGAGGCCACTACGGGATGCTGAGTTCCTCTGTCCAGTGTCTGTGTTCTTTTGCCCATCTTAATCTTTTATTTTTATTGGCCAGTCTGAGATGTCTTTTTCTTTGCAACTCTGCCTAGAAGGCCAGCATCCCAGAGTCGCCTCTTCACTGTTGATGTTGAGACTGGTGTTTTGCGGGTACCATTTAATGAAGCTGCCAGTTGAGGACTTGTGAGGCGTCTGTTTCTCAAACTAGACACTAATGTACTTGTCCTCTTGCTCAGTTGTGCCCTGGGGCCTCCCACTCCCTCTTTCTATTCTGGTTAGAGACAGTTTGCACTGTTCTGTGAAAGGAGTCGTGCACAGCACTGAACGAGATCTTCAGTTTCTTGGAAATTTCTCGCATGGAATAGCCTTCATTTCTCAGAACAAGAATAGACTGACGAGTTTCAGAAGAAAGTTCTTTGTTTCTGGCCATTTTGAGCCTGTAATTGAACCCACAAATGCTGATGCTCCAGATACTCAACTAGTCTAAAGGAGTCCAGTTTTATTGCTTCTTTAATCAGCACAACAGTTTTCAACTGTGCTAACATAATTGCAAAAGGGTTTTCAAATGATTAATTAGCCTTTTAAAATGATAATCTTGGATTAGCTAACACAACGTGCCATTGGAACACAAAAGTGATGATTGCTGATAATGGGCCTCAGTACGCCTATGTAGATTATCCATAAAAAAAAAACAGCTGTTTCCAGCTACAATAGTCATTTACAACATTAACAATGTCTACACTGTATTTCTGATCAATTTGGTGTTATTTTAATGGACAAAAAGTGTTTTCTTTCAAAAACAAGGACATTTCTAAGTGACCCCAAACTTTTGAACGGTAGTGTGTATATAAACACAGTACCAGTCAAATGTTTGGACACACCTACACATTCAAGGGTTTGTCTTTATTTTTACTATTTTCTACATTGTAGAATAATAGTGAAGACATCAAGAACTATGAAATAACACATATGGAATCATGTAGTTACCAAAAAAAGTGTTAAACAAATAAAAATATATTTTAGATTCTTCAAAGTAGCCACCTTTTGCCTTGATGACGGCTTTGCACACGCTTGGCGTGCTCTCAACCAGCTTCACCTGGAATGCTTTTCCAACAGTCTTGAATGAGTTCCCACATATGCTGAGCACTTGTTGGCTGCTTTTCCTCCACTCTGCGATCCAACTCATCCCAAACCATCTCAAATGGGTTGAGGTTGGGTGATTGTGGAGGCCAGGTCATCTGATGCAGCACTTCATCACTCTCCTTCTTCGCCAAATAGCCCTTACACAGCCTGGAGGTGTGTTGTGTCATTGTCCTGTTGAAAAACAAATGATAGTCCCACTGAGCGCAAACCAGATGGGATGGCGTATCACTGCAGAATGAGTCCAACATTTGTGACAAAACCATAAACATCCCTTGTCTATCTATGTAAATGTGCATTGCATTGTCTACACAATTGAAAGCATCGCCACGTTTTGTGACTAGTCTTGTTCCTGTTGTAGCTTCTTCGAACTCTGGTCGAGCACCTCTGCACTCTGCACTATGAGGCATGCCCACAGACTTGTCTGATAGTGGTGTGCAGGTCAGCTGTTTGTTTACCCGCCCCTGCCCACAATTGCTAATAACCCATCCCCAACCACCCAACTATATGTGATAAAGTGAAAATCTGAGGCCTGCACCTCAGATATATAGAAAATGCTCTGTTGACTACACTTGGTCCCTTTCAGCAAATTTTTGTGAACTAAGTGCAGTTCTCTTAATTTCTTGTGCAGTGTGAACACTCCAATGGAACTCAGACCCCTCAAAAGATCCCCAGACGTGAACCAAACTGAGACCATCTTGAGAGGCGGTCTGTTCGGTTCGCTTGAATTCCACAGTCTGGTTCCCTTTTTTAGGGCAATGTGAACACAAAGCTCCCAGGTTCACTTGTCATTATTACCGCACCACACACTCCCCTCAAACTCAACTTGGGACCTCAAAGCCAGTTCCACTGCGTTTTTTCATTGTTCCCCTCTAATCAGGGACTGGTGTAGACACGGGGACCCCAGATGGGTGCAATTAATTATCATGTAGAACAGAAAACCAGCAGGCTCTGGACCTCGTAGGGTAAGAGTTACCCCTGCACTAGACTACTGCAGCACTGTTTCCCCTGCCATAACCCCTCACATTGGTGCCACAAAAGAAAGAAGATGATGATGTGCTGGTTTATGGAAAAAACTGGAGGAGAAGGAGGTAGCCGCATCCCAATATAGCGTTCGGAGTATAGGCGAGTGGGTGTGTCGAAAGGAAAGTAGTGGGCGTGTGGAAAGGAGTGGGTGTGTCAACAGCGGTCTTTAGGTTAGAATGGTTTTGTGGTTAGATGGTTTTAATTGAGCTGGGTGTTTTTTTCCGTTTCTTACCACGCAACTACCATACATTGAGATACAGTACCGCGAGAGTTTGAACTTCTGTTTTGAAGACAGTGGATGAGTCTGAGTTGTATTTCACTGATAATTGTACACCAAATAATTGTACATTGTCAGTATTGATGATGGGTGTACTGTTGCTTCATGCGTTGTATGTGTGTGCTTACTGTGACTGTCACCCTGATATTGGCAACTAGGTAGCTATTTCCCATGTTATTTCCCATGTATCAAGGTGACATCTAGATGGTTATCAATATTAGTTATTTGTGTAGGCTGCTATCCTACTTGAAATATAATCATGTGAAAGAAAAAAAAATCCACGTTGCTCCCGCCGGCAACACGACCATGATAACCAGTAGGAAGCTCTTCAAGTCGGCAGGTAATAAAAGCAAGAGCACTGGTCGCCGGCTTACTATCGATTTGTAGTGCAGCCCAATCAGCCATGCAAAACAGTCTTGAGTGGCAACAAATCTGTCCAATTAGCTGATCGGACCATATCGAGCTGCAGATACCCATAATTGTTCTGATGGAAAGGCTGGTCCTGCACTTTGTAAAAATCCAGAGTGCATTGAGTGAATGTTGGAAAAAGATCTTGGTTCTTTTATAAACATAGCAATGAATACAAAGAGGACTCATTCCTCTTTCAAAGGCAAGGGCAGTGTGAATTCAAAGAGAAGAGTTATTTTGCTTTAAAGAGGACTGAAATTGGTTATTTTAAAACGGACCATATGTGAAAACACCCTCACAGAATGCGGAACGATTTTTGGGTTGTGTGCACACATGCAACTTCTGCTATCGGAATACAAAGATTGCATTGAAAAGACGGGTCACTTTGTGGTCTGATTGTGTTCAGATCTGGCTGACCACTTCTATAGGTGGTCAGGGATGCATTGTGTGCGGATTTCTCCTCAGTATGGACACAATCAGGCTACCGAAAGCGCATACAGTGGACGGTGTCATCAACACTCCTCCACAAGTCTCCAGAAAACGTGTGTTTTGGGACCGAGAGGCACCTTCTCATTTTAATGTTGGAGGAAATATGTCCCTAGCATGTGAGGAACGTGTTTGCAGGCCTCATAAATGCTAGCCAGCTAGCTAATATTTAGAAAAACAATTGTTTTGTTTGGCTAGAGCTAACCTGTTTGCAATCCCTTTAGCGTTGCTTGCTGGTGAGCTACAGTGGTTAAATGGCTAGTTAGCTACAGTAGTTAGCTACTGCCATCAGTTGTTATTGTCATATTTTGCCTATTCAACCGTTTGTAGAATGCATCCTGGCATTTGAATATAGTGCGGGAAAGGGAAAACTGACACACTGTGGGCACGGTAAACACATTTAAAATGTCAGTGTAGACACATGACGCGTTCATCCTTCCATGATCAGAACTCTATAACCATAATACTAAAGCTGCATGAACTGTAAGTCTAGACCACCTTTGACAGGGGGTGATGGATTTTTATTGGGCCTAATTTAGATATGTTTTGCTTATATGTTCTGTCATCTCTGATTATTTTGCAGAGCAAAGACATTTAGGGTCAGGGGAGAAAATGCAATAACACTTTCTTTTTTTTTTCTTTTTTTGATTTTCTGTGCAAAATTTCCAAATGACTTCAGTTTGACCGGTTGTAAGGAAATAGAAAGCTGAAAACAACTCAACATGTTTCTAGTAAGATTTCAGTTTGGCTTGGAAGCATATTTTCTGTAGCCTTGTTGAAATACTATCAGCTATTATAATGCTGATAAAGAGAGCACCTCTACAGATGGTCCCTAACTGTGCATTGCATTCTCTAAAGATGCTTAAAGAAATAACTAATTTCTACACTCCTGTTCCAAAGTCAAAATGTACATTTGGTGTATAATTTTACTGTGGGACATGCTTAATTCTGCAGGAGTTAATACTAATAAGACTGTGAGAGGTTACAGACCTACAGTCAGTGGCCAGATTCCATTTCCCATTTAACCCATCTGAACAGTAGGCTACAGTTCCCTTGAGGTGCCATACGCCTATTTGAAGTCCCTGTCTTGTGACTGTCGAATTTGTATAGCGCTTCACAATAATCACACATAATGTAGGTGCTGTACTGCTATCATCCTCTTTTACCACTTCACCAAATCTTTCCCAAACATTTTCTGTCCCTCTACTCTTTATTTTAAACTCACCATTTTGCAGCTTTTCACGTATTGAATTAAACTCAGGCATTGTCTATTTTGCCTGAGTGGATCAACATTAACTTTTTATGCCCGCTCCCAAAAGCGTTTCGCGATTGGAGTGTAGGCTATTTCGTGCATGTAGGCCTAAAGTTAGGCCCTAAAGCAAAGGCATCAAACTCATTCAATGGAGGGCCGAGTGTCTGCAGGTTTTCGCTCCTCCCATGTACTTGATTGATTAATTAAGGTCACTAATTAGTAAGGAACTCCCACCTGGTTGTCTATAGGGCTTAATTGAAAGAAAAAAATCTAAACTCTGCAATGCTTTAGGCTTACACACTAATGCCAGAGATCCAAACAATTATAAAAGAAAAACCTCACTGTGGCCTATAGATATAAATTGCACAAGAATTATACATTTATGGATGTTGTTTATGTATTGTTTCAACAAGCCCTTCATCCACACAATATTTCATGACCCTAAATCTGCGGGTTATGAGTCAACCACGCATCACTAGTGTACAAGAATACTAGCCGATGCTCGAGAAGTGTGCACCCCTTTTCACTGCAGGTTCTGTCATTTTATTATTTTGTTTGATGAGATTGAAAATATATACCGGTTTGATTGAGAAAAGCCTGTGAATATTATGTGATGGTATGATAGTCTGCTTCAACGTTTATTTGAGCTTTCAGCTATTAAAATGTGTTTTAACCAGTTAATTGTTCATGTTCAGCCCTGCTTGTTGAAGTTAGGGTGTTGCCTGGTACAGTGTACCAGCAAAATAAAGTGGCAGTACGCCATACCGGTTAAAGCATGATCGATTCACAATAATTTAAACAAAGGTGGCATGAAAACGGTAGGCTATTACACCACAATGTATCATTACCGCCTGTCAGTCGCAATAGAAATGAGCGAATGGACTTGAAAACGTGTGCTATACATATTATGCGGAGTGGTTCGAAGTTAACACTGACATTTTGCCAAGGTAGAGATGACTGGCCGAGACACGCGTGGGCAGCAAGACGCATCAATCAATTTGGGATACAAAAGTAGACCTATTATGACAATCACTGAATTGTCATACACTTTTTGCTGTTTGTAACATACGTCTCTTTCCATTCTTCAAATGACGGGTGCACAATGAACTGTTTGGATGCTGGGATTATTTTAGTGGACGAACGTGCGCAGGTAGCCTACTTTAAGTAATTTCAATCAGATGAAAACATCATGACTGGTTGTGTTCATGCCACATTAAAAGTCAGTACATGTTTACAGTAAAAAATGACCTGTTTTTACTATTCACTAAGAATAGTGGACCCCTTCATAAATTTCAATTTTGTAAATAATCAATTAAAAAGACAAGTCTAAAAAGATAAGTGGTTACCCAAACCTGTCTGACTTTCTGGAATAGTTCAAAAACACTCCTCTAAACGGAAAATATTTAAATATAACCCTAGCAAACATCTGAATTGCGTTGTTAACCCATGGTATTTTCCATTGGGGGGGGAGAACTGCACTGATGCAGTAGGCCTACATAGTCTCAATTTCTACTGAGCATCTGCCCCAGCCTGGTCTCATAGACTAGACGTATCATAGTAAATTTAAATCTGCAATACCCAAATTAGTATGATATTTTACATTTGGTACGGTTACATAAGACATATGGTTACTTAAGGAAAAAAAACAAAAGTAGGGTGGTTGGTTGGGGTGGATGGATGGGCATGTAAAGCGAGTTCAAATGTCATCACGGACAATTTTAGCTAATGGCCAACTTTAACTACTTACTACTTTTTACCTACTTTGCAACCACTTAGCATGTTAGCTAACCCTTCCTCTAACCTTAAGCTTAACCCTTTTAGCTAACCCTTCCCCTAACCATAAGCTTTTAACCTATTGTATTTCATAACATATTATATACGAAATGGGTGATGGACACCCACAAATTAATACATACCATACGAAATGCAACATATCTACTATATTGAAGAAAAATATCAACGCAATATGTAAAGTGTTGGTTTCATGAGCTGAAAAAGTTTTCCATATGCACAAAAAGCTTATTTCTTAAAAATGTTAAATTTGTTTACATTGCTGTTAGTGAGTATTTCTCCTTTGCCAAGATAATCCATCCACCTGACAGGTGTGGCATATCAAGAAGCTGATTAAACAGTATGATCGTTACACAGGTGCACCTTGTGTTGGGGACAATAAAAGGCCACTCTAAAATGTGCAGCTCCAATGTTGTTTTAGAGAATTTGGCAGTACGTCCAACTGGCCTCACAACCGCAGACCACATGTAACTATGCCAGCCCAGGACCTCCACATGCAGCTTCTTCACCTGTGGGATCATTTGAGTCCAGCCACCCGGACAGCTGATGAAACGAAAGAGTATTTCTGCCTGTAATAAAGCCCTTTTGTGGGGAAAAACTCATTCGTATTGGCTGGGCCTGGCTCCCAAGTGGGTGGGTCTATGCCCTCCCAGGCCCACCCATGGTGGTGCCCCTGTCAAGTCATGTGAAATCCATAGGTTAGGACCTAATTAGTTTGTTTCAATTGACAGCTTTCCTTATATGAATTGTAATGCAGGAAAATCAATGAAATTGTTGCATGTTGCGTTTATATTTTTGTTCAGTATAAATGGAGAGTACAGAATATAATGAAATGCTCTGAGATCAGGTTGTTTGCCCAGGGGGTGCCTCAAGGTACATCAGTGGTGGCCGGTGCCGTTTAAGATTTAGGGAGGACAATTTATTTATTAGCATGGCCTTATTTCTATTACAGCATATTGGATGACTGTCATTCATATTCCATTCACCCAGCTCAGTGTAACATCCATAGGTTTAGGCTATAACGTGAACAACTAGCAACCCAAAGGTTGTGAGTTCAATTCACATCACAGACAACTTTAGCATTTTAGCTGATTAGCAACTTTTCAACTACTTTTTATCTATTTTGCAACTACTTAGCATGTTAGCTAACCCTTCCCCTAACCCTAACACTTTTAGCTAACACTTCCCCTAACCATTTAACCTAACTATTTATTTATTTGTTAGCATGGCCTTATTTCTATTACAGCATATTGGATGACTCATTCATATCAGACGGGCTCATACATAAAACATTCTCTAGCCTATAGGCTACATCTTTTTTTTAAGTAGTGGGACTGCCACTCCTTTCACATTTATTGAGCTTTATTAAAAAGATACAGTAGTAGCCTACTGTTTTGAAAACACAGGAAAGATGGGAGGAGGTAGCTGATATAAATGAAGTTACATTTTAGCTTGTGATAGCCATATCTCGCATTTCCCAGCATCTTTGCAAGAACTAGTGATTTCTCAGCGCTGCAGCCACAGTGCGAGCCAAACACAAAGATTTACACACACACACACACAATGCCATTTTTAACTCGGTACAAAAAGTGGATTTAATGTCTTTCTGAATATGTCCTTGTTATCTGAGTTCCACCTGCAACTGGACAAATACGTTTATAAGATACAGGTCCCTTCCGAAATGAGAATGAAGAAAGTATCGCCAAGTAAAAGGTAATGTAAAGTTTCACCATCATTGTAAAGCCGTAATTATTTTGTTGCTTTGATAAAGTAATTTCTGAAGATTATATATTTAGTGATTCATTTACGTTTGTCCCTCATTGAACATCTAATAGTTAAATCATAGAGATAAACCAGGTGAGCTGTTTCTACTCGTTTTGGTAATTTTCTAATGTTTCGTGGTGGAAAAGTGAGTGGGTAGAGCATAACACGTCAACCCTGTAACCCATAGATAGACAGGCTAGCCATGAACCTCTCATAAAAAAAGAATAATTGTGAAGCTTTCATTCAATTTCCACTCCCTGTTTCACACAACAAGCTTCCATTCCCCCTGTCACAAGTGGATTTATGGCTGATTTAAAAATAAATCGTCAACCCTGTACTTTATTTAGCACTTAATAGGCACTTACTATAGTATTTTAGTTTTTTAATTTAACATCTTGAGAAGGGAAAACATGTTTGTGAAGTTGAACATGTTAGAACTTTATGAAGTTGAGAATATAAACATTTTGTGAAATAAAACTTTTTTTGACCAAGTTATACTTCTTAAATGGCACCAAATTAGTGGAATGACCCATTAATTCATAAACTGACTTTCCAAACATTGGTCTGCAGACCTTCTTCCTCTGTCAAAATAAAAGTCGCCCACAAGTTAGCGCTTGCTTGTGCACATATGGCGCATGTGCAGGACTTTTTGACATGAGGTGAAGCCGAGAGGAAGTGATGTCAGGCACCTGCAGCAGACCCATGGTTGGAAAGGCCCAGTGCAGTCAAAAGGTTTTATAAGTATTGCCACACTATAAGGTTGGAATTATACAACATAAAATTATTTCACAAATAATTGTGCCGGTTCCCAATGGTCACATATCCAGGGCTTGGACAGGAAAATGAGAGGAGTGTGGGTATGAAGTTAAGTTCAGGGAGGAGGCGAGGACCTGGTCGATAAAGTTCCCCTTGCGGCACCGGAATCCACTAGAGCTGTAGAGTCAACACTTGAGGGACAGCCAGCCAGTGAAGTGGGAATCAAAGGGTTTGTCGGAAAACAATGATAATGGAATACCCACGCCTACTCTGGGAGACGGAAGGTCACGGTGCTGCCCCTCTTCTCTAGTAGACCCCGGGTTGTGACGTACCGGACACCACAGAAGCTGGTGCCCCTCCTGGCTGCAATAGGGACAGAGCTCCAGCAGTCTACGGTGACGCCACTCTGCCACGGAGAGGTGTGTGGCCCCTACCTCCATGGGTTCAGGCTCTGCCTCAAGACAGCCAAATGAGGAAGGTGAGTGGCGAGGTGGACACCGGCGCTCCCGAAGAAGGTTATCCAGACCAATGGCCATCCCGATGAGAGCGTCCAAAGGTTTTGTTGTCATCCTGACATACCAACTCCATCTGGACCTCTTCGCACAGTCCACTGTGGAATAGAGTGTGGAGCCCCAGCTCATTCCATCCGCTGGAGGCTGCCATAGTCTGAAAGGTGAGGGTGTACTACGAAACGGTCTTAGCAAACTGCTGGAGTTGTAAAAGTCGCTCAACTTGCTGCCCTCTAGAGGACGGTCGATGACCGCCCTGAAGAGAGCCATGAATCTCCCATAGGAACCCAGCTCCTCCTCTCCTCTCTCCCAAACGGCCGTAGCCCACTCCAACACCGTCCGGTCAGCAGGGAAATGACTGTGGCAACCTTGGACCTCTAGGTGTTGGGGGCTCCCGTCTGATAGGCGAAATAGAGGGAGCACTGGAGTAGGAAGCCACAGAATTTTGATGGAGTGCCATCATACTTCTCTGGAAGGGACAGTCGGGCATCACTGACCTGGACAGACAACTCGATAGGCTGGGGGACTGGCTCACTGTGACGACCCGTGGTAGGAGGCCCTCCATCAGAGGTATGGAGAACCTCGCTAGTGCTGTCGAGGCGGTGGAGAACGTGGAGGACCTCCTTCATGGTCGTACCCTGTAGAGCCAACTGGTCGTGGTCTTGGTGGAGTAGATGATCCTGTTCCTCGACCATCTGGAAGATGATGTAAGTTTCTACTGCTTCCATAATTTCTGAGGCAGTATTCTGTTACGTATACGCAGGGAGTCAGGAAGCAGAAGGTGAGTTTAATCATCATCATCATCATCATCATCATCATCATCATCATCATCACGACAATACAGGACAAGCGTACTGAACATAACCAAAACCAATACTGCCTGATGATTGAGGCTACTGAGGGCTATATGAAGGGAGATTAATCAGGGTGGTGATGAAGTCCAGGTGTGCTTAACGATGGGGAGCAGGTGTGCGCAATGATGGTTGCCAGGTCTGCGCAATGTGGGTTGTCAGGACCGGTGGTTAGTAGACCGGCGAGTTCGAGCGCCGGAGGGAGGGAGCAGGAGTAGGCGTGACAACTACGCTGACCGCTCCCATATGTATTCTTTTATAAATATATAATGTTAATAGTTCACTAAAGTTTATTGCAACGTACCGGCCGCCTACTCGTCTTCTTTCTTTGGATTACCTGCCATTTAGGGGCCTACCTTCACACTGCCTTCTTCTCACCTGTAATAGTACTGTGAAATTGTGAAAATTATGATAATTCCCTTTTAGTGTAAGAGCTGTTTGAGGAGACATCCTGAAATTTCAGCCTGTTTTGGTGGGATGGAGTTTTGGCCTTTTTAGTGGCAAAATTACTAACTTTGTTATACACATGCGCTGTATAAGCCTTAAATCTGTATATTTCCACTATCTGTATCTCTCATGTAAGAAGAAGGCATTATTTTTCCTCTCTTGTTTCTGAGTAACTTGGTCACGCGGCCAAAGACAAAGAGCCTCTGAGAGTGACCACAGTTTTTGGTCCATGTTCTTTTCATATCTTTCAAGGGCACAGCTGTGTGAAGATATGAAGAGAACAGAGGCTAGCTTGAGCAGCAGCGACAATTCTATCAGCAGAAAGGAGTAACAAAACTGCCGTTATCTCACGCACCTGCTAAACTGCCACGTAGACGGAGGTTGTATTTTCCTATTTGGCTGAGACCCAACTCTTGTTTGTTGGGCTCTTAACGCTGCACTGTTGAGTGGATTGTTAACCAGTTCCAGATTTGCAAATCTTATAATAAAAAGTTGTTGTTTGGAAGACTCTGCAGTCTCTCTTCCTTTTGATTAGAATTTCCACGACACCTTCCATGGTGACATCACCATGTGGTAAATTATATACCAATACAAAAGAGAGCTCCAAACCTCTGCCAATAACAGCTAATTTTTCATACCACCCCCAGACAGTCCTAGCAAAATTCTTCCTTGAGAAATGTTCCTTTGCTAAGAAGCTATTTTTGTTACTATTTGACCATTTTAATTGAAAACAATCACTGTTATGTCCATAATTGTTACCCAGAAATGATTTGATATTGAGATAAAAATGGCATTGGACCTATAATATGTTTCTTTGGATATTCTGTCTCAAATTCCGCCCTATATAAGAACCAAAAATCTCAAATTTGGCCTCATCAGACCAAAGGACAGATTTCCACCGGTCTAATGTCCATTGTTTGTGTTTCTTGGCCCAAGCAAGTCTCTTCTTCTAATTGGTGTCCTTTAGTAGTGGTTTCTTTGCAGCAATTCGACCATGAAGGCCTGATTCACACAGTCTCCTCTGAACAGTTGATGTTGAGATGTGTCTGTTACTTGAACTCTGTGAAGCATTTATTTGGGTTGCAATTTCTGAGGCTGGTAACTTTAATGAACTTATTCTCTGCAGCAGAGGTAACTCTGGGTCTTCCTTTCCTGTGGTGGTCCTCACGAGAGCCAGTTTCATCATAGCGCTTGATGGTTTTTGTGACTGCACTTGAAGACACTTTCAAAGTTCTTGAAATTTTCCGTATTGAATGACCTTCATGTCTTTAAAGTAATGCAGGACTGTTGTTTCTCTTTGCTTATTTGAGCTGTTCTTGCCATAATATGGACTTGGTCTTTTACCAAATATGGCTATCTTCTGTATACCACCCCTACCTTGTCACAACACAACTGATTGGCTCAAACGCATTAAGAAAGAAAGAAATTCCACACACAAATTAACTTTTAACAAGGCACACCTGTTAACTGAAATGCATTCCAGGAGACTACCTCATGAAACTGGTTGAGAGAATGCCAAGAGTGTGCAAATCTGTCATCAAGGCAAAGGGTGGCTACTTTGAAGAATAAACATCCTTTAGATTTTTTGGGGGGGAGTATCTGTTGTTCCATGTAGTGAATCTGTTATAATAATTTGTAGTATTTATTTTTTTATTTTTCAGGGAATCTGTTTTTCCATGTATCGGCTAATAGTAGTAAGGTCAAAAATAACATTTCATCAAATATATAAAAATAAAAAAACTATACTTCATGGGTTGTTAAAATTCTAAATCAAATAGCAAAATTATCATTGGTATGACCTTTAAACAATTCCATATAGCTTAGCTTAGCTGTGTGCTCGATTTTATACACCTGTCAGCAATGGGTGTAGCTGAAATAACCAAATCCACTAATTTGAAGGGGTGTCCACGTACACTATATATACAAAAGTATGTCTCAAACTTTGTTCTCACAGATGGATTATGTTGTGAAATAGAAGCAGGGTTTGGAAGGGACCTCCTACAATGCTCACAGGGTAGCCACAAAACAACCACATCCTCAGTGACACTGCAGCAGATGACGACTTTCAATATGTCACATATGTCATTGTGCACTGAACTTGATCACACAGTCTGTGACACAAATTAATGAATTCCTTTGGCTTTAGAACTAATCAAACAATGATGCCATGTGGCATGGTTAGCAGAATCTATCAGAACCAATAAGGTAAGAATACTATCTGAATAGTATTTTTCTGAATAACATTGAAGTACAATATATTTATTCTATTGATAGCGTTATCTACCATTGTTAGATTTCTTTGTGTGGGGTTTGGTGTTTTTGTAAATGCATTTGTTGCTTACATTTCTGAACTTAACCTTTGCTTGACATGAAAGTGATAGTCTTGAATTAAACTTTTTCCTTCTTCCAATACAATACTATATATTTGTTTCATACACTTCCAGTAATGGTTATTTTAGTTCGTAATGAACTCCAACACAAGGACATATGTGATTTCTTGTTTTTCAGGCTTTCAGGTGCCATTGGTGATCTCAGTTTTTGAGCAGAACAGACTACTGTCCATTGTTGCCCTCATGGCTGTGAAACAACAGCTAATCAGCTCACTGGTGTTGTGTTACCTGATTCAATATGGTAAGTTAAACTTTTTCTAATCTATTATTTGTGCTAAATATTATATTGATTTTCAAGTGATGTATTTTCTCAAACACATATCTAGATAGTTATCTCCTATGAATAGTAATTGGTTAGATTAGCAGGAAATGTTTTAACACATCAGGGTACCAGCAGAGCCTTATATAGACTATGAGTCTACCATGGCACTTGCATCACACTGACCACATCATCCTTTTTTCCTGCATTCACAGTTGCATGTTTCTGCAATGTCACCTGCACCACAGACTACAATACATCCCTGAACTGTTCCTGCTCAGGCACAGTGCCCTCATCTCCCATTCTCCTTGAGGCAGAGTGCAGGTACACACTGTTCTCTTTCACTGCTGTGTTTCTGGCCTTGCACCGATAGATTTAAAAAATCACATTTATACATAGTTATGTACTGTAAAGTTTAAACATGTAATTTTAAGAAAAACATCTGAATGTTACATAAACCTTTTCATATTTGTTTTTGTTTACAAAAGCTGTATTTGAATATTATAATCACTCTTCTCTCTTTTCAGAGATGTTGATGGCCAAGTGAATGATAGCTGTGAAATAACACCCTCACAAAGCTGGTGTATAATACAACCAGAAGATTTTTTCATGTTAGTATCCACTGGCACTAATTGCACTGCAAGAGTAAAGCACACAGGAAAAGAAGACAAAATGAAAACCGATGACTCAACTGACTGGAAATTGTATGAATTAGGTAAGTGGAGTAGACCTATGTCTTAGGATGGTTTGTACTTTCCCTTGAACATTGCCTCTGATTCAGTGACAAGATATGGCATGAATAAGACGTGTTTATCACTAGCAGTAAGGTCATCTTATCAGCCACGTATCAGCCAATTACTGGATTGAGTATGGTGTCTTAAGACCTATTCTGCTGTGACACATTTTTATCAGCAGTTTTGAACTTTGCACAGCTTTGAAATGACAGTGTTGAACAGTCTTTACAATGAGGATTATAGTGTGATGTGGACTGTGTGTCCTGGGTTCTTATGTATCACCCGCATTTGAAAGCTAATATGGTACAAATGATTGAGCTTTGGGCACTTGAATCCATGCCTTTTTCAAATAATGGTTCCAACCCAAGCTTCTCTGCCTTTTCTTCAATAGTGAAGCCGCAGCATCCACTCAATGTACAAGTGACAGAGAACATTGACAGCTACAACGTAACTTGGCAGATGGATGAAAACATTTACCTTGATAAATGCCTCATGTACAGGGTGCGGATTACAACAAATAATAACTATTTAAAGGTAAACAAAATATATTTGCTATGTTACATGTTTCCAATCTAGAGGAAAAAGAAACGCACACCTTTTTAGGCGTGGTGCTGGCTGGCGGAGTGGAAAACTTGAAAATAAAGGAGAGCCGCAAACTCTAGGAGCTCAGATGCAAATATTTTATGGCCAACGTTTCGATAGGCAAGCTGTCTTCATCAGGGTACATATTTCCAATAAAATATTACAGTATGTGAAAGATCAGGTCCCCCAAACTGTTAAATATACGTTTTTTTGACCTACAGGATCCAGTCTATTACCCTGTAAGAGAGGACCAGAGGTACCTAGTGCTAAACATCCTTCAACTCCATTCAGGAACTGAGTATGTGGCAAATGTCCAGGCCTCAGTGAAGACTGAGGCACTGTGTTTCTACCAAGGTCCCTGGAGTGAATGGAGCTCCACCGTAGAATGGAGGACTACAGGTACATCAATGCAGCAAGTTTAGATTTGACTGATCTGCGTTACATGCCTTTCCTGGATATATTGGATTGGGACTTCATTTTTCAGGTTATAGTAATGTATGAAATGGAGTAAAATGTCTCTCTTTCTATACACTATGTGTAATTTTACAGAAGGGGATGATAAGTTATGGTGGCAGTGGCCCATTTTACTGACCATTCTCCCCTGTTTGATCCTGTGCTGCCTGTGCTACCTCTTTAAAATGTAAGTATGCCTTACTTATGATCATTCAGGTAACAGTAAGTGTTTGTGTTTGCTAAGCATTTTTGATCAGACACCCACTTGTATGCTCAATTTCTTCAGGTCTGCCCATAAATGAAATGTTCTAGCCTGGTCGCCATCATATGTGCTACATCCAACTTCTCTGCCTTCTGTCAGATGCCTTGAACAAATACAACAGTTGGCTAAAGCACAAATTGATCTGCGACCAGGCTAGAAATGTTCAGCCTCTTGGTGTTTTTACAGAAAGCGTGAATACACTATACACTTTCCTGGCATAACCTCCCACATACACAGAAACCACAGCTGATGCTCTTTACTTGCAGATACACAATGTAGATATAGGGGTGAGAAGGCACAGGAAGTCAGAGCTGCTTCTACATTATTATTATACCAAACCTAACCTACAATAGCACGGTGGTTAGGTTTTCTTCTACATTATTATTACACCACTTACCCTATAAAACATATTATAACACCTGCATAGAGAAAAGTTCCATCCTCTCAGAAATGAAAAGTGAAAGAGTATGTGTGAAGACCTGAATAGTTCTGCTTATGTCACTTTCACATAGATTACATGCACATATAATTTCCTTTGTGAAAACAACCTGTTTGTCACTTTGCCTCTACATCTCTTTCTTGCAGATTGTGGCCGAAAAGGCTACACTTGATGAACTATTCCCCAAGCCCAGAGGACTTTTTCAAGCCTCTCTACCACACATATGAAGGGGATTTTAAGGTAAAAATACAGGCCATTTTTTTTTACTAATTGTGTCTGTGGGACTTGTTCTAAACCCCTCCAGCAGGTGTTGCCTATAGGGGGAACTTCAGCATGGCCAACAATGGGACTTTCCCATAATCAAATCCCACAATGACTACACATATGAGGGGGACATTATAATGACTCAGTCTGCAGGGGCTTCAAGGGCTTGTTTTTCAACTCATATGTGGGTAGATGCTCAGTAGACATTGAGCTTATGTACTACAATGAGAACAGCCCCCCCCCCCATGGAAAATACCACAGGTAGAAATCTAAACTCAGATGCTTGCTAGGGTTATATTTAAATATGTTCCGCTTAGAGGAGTATTTTCTAAATATTCCAGAAAGGTAACCACTTGTATTTTTAGATGTGCCTTTTTTTATTTATTATTTACAAAACAATTGACACTCTTATGAAGGGGTCATATCCACTACGCTTAATGAATGGTAAAAACATGTCATTTTTAAATGTAAAATGTATTGCCTTTTAATTTGACATGAATACAACCAGTCATGACGTTTTCATCTGATTAACCAGGTTTGTATCCAAGTTTTTATGCGGGTAAAGTACGTCAGATAAAAAGGTATTGACATGCCTGATGGAAACGGTAAACTTTCCAAACGTCGACTAAACAAAATATGCTAGACAAGGTGAGATCTTTTTGTGTCGGTAAAATGAATTATGCGAGAAATGTGGAAACGCTTTTATGTGCAAATATTGATATAATAACCATAATTTCGAAGTAAACTAGGAGTCAAGCGATGACATGTTGTGCGTTCCTCTCACTATGACTTGTCGGGAAAGCATGCCGTTTAGTTTATTAAACTACAGATTAAATACATTATGATTAACTTCACATTGTGGTGAAAGTGCAATTTTTAAATAATCTCGCTCTTTTGTCCATATAATCTCATAATGTACGCTATACGTCCGCTCTAGCCAACAGCGCGCAGATAGCGCGGTGAGTAGTTCCCAAACTGTGGGGGAACTCAGTCCTGCTTTCAATTTACTCTTTAAAGCTGTAATAGTAGAATGCACAAGGAATCATTTCGAAAATGGGTAGTGCGTCATCAGTTTTCCTCTTGTCATGTCAGTCATTGCATACCTTAGAGAGCTATTTATAACTTATTAAATTATCACGCAAATTATTTTGTAAGAAACCCATCAGTTGAAAATGCGATGGAATCCCATTTTAAATTATTTTTATGTGCACTACACCATCACGCTTGTAATTCCAGCATCCAAGCAGTGCACTGTGCACCCGCCATTTGAAAATGGAAACAGACATCTGTTAGCCTACAAAACACCAAAAAAGTGCAATGACATTCAGGGATTGTCATATTAGGTCTACTCTTGTAGCCTGATGAGTCTTGCTGCCCACGCGCGTTTCGGTCTCGGCCTCGGCCAGTCATCTCTGCCTTGGCAAAATGTCATTGTTCACATCGAACCACACAGCATTTTGGAGCGAATACCACACGTTTTTAAGTAAATTCGCTGATTTCTATTGCGACTGACAGGCGGCAACTATAAATTGTGGTGTACTTGCCTACAGTTTTCTTGCCATCTTAATTTAAATTATTGTGATGGGCTCATGTTTTACCGGTATGGCGTAATGACACTGTTTATTTTGCTGGTACTCTGTACCGGACCATGGCGGCTTACTTTCACCCATGACTATAATTATGACTATAATTATATCCTGATGAAGGAAACAAATGTGTTGGTAAAAAAAAGAAAAAAAGATCAACAGCCTCTGTCACCTAGGTCTAAAGTCTACAAACAGTACCGTTTATCATCAGGGGCCTCATTTATCAACTGTGTACATTTCTTACTAAATTGTTGCAGAAGTGGAGGTTCTAGGATTTGTGTATGCAACAAAATATATGCATGTTTTCATTGATAAATCAGAGCCATACTATATTTGTGAACTCGGGCGCTACAATCCCACCAATCCCAAAACAAAAATACCACAATTTGCTGTATGATTTGGAAATGTTGTAACTGGGCCATGTCCAGGAGTAACGATGTGCTTAACAAGTCACATAATGAGTTGCATGGACTCAGTAGTGTTTAACATGATTTTCGATTGTCTCTGTACCCCACACATATAATTGTCTGTAAGGTCCCTCAGTCGAGCAGTGAATTTCAAACAGATATAATCACAAAGACCAGGGAGGTTTTCCAATGCCTTGCAAAAGGCACCTATAGTTAATGGGTAAAAAAAAGGCAGACATTAAATATCCCTCTGAGCATGGTGAAGTTATTAATTACACTTTGGATGGTGTATCAATACACCCAGTCACTACAAAGATACAGGCATCCCTCCTAACTCAGTTGCAGGAGAGGAAGGATACAGCTCAGGGATTTCACCATGAGGCCAATGGCGACTTTAAAACAGTTACAGAGTTTAATGTCTGTGATAGGACACAACTGAGGATGGATCAACAACATTGTATACTCCACAATACTAGCCTAATTGACAAAGTGAAAAGAAGGAAGCCTGTACAGAATAAAAATATTCCATAACATGCATCCTGTTTGCAACAAGGCAATAAAGTAATTCTGCAAAAAATGTGGCTAAGCAATTAACTTTTTGTCCTGAATACAAAGTGTTATGTTTGGGGCAAATCCAATACAACACATTACTGAGTACCACTCTCCATATTTTCAAGCATAGTGGTGGGCGCATCATGTTATGGGTATGCTTATAATCATTAAGGACGGGGGAGCTGAGCACAGGCAAAATCTTAGAGGAAAACCTGGTTAAGTCTGCTTTCCACCAGACACTGGGAGATGAATTCACTGTTCAGCAGGACAATAACCTAAAACACAAGGCTAAATATACACTGGAGTTGCTTACCAAGAAGGCAGTGAATGTTCCTGAGTGGCCAAGTTAAAATTGTGACTTAAATCTACTTGAAAATCTACAGCAAGACCTGAAAATGGTTGTCTAGCAATGACCAATAACCAATTTGACAGAGCTTGAAGAATTTTGAAAATAATAATGGGAAAATGTTGCACAATCCAGGTGTGGAAAGACTCTCACAGCTGTAATTACACAGTTGATCATTAAAAAAAAAAAAAAAAAAAAATTCACCTTTATTTAACCAGGTAGGCTAGTTGAGAACAAGTTCTCATTTACAACTGCGACCTGGCCAAGATAAAGCAAAGCAGTTTGACACATACAACAACACATAGTTACACATTGGAGTAAACAAACACACAGTCAGTAATACAGTAGAAAAAAAAACATCTATATACAATGTGTACAAACGAGGTAGGATAAGGAACGTAAGGCAATAAATAGGCCATGGTGGCGAAGTAATTACAGTATAGTAATTTAACACTGGAATGGTAAATGTGCAGTAGATGAATGTGCAAAGTAAAAATACTGGGGTGCAAAGGAGCAAGATAAATAAATGAATACGGTAGGGGATGAGGTAGTTGGTTGGGCTATGTACAGGTGCAGTGATCTGTGAGCTGCTCTGACAGCTGGTGCTTAAAGCTAGTGAGGGAGATAAGTGTCTCCAGTTTCAGTGATTTTTATAGTTCATTCCAGCAGAGAACTGGAAGGAAAGGCGGCCAAAAGAGGAATTGGCTTTGGGGGTGACCAGTGAGATATACCTGCTGGAGTGCGTGCTACGGGTGGTTGCTGCTATGGTTACCAGCGAGCTGAGATAAGGCGGGGCTTTACCAAGCAGGGACTTGTAGATGACCTGGAGCCAGTGGGTCTGGCGTGCTCATACATCGCTCCCGGTCGGTTGATCTCGTATGTCCAGCGTCACCACCCACCATATTCCCCGAAACCACTGTTTCGCCTACCGTGACACTATCTGACGTAGGTCAAACGACTCATCTCATAACCTTCGACAAAACATCTACTGTAGCGGCTTCAGCTCCTAGGGTAGGATAGTCAGTTTTACTAGTGCAAGTTTGGCAGCATGTACGCACAGTTGATAAATGAGACCCCTGATGATAGAAGCTTCTTCAATTACAGTATTGACTCAGGAGTGTAAATTAGATATTTATGTATTTAATTTATAATTTTTTTATTAAAAAAATTCTGAAAACGTGTTTTCACTTTTTCATTATGAGGCATTATGTGTTGATGTGTGAGTAAAACATATATTTTATCAATTTTGAATTCAGGCTGTAACAACAAAATGTGGAATAAATCAAGGGATATGAATACTTTCTGTATGTGAAAAAGTATTTTATTGGAAACATAATAGAATTAACAGACATTAACCCCTGTTGCTCAGCCCCGATATCTATGTACCTCAACCCACTAACCCCACACACACCCCGGCCCTGTTACCCTAATGCCCTTACCCTAAGACCCACAAGCCGATACCCTAATATTGATACAATTAAGTCCCGATGCACCTGTATCCTAGCCCTATAAGCCCTATTTCTTACCCCTAGACCACAGTTCCTTTGCCAAAATACCTCATCCCTGTTACTTGCTTATCTCAGCCCTGTTTTTGTGGTTGTCTTTTTGTTTCGTTGGGGTGGGGCTACAGGTACAATATTCAGATTCATATAATTTTATATTCTGTTCATATCATGTTTCCCATTAATTATTTCACACATATATTTTCGTGTTGTACCTGTGGGCTGCCACTCCGGAAAAAACAAACATCATTTGTATCATATTACAGTTGAAGTAATAATAAACTCAGAATGTACAGGAAAAAAAAAAAAAAAAAAAAAAGAGGTGGGCCTCCAATAACCACCCCCACCCTCCCATCCCATTCCCCTGAACCCACCCGGCTAACATGTCTCCATCCCACCTCCAAATACAATTATGATTCAAGCCCATATAATAAAAGTCAAAGAAACATAGTCTACATGCTGCTATGCTATCTCCTTGCCAACGGAAAATGTATCTGTTTTGTCATTAGGCTATGTTTTTTTTAGCCAACCATTATTTAAATTCCCTTGTGGCCCATGCAAGTCTTTTTTTTTTTTTTGTGCATAAATGAGGACCCTGCTGGTTTCTCTAGTTACATCAATATCCAGTAGGGGGAAGTGATGTCCATGGGAAAATGGATCATTTGAGATAGGCCAACATGGAAAGAATGTGTGGAGAGAGACAGATTCTGTGTCTGAAGTCAGTGAACAACCCATGGTGTCAAAACAAGTTCCAATTCAGAATGCCGTTATCAATTTGTACTGGGCTTTTGTGGGGCACAATGTGGACTTGTTCTGAGATCAGTCCGAAAGATCCCTTTTCATGTCATCCAGAGTATAACTATTGCACACACACACATGCATACACACACACACAAAACAAATAGATGATGATAAATCGTTTATGAATAGATGTAAATGATCTTTTCACATAAAATTGTGAAAATGCAAGTATTTGAAAAGAGCGCTGAAATATTTTACTTCCTCTGTGGCTGCAGTCTGGCAGAACACCAGTAGGTAAATCACAATCTTGCAAGCTGTTATCTTTAGAAAAATCTCAGAAAAAGACTCCAAGATGTGTCCATGACCAAGGTCGTAACTAGGTTTGAGTTAAAGTGGGGTCAGATGTTTTATTTTTAAGTTGAAGCTTATTTACTGCATTTCTATACAATTTAAAAAACGTTCAAATGCTATTCGGAGAACAGCAAAAATGACCCCAGCCATTATCACCTTGGCTGCTGTAGGTTCATTCCCCTCAATCGATCTACAAACACATAGCCTATTAGCAATACAGTTGTAATGTTATACCCCTGAAAGGGGGAAAATGTGAGAAATGATTCTCACTGACACGTAGCATCAGCGATTGTTCAGTCATTTGTAATGATACAATCATTAAATCATCAACTCTTTACATAATGTAGATATCGCTTTCCTCAAATTACATACACTGAGTTTGTAAAACATTTGGAACATCTTCCTAATATTGAGTTGCACCCCCTTTTGCCCCCAGAACAGCCTCAATTTGTCAGGACTACAAGTTGTCAAATGCTTCAGAGTTGGATGGATATCAAATTGGATGGATGTCCTTTGGGTGGTGGACCATTCTTGATTCACACGGGAAACTGTTGACCGTGAAAAACCCAGCAGCGTTGCAGTTCTTGACATACTCAAACCGGTGCGCCTGGCACCTACTACCATATCCCGTTCAAAGGCACTTAAATCTTTTGTCTTGCCCATTCACCCTCTGAATGGCACACATACACAATCCAAATCTCAATTGTCACGAGGCTTAAAAATCTTTCTTTAACCTGTCTCCTCTCTTTCATCTACACTGATTGAAGTGGATTTAACAGGTGACATCAATAAGGGATCAGTGGATAGTGTTCAGGTTTGTATTCCTAGGCATTACGAATCAAGCTCTGCACAGACAGACATCCAACTGGAGCACACAGACAGTGGTGTAAAGTACTGAAGTACAAATACTTTAAAGTACTACTTAAGTCGTTTTTGGGGGTATCTGTACTTTACTATTTATATTTTTGACAACTTTTATTTTTACTCCACTACATTCTGAAAGAAAATAATGTACTTTTTACTCCAGATATTTTCCCTGACACCCAAAAGTACTCGTTACATTTTGTAAGTTTAGCAGGACAGGAAAATGGTCCAATTCACGCACTTATCAAGAGAACATCCCTGGTCATCCCTACTGCCGCTGATCTGACGGACTCACTAAACACACATGCTTCGTTTGTAAATTATGTCTGAGTGTGCCCCTGGCTATCCCAAAATACATTAAAAAAAACTAGAAAATTGTGCCGTCTGGTCTGTGTAAAATAAGGAATTTGAAATGATTTATACTTTTACTTTTGATACTTACAGTGGGGGAAAAAAGTATTTAGTCAGCCACCAATTGTGCAAGTTCTCTCACTTAAAAAGATGAGAGAGGCCTGTAATTTTCATCATAGGTACACTTCAACTATGACAGACAAAATGAAGAAAAAAAATCCAGAAAATCACATTGTAGGATTTTTAATGAATTTATTTGCAAATTATGGTGGAAAATAAGTATTTGGTCACATACAAACAAGCAAGATTTCTGGCTCTCACAGACCTGTAACTTCTTCTTTAAGAGGCTCCTCTGTCCTCCACTCGTTACCTGTATTAATGGCACCTGTTTGAACTTGTTATCAGTATAAAAGACACCTGTCCACAACCTCAAACAGTCACACTCCAAACTCCACTATGGCCAAGACCAAAGAGCTGTCAAAGGACACCAGAAACAAAATTGTAGACCTGCACCAGTTTGGGAAGACTGAATCTGCAATAGGTAAGCAGCTTGGTTTGAAGAAATCAACTGTGGGAGCAATTATTAGGAAATGGAAGACATACAAGACCACTGATAATCTTCCTCGATCTGGGGCTCCACGCAAGATCTCACCCCGTGGGGTCAAAATGATCACAAGAACGGTGAGCAAAAATCCCAGAACCACACGGGGGGACCTAGTGAATGACCTGCAGAGAGCTGGGACCAAAGTAACAAAGCCTACCATCAGTAACACACTACGCCGCCAGGGACTCAAATCCTGCAGTG
>QNTS01000200.1:1177209-1251046 GCA_003317085.1 Hucho hucho
TGACCAAATACTTATTTTCCACCATAATTTGCAAATAAATAAATTAAAAATCCTACAATGTGATTTTCTGGATTTCTTTTTCTCATTTCGTCTGTCATAGTTGAAGTGTACCTATGATGAAAATTACAGGCCTCTCTCATCTTTTTAAGTTGGAGAACTTGCACAATTGGTGGCTGACTAAATACTTTTTTGCCCCACTGTATAAGACACGGATCTTGCACGCACTACAAGAACTGTAGATTGGTATCTTCACTTCTCTGTGACACATTAGATCGTATTCTGCTCAACCTAATGTAAACCTAAACTAATCAGTTTTTATAAAGGATGTACTTACTCTATGTTGCCCTTTCACTAAGCAGTATACATTTCTCTGAACTGCACAGATGTTCTGTGAGAAGTTCATAGTCATGAGGATATCCACAGGGTTTGGTTAGAGTTGAGAAGCATGACATTGCTGTACTAACTATGCTGTCTTATAGCATAAGCTCAATGTCAGTGATGAACGCACATAAAGCAAGTCCCTGATTATATAGTATAAAAATGACCTCACAGCAAATTACATTATATAAAGAAAGCATTTTGTCAATATATGATGAGCACAGTCAGGTAGATGTTTTTAAATGCCCACTCTCTTAAATGTCCAGTTCTCTGACAGGCGTTAGTGGTGCAGTATGGCCACTTACTGCTGTCTTTTCAGATGAAAAATTGTGATTAGATTCTGTTGAATTGCTCTTCGCCCAGATAAGGTATTCTTGTGAAAAAGCTTGTCCATGCATATCTGTGGGCAACATCTTGCTCTAGAAGGTTTCAGAGTTGTACAAAATAACTGCCATCAGTTTCATAAACATTTCTAAATGTTAAAAAAGAAAAAAGGTAATTCTTTCTGTGATCGATTTCCATATTGACGACCAAGGTTACCATGATCTGCTACCAATAACAGTGATAAGCTCTCATTCAACCTTTTGCATTCAAGTGTAACTCAAGGTGTTTAAGGTTAGGGTAAGGTGTTTAAGGTTAGGGTAGGACAGCACTAACCAACGTTGAAGTGCTCTGGCTAGTATTATTTACCCAGATAGAAGGATGAAGTAAGAAGCTAACGTTAAACGGAGCCTACCTCAGCAGGAGCAACATATAGGCTAAATGGAGCATGGCGCTTGCAATTCCAGACGACCAATACGTGAAATATGTAAGCATGCATGACTAAGTCCCTTTGGATAAAAGTGGCTGCTAAATGGCATGCTTTATATACAGTATATATAAACTGTATGAGCCTATAGGGGCAATGATTTGTTTCTGGACCGGGCGGGACTACCTTTCACCTCAAGTGTACCTATTGCTTCTTAATCATCCATTTTATCATTATATTTTGCAGAAATGGGTTGGACCTGTCTTCATCTTCAGTGACCTGGATCCCTTGGAGAAAAACACATCTACACAGATGATGACTGAGAAGCAGCTAGACGTCCTCGGGCTGTCCAGGCTGAGTGTGGAGGAATACCGCAGCAGCAGTGGGGACCAGGGCACCTGTCACTCCGCTGGACACATCTCCATCGATACTGTGATGGTGTCCGGGGAGGAAGGAGCTTTGTCAGGGAGTTCTTGGGTGACATACAAGTGCAGCCAAGGTGGGGAAAGCTTCTCCCAATATACTGGAGGCAGTAGAGGAGGTATGGACAGTGAGGCGGAGGGCCCTCTTGGTGGTGGGGCAGAAGAGGAAGGAGGGTTATCTGGGCAGAGTGGAAGACGGGCATCAACGGGCCTGCCTGCTATGAAGTGGCAGCTCCAGCTACAGGCCCGCAACTATCAACCAGAGCAGATTTCATTGGACTCAGAGGACAGCTACCCTGCCATGGTTCTGGATCTGGACAGTGTGGACACCATTGACAGTGGAGTCTTTGTTGAGTCAAACTGTAGCAGTCCTGTGAACTCTAACTTTGATTCTGAGGATCAGATAGACACTGCTTTACTGAGTGGGGTAGGCAGTTCCCCTTCTGAGTATGTCAAACAGTGGGTGACGGGTAACACCATGCAAGAGGACTCAACCAATTCAGGACAGAACAGGACGATGTGAGTTTTCTGTCACCTCCTCTGTCACTGACAGTGCTTCAGCATATTTGTAAAAGTCCTTACTTTCCCTGGCATAGGTATATTGTTCATATTGTCATCATGTTTAAAAAAAAAAAGTGGAGTATGAATGATTTATTCCCAACATAAAAATGGTTTATCATAGTAATATTTTGTTTGACAATAGTTGTTATGTAAATAAGTCATTTTGGCCTTCCCAGGCCTAGATTTTGGCCTTCATGTAATTAATATTTTTTTACGGCTTCATCTCTCATGCAAATTCCCTGTAGAAAGGGTATTGTTTTTATATCATGTTTGTCATCTAATGTTTCTTATGTTTGTGACATTGCATCCAATTGAGGAGTTTGCATTCATTTTCAATCGCTTGTTAAATCTTTAAAGGGACAATCCGCAGTTGCTACATCCATTTTTTGACTTCTAAATGAATTACATAAACTCATTTATTCTTGAAGAATATAACTTTTAAATGCCTCATGAGATTAGTTCAACTGTCATACCCAATCAGAACCCAAAATATAAGCTTGTTTTACTCCAATGTTTGTAAAAATTTTAAGTGGAAACAAGAACTGTATAGCCTCAAAATATGCTTACAATGTTGATATATTGGATGGTCATTCCTTGCATCAATTGCGCTGTCTGTGAATTTATGAGTGGTTACATTTCTACAGGCCCATCCCTCAGCTATTACCAAACAGAGGCTGGTGGCTTTGTTATTGTTTCAACTAATGATTGCCCATTTAAAGTACTCTTTTTTTCTCATATGCATGATGAAGTCCCATAGTGATCAAAACAATCTTATTAAGTTATGGGAGCATTCCAACATTCAGATGTTAGTTTCCTTTTTCTGTACGATACATAAATGCATCATAACACAGATTTAGGTCTGCTTTAATGGAGTTCTGTCATTGTAGGCAAACTAAATAGACCATTTCTCTTTACAATTTTCATTTGCTGATAAGAAATTATAGCTGTGTGACTGTAAACGAAAAGCTTGGCAGCGGTAGGCTACATCTGATAAATTGACTCGCCACTAGGTATCAAATTCTATAATCTAGATATTGCCATTGCACTGTTATCACAATGAGTTAAACCACTGTCTAGTTTCCATAAACAATCTTTGAGAAGGGTGAAACTGAGATTGATTTTACTGCACTGAAGAGTATGATAAAACTATATTTTTATGAATTTCAAGAATATTATAATAAACTATAGCTTAGTTCATTCTATTCATGATGCTTGAGTATGACTTCTACACCAACACAAATCACCTTTTTTTATTGCAAGAGTGTAATGTGAAATAGAAAATATTAGACATATGTTCATAAAAAATATTATGATGGGTTAATTTGAGCAATTAGATAGTAATCAACTCTGTCACAGAGAGGCATGAAGAAGGCGTGGAGAAGCGAACACCTTTCATATGATAACAGGATGTGACTTCCTCTCATCACGTTATTATAGTGTTATGATGCTTGACTTCACTCACTCATTCATTCTCTCTGAGAGATGCCCTATCCACAAGACCCACGTACAAGGTCGTATGGACCTTTCTCAGAAATGTTTTCCGTTGTGTACTTTCCACACTACATTAAAATGCATAATTTGCACATTATACATGACTTATGGATGTTTTTCCTGGTTTAGCCCTACAGACTCATGCTAAGATTAAGCTTCTACTGGTACTTTGTGCAGTTTGGAACATCATCCAACTATCAGAGGGCTGTTCTTCTGGAGGTACTGTACAATATTCCATTGTACTGTCCATTTTGTTCATGTTCAGATTCATGTCCATGAGTAAAAGATCATAACATAGGTGACATGGGTTGTGATAAAAGGGTGTGTTTCTTCCCAGAAATGACAGATCGACTCACCTGTGTATCTGATTGTTGGTTTACAATTACCTGTACTTTGAGCATCACTGACGAGCCTGCAGATGTCAACAACACCCACTACTGGTTGAATTTCATCTGGCCTGATGAAGATGGGTGAGCCTTATTGTGTGATGATGATGGATTCTTATGTTATGAATCTCTTGGTTCTGTCCATTGCATGAAGTGGAGAGATGAATACGCAACATTAAATAAAATAAAAAATATTACGCTGAGGATGAATCATTTCTAATATCATTTGAATCACAAAAATCAAATCCACAGGAGTACATTCAAATTTCCACTGGTGAAGATGGGGGACAGTTATGGTTGCACATTTGTGGCCGATTTTGATAAGAATGTAACGTATCACTGCTCTTCATTTAATAGCATGGACTGTTTCAATGTACGTCTTTGTTATAACATTGACTGCCAATCAAATTACAACTTGACAGACTTTGAACCATCCAAAAATAGTAAGTTCCCTGTGAAGATTATATTGATTTGCAATTCATGGAAAATTGCATGAAATAATATATTTTTCTATAGCTGACAAATATGTGTAATGACTAGTTCAACCAACAGCTCCAAGTCATCTCGCTGTCCAGTGGACTCCAGAGGGTTACAAATGCACTTGGCAGAGTGGATATGAACACCATAAATACATGACAGAGTTCCATTACCAACTCTGCTTCTACAAATACCATGGTGTTAAGGGTGAGGTAAAGTTCATTGTAACAAAAGTCATGCTTCAATGTCTTGTTAAAGTCAATGGTTTTTTGCTAATTTGTTTCCTGGATTTTTTTTCTCAGGTGTTTTGTGTGTCCCCTCAAAACTAATCTCTTTTAATTGATAGATCTGTACTTAAGCCAGATACCACATATGTTCTGAAAGTGAGATCCGAGCTATATAAGTCCTTTGAATATAAAGGACAGTGGAGTCCGTGGAGTGCATTGGTGCAATTGAGGACTGATGCAAAGGAAGGTAAGAGAGATCTGCTTAGGAGACAAACTAGTTAAATCATATACCACTCTTACCTATCTCCTCTTTGTTATTGTCCCAAAATATGCTATGGAGAAACCATTTAGGCTGCGTTTAGACAGACCAATTAGTGGAAAGAAGATCAGAATTGGTCTGCTTGTCTAAACACAGCCATTGATGCATATACTATTTTTCTCCTTCAGCAGAACCAACTATAGCCCTTGTCTTCAGCAAGTTTGTATTTCCAGTTTGTGTGATTGCTGGAGTCCCTTACACCCAGCTGCCCTGCTCTCCCCTAGAGCTCCAGTTTGGAGGGATGGTCACCTCTTTCTCTCAGGACCCTTCGGTCGCCTGCGAGGGGGACTCTGGATGCGAGGACTTAACACTCAGCCCTGACAGCAGCTTACCTAATAGTCCTGCATCTAGTGAGACAGAATGCACCTGTAGTGATTACTGTATCCTACACGAAACTAAAGGTTTTATCCCCACCGTTGTGCCCAAAGAGGTCTCTACTCATCCCTTGAAGAGTTATTGCATAGAGGGACCAGGTAAGGAGGAAACCTGTGCCACTGAGTGAAGTTACCAAATGTTACATCATATGCCAATAGGACACAGACGTCCTACCTCTTGGGTTGTGAAAATGTACTGAGCAAGTGGTGTTCTAGTCTTTTTAATTGCCTAAATCACATAATGTTGTCTTACGATCATTTTCAGTTTCTTATTTGTAATTCTGATGTAGAATTGTGTATACTATACTGTAATGAAATGTGTTTTGTCTGTTTGAAATAATGTACATTTTTTTATTACTGTATCAATTGTGTGATAGCTTAAATGGCTATTTTGGACCAGTTCATTTCATAATTTGTCTGCACTGATGGCACCACTAGATCCTTCAGTATATGAGTTAACCACCAGAGGATGCTGCGACTCAACACTTGCTACTATCTAGAGGAGAAATTGGCGAGGTGCAGTTTCTTGGATGACAATTTGAGCTATATGTAATATTTTGAAAGTAGTTTAATAATCCTATAATTATTATGTCCTTTAATTTGTCTTGTATTACATACTTGTTCGCTATTGTAAATAAAATAATACATTGGTATGGTTTATAAGTATCGTTTTCTATTTCGCAAAACAGTAAATGAGTAGCTATAGTTATCAGTAGAGGCAATTGCAACAATATATATGTATAGCCCACCAATGGTCTTAAACGTGCTTCCTCTTTCATTCTTGGTGCAATTTCAAAACATACGCGCGTGCTACAAATGAACGAGAGTAAAATGTGTTGTTGTGATGTGATGTCACGTTTCGTAAATGAACCTAATACGTAGCTAGCTTCCTTGAGGACTTCCATCCATATCAGCAAGCAACCACTGGCCAGATAGTGAGTATCTGCCTGTTTTGCAATAACTGTCAGTTGGTTGTGGGAATGGTGAAAGTCAGGCAATTCACTTTCATGTTCGGTATTGGGTTTAACAGTCAGCAGCTAGCACTGGTACTAGCTAACGTTAGCTATATTGCTACCTTAGCACATCCGTGTGTGCAGATGACTTCTCACTTTTGCCTTGCAAAGAGGTCTAATTTAAATTGATTGACAGACCAACACTTTTCAAACTGTGGCAGCAGTAGCCGACTAAACTCAACGATGATGGAGTTGAGCAGCGTCTAGTGTTGGCGGACTGGAGTTCCGAGGTCAGTTATAAAAATAATTAATACGGATTTCAGCACCCAAAGAATAGTCCGCATTTACAAATGACATTGTCCTGTGTAAATGCGGGCTGTTCTTTGGGTGCTGAAATCCGTAGTTTTTTATAAAAACGTTTTATGTGACGTCGGAGCTGCAGTCTTCCCACGCTAACGTTAGTCGGGGCTCAAATAGATCGTAAATCGTTGAGTTTAGTCGGCTAAATCTGGCTAGGCCTATGCTTCTGCAGCCATCTCTTTACATTACTGTAATGTTACATCTAGAAGGATTGTTCATTTAACATAGCAATGATGTTGGTTTTGGTAATCTGCTAGGGTATTAACCGCATTTGATTTTATTTGCTCCCTCCCCACAGTTTTCTGAGAAGAACATAAATACAATTAAATATCTTTTTTTTTTAATTGTTGGGCATAAAAGACTGTTAAAACAAAAGCAAATCAGCTCCAAGTTATTTTAATTTAGGAAATCTGTTCCAAAGTATTCCCACGCATAATAGCGAGATACAGTTGAAGTTGGAAGTTTACATACACCTTAGCCAAATACATTAAACTCAGTTTTTCACAATTCCTGACATTTAAACCTAGTAACAATTCCCTGTCTTGGGTCAGAGAGGATCACCACTTTATTTTAAGAATGTGAAATGTCAGAATAATAGTAGAGAGAATTATTTATTTCAGCTTTTATTTATTTCATCACATTCCCAGTGGGTCAGAAGTTGACATACACTCAATTAGTATTTGGTAGCCTTGCCTTTAAATTGTTTAACTTGGGCCAAACGTTTCAGGTAGCCTTCCACAAGCTTCCCACTGTCCATTTGGAAGACCCATTTGCGACCAAGCTTTAACTTCCTGACGGATATCTTGAGATGTTGTTTCAATATATCCACATAATTTTCCTCCCTCATGATGCTATCTATTTTGTGAAGTGCACCAATCCCTCCTGCAGCAAAGCACCCCCACAACATGATGCTGCAACCCCCGTGTTTCACGGTTGGGAGGGTGTTCTTCAGCTTGCAAGCCTCACCCTTTTTCCTCCAAACATAACGATGGTCATTATGGCCAAACAGTTCTATTTTTGTTTCATCAGACCAGAGGACATTTCTCCAAAAAGTACGATCTTTGTCCCCATGTGCAGTTGCAAATGTAGTCTGGCTTTTTTATGGCGGTTTTGGAGCAGTGGCTTCTTCCTTGCTGAGCGGCCTTTCAGGTTATGTCGATATAGGACTAATTTTTTCTGTGGATATAGATACTTTTGTACCGGTTTCCTCCAGCATCTTCACAAGGTCCTTTGCTGTTGTTCTTGGATTGATTTGAACTTTTCGCACCAAAGTACATTAATCTCTAGGAGACAGAACGCGTCTCCTTCCTGAGCGGTATGACGGCTGCGTGGCCCCATGGTGTGTATACTTGCATACTATTGTTTGTACAGATGAACGTGGTACCTTCAGGCGTTTGGAAATTGCTCCCAAGGATGAACCAGACTTGTGGAGGTCTACAATCTTTTTTCTGAGGTCTTGGCTGATTTCTTTAGATTTTCCCATGATGTCAAGCAAAGAGGCAGTGAGTTTGAAGGTAGGCCTTGAAATACATCCACAGGTACACCTCCAATTGACACAAATGATGTCAATTAGCCTATCAGAAGCTTCTAAAGCCATGACATAATTTTCTGGAATTTTCCAAGCTGTTTAAAGGCACAGTCAACTTAGTGTATGTAAACTTCTGACCCTCTGGAATTGTGATACAGTGAATTATAAGTGAAATAATCTGTCTGTAAACAATTATTGGAAAAATTACTTGTGTCATGCACAAAGATGATGTCCTAACCGACTTGCCAAAACTATAATTTGTTAAGAAGAAATTTGTGGAGTGGTTGAAAAACGAGTTCTAATGACTCCAGCCTAAATGTATGTAAACGTCCGACTTCAACTGTATACTGTATTTGATCGTATACAAATGTCATCAAGGTTTGAAATGATTATGTTTTAGTCAAATATATCTGTTTGGGCTTCTTGCGGTAAATTTTTAGTCTACGAATTGTTTGTAATTATGTCTCGGCCCGCTACCAAATCTAGTTCCCTGATGGAGACCAATTACCCACACACATACAGAAGGCTACAGTCCTCCTGAGAGCTGTAATGTTATAGGGTCATAGAGTACCACAGTCATTATACCCATAAAACCTAGCGGACAGTTCACAGAATTGTCCATTTAAAGAAATGTAGCCAATTTATTCATTACTACATTTAAATAACATTAGATAGGTAATCCAGAGGTTCTTAACTTCGCCTCGTTTCGGCAGTCTCCTCCAGATCCTCAAGGCATTTGTAGTTCTTTATGATAGCCACATTAGCAGCTAATTAGCATTTTAATTTTGGGGGGGGGTTAATCCAGGCGAATATATTGATAAAAGTCACCTTGTCCTAGACCTAGAGAGATCGACACGGTTATCAAAACATCACGCCAGGGTAAGCTTACACGAAACACAGCCCTTATTTTCAGTGTTTCTAAAATCCCTTATGGGAAAAATTAATAGTAGAAAAACTATTCTAACCATTTTCCTGTTTGACCGCTAGGTTTTATGGGTATTATGACACCTCCACTGTGGGGCTCTATGGATAAGCTTGAACACAAACATTTAAGGAAGCTCGCTTTCTCACCGAGGCAAGACGTGTCACAACAGGAAACAACAATGATCTTAATCCGTTCATAAAATGTTGTTTAAAAATACAGATTCATGACCTTGTGTTTAAGTTTCCTAGAACACAGGTCATTTACTTTTATTGGCTTGTTTACTGCTTTGGAGGTTAGACTAGGCTATGATTTCCTGTCTCTAGGACAGATGGCTTTGATTGTCCCAGTTAATTATTAACTTTTTTGTTTTTACAGTAAGAGCTGTTTTCTTCTAAATTGAACATTTCTATGTGCAAAGAGACATACCCTTCTGGTTTCTGTGGTTTATAGTTTTGTCATGGTGTTGTTGGAGCACTGCCTTCCGTGGCAGGTGTCTGGAGTGGAAAGTACCCTACACCAGGGATTATCAACTAGATTCAGTCGCAGGCTGTTTTTGTTTTCTTGAGTGGATGGTCAAGGGGCCGGAAAATAATTACAAATAATTTGTGCACTAGATTCTACTCTGCTGAAATAGTATGTGCATTACAGTATTTGCATTCTTTAGGTATAATTCACAGGTAAGACCAATTTCACAATGTATTATTAAGTTTGACATGAACATTCATTTATTTGAAATTTTTGTATCTTTGAAAAACTTTTAATAGAAGTTTTATGTTCCTTGTTTAGAAATTGTGGGCTCTATTTTTGGCTGGCGCTAAGGAGTTGCAAGTAAAATTTAATTTTAATCCCAGCCCCTGTCCCCGCAGGAGGCCTTTTGCCGTTTGGTAGGCAGTCATTGTAAATAAGAATTTGTTCTTAATAACTGACTTGCCTAGTTAAATAAAGGTTAAATAAAAAATAATTCAAGCATGGCAGCAACACATGACAACACAGCATGGTAGCAACACAACATGACAACAACGTGGTAGCAACACAACATGGCAGCAGCACAAAACAGGGCACAAACATTCTTGGGCACAGACAACAGCATAAAGGTAGAGACAACAATACATCACGCAAAGCAGCCACAACTGTCAGTAAGAGTGTCCATATTGAGTCTTTGAATGAAGAGATTGAGATAAAACTGTCCAGTTTGAGTGTTTGTTGCAGCTCGTTCCAGTTGCTAGCTGCAGCGAACTGAAAAGAGGAGCGACCCAGGGATGTGTGTGCTTTGGGGACCTTTAACAGAATGTGTTGTATGTGGAGGATGAGGGCTGCAGTAGATATCTCAGATATTAAAGACCCTTTCTCTCTTGGAGTCTTACTTGAATAATGAAATTGTGATTATAAGGAATTGGAACAGCACCTGTAGTCATGCGTGAAAACAACATAAACAAGAACCCTCCCTGTGCGGAAGCAGCACGCTAGTTTATCAGCTGTGGGTTACTCGCTGTATGGTGGTTTTCTTGTGTGTGTGCTTGTGTGTGTGTGTGTGAGAGAGGGGAGGGAAAGTGTGGTGTAGCTTCGTTTTTTTGTTATGTGACTGTTGTTTTTCTGTCTCTGTACATCCTTTAAGGTATGATGCCGTTCCTATTCTGCCCAGCATCATCCTGTGTTCCTCCCCTCCTCCTTCTATGGTAAGAATCACCTGGACTCCAGTTTGTTCCTCAACCTAAGAATGGAGGGCCCTCAAGCCTCCCCAAAGCTTGGAAAGCAGCCAGAGGACTTCAAATTTGGTCGAATTCTAGGAGAAGGCTCCTATTCAACAGTAAGTCCTCATACATTTTCTATGGTGTTGTATTTTGTGTGTGGGGCTTACAGATTACACTTGCAGTAATATGAATTACTTTTTATTTTCTATTGTTGGTAAAGGGTTGATGGATTGTTAAAAAAAATCTTTGTTGATTGCAAACTTGTTTCAGGTTGTGCTGGCAAGAGAACAGGCAACAGGGAAGGAATATGCTAGTAAGACACTACAAATATGTTTTCTCTTGTTGCATGATGCTGATGATCCTCAAGTGGCGTTCAAGTGACTGTCCTGGATTCTGCTTATAACTTAAGTGCATTTGTGCTAAACAATAATGTTCTTTGAAGTGAGGAAACTGGAATTTGATTCAGTCATAAACACAGAGTGAAGCATATCAGTTTGAATTGTGTTTCAGTGAAGATTCTGGAGAAGATGCACATCCGGAAGGAGAACAAGGCACATTGCGTGACGCGAGAGAGGGATATCATGTCAAGCTTAGACCATCCATTTATCGTCAAGCTCTACTTCACATTTCAAGATGTGAAAAGGTTGTGTATCCTTTGAAATAATCACAACATGGGCTACTTCAAGACTTCTACATAATAATATCTGGTCTCATCTATTTTGTGATCTTAGTACCATTATCCTTAACTGCCTCCTGTTAGATTTTGGCATAAGCTATGCAAGAAATGGGGAATTACTGAAATACATTCGCAAAATAGGCTCATTCGATGAGACGTGCACTAGATTCTACTCTGCTGAAATAGTATGTGCATTACAGTATTTGCATTCTAAAGGCATAATTCACAGGTAAGACCAATTTCACAATGTATTATTAAGTTTGACAAACATTAATTTATTTTATATTTTTGTATTTTATAATGTTCCTTGATTAGAAATTGTGAGCTCTATTTTCGGCTGCCGCTAAGGAGGCGCAAGTGTCAAACGCACGTTAGTTTGCAATTTCGTCATGTAAAAACTGGCACACTAGCATTTTCCAGACCTAATGCCAGGTTCGGCAATTTAACTGTCTAACATCAGCTCGCTTGCGCTGAGTAAAGATTTTGGAGGTTTTTGCCCTCTGCTTTTTCATTATTCACAATTCACATACTTAACATACTATATAAACATTTTTGAGAATCTGCCTAGCACATAGGTAACGATACAATCGACAGGAGCCTAGTATTTTGTATAGACGTGCAAATGTTATGGGTAAAGACACTTGAATTGAAAATATACTGCACACCCTAAAACATACACACATATGCCTACCTGCATACTCCAAAGAGTGCCTCTCATCTGGTTACCAAAGACGCACTCCTCCAAACATATTTAAATTATTCAGTCCTATAATGCAGTATCAACGATAGGCCTAAGCTATATTTTGCTTATTGAGGACGTGCCTCACACATACAATACAATTTACAGGAGCCTAGTATTTTTTTTTATTTAGGAAAAGTTTGATGCATAAAGACATATAGGCTAGGCTCATTGAAGCCAATTACAACAATGTTGACTTCCAACACTCCAAACATAGGCTATTGAGCAAACTCGTTACTGTAGCCTATGTTATTTAATAAACTATAGTACCAATCCAAAATGGACCAGGACGAAAGAATATTCTGTGCCTCCAGCCGAATTGGAAGTGATGACAACGCAAAGACTGTCAATAACCAACAGAACTTGAGACAAACGCATGCAGTATTAAGCCATGGAACGCATTGATTGGCCAGTGAGTGGCCAAGCCCTCGTCACACCTACAACTTGTTCATTCATCCAAACCCAGCCCTTTTGCGCCACTGCCAGCTATTGTAGTCATTATTCCGGCTGTGAAAATGGCAAAGATATTTCTGACACCCCCCTGAACCTATAGCGCTATTGCCAGCGCTTAGATTTACCACTGTGTTAGGTTTAAAATGTCATGATATTAATTTTATTTCAAGGTTTTAAATGGTGTGCCTTTTTCTTTACAGGGACCTCAAACCAGAGAATATTTTACTGAATGAGGACATGCATATTCAAATAACAGACTTTGGAACTGCAAAACAACTCTCATCAGATAGTACACAAAGTAATTTAACACATATTGCTTTGTCTTTGTGTAATTTTCCTCCAGTTTGTTGATAGACTAAGTACAGTACATTGGTTTGTTTACCCCTTATCGTATTGCGGTTAACTTAGCTATCTATACCTCTCTGAAGGCTAACAGAAAAGTGTTTTTGTTATTTATAGGCACATGCACAATGGTCTCTATGTGGACTTCATAGATATGGAAGCAAATTATAGCAAATTGCTAGTTATACAGTGCTCGGAATATCATTTTAATAGGTATGAGTCAATAGTGCCATTTTAAGCACAATTGACTCAAGACATCTTCAGTGAAGGTACCAAATGTGTCATGTGAATAATTTGTCGATACTTATAATTAAACATTTTATTTTGCAGACAGAGCAAACTCCTTTGTTGGAACAGCTGAGTATGTTTCTCCAGAGCTACTGACTCAGAAATCTGCCTGCAAAAGGTAGTTTGACTCAAATTCATTCAGTACTCTGATTTTTATCCAATATTCAAGTTATCTGTGAAGTTCTCTGTTAGTGTATCAGTTCTAGCCTCGCTTGCCATGCTTTATGCAGCTGGGAACAAGACTTGTGTATTTCTGGCCATGTTTACATCACTATGATAAAACCCAACAATGAAAAAAGTTAACTGAATGTCATGTTTTCTGGTGTATTTTAGCTCTGACCTTTGGGGTTTAGGCTGTATCATCTACCAGTTGGTAGCAGGATTACCTCCATTTAGAGCTGGGTAAGTTGCGTATCATACATTATTATTTTCCTTTTTGAATATTCAGGTAAAATATTTGAGAAGCGTCATTGTCAGGGGCTTTGCAGAAGCGCACTTTGTAATTTGGTAAACGATTTAGTCTATTTGTTATCGCAGTCTAAAAACACTGTGTGAAATAACAGGAAGTTATGGCTGTGGTGTTTATGACTTGTTTGTGTATTGAGTGCCTGGAGGCTTGAAGAAACCCCAGTCACTCTGTCACATGGCAGCAGCTTCATGGTTCAACTATTAGCCAACACATTTACCTCAAAGCCAAGTACAGTGACAGTTGTGTATACTGTATGCATCTGCCACTTCCAGGCAATCAAGCCCCAAAGAAGACATCAATATGACACAAGTTCTAAAATGTGCCTTGCACTCTCATATGATCTTCTATCTGTGGTTGATGATGTTATTTGCTCACCAGGAATGACTACCTGAAATTCCAGAAGATTATTAAACTGGAATATGAATTTCCTGATAAATTCTTTCCTAATGCGAAAGATCTAGTGGAACAGCTTCTAGTGAGTCTAATCATATGAATTATAAAAATATATTCGGATGTTGTTCCTCAGTTCCATACTAAGACCCAATAAGTGTCATTATTAACTAAGCATTTCTTTATTTTTGTGGTAGTGCTTGGATCCCTCCAACCGATTAGGTTGTGAGGAGATGGGTGGGTATAACCCTCTCAGAGCCCATTTTTTCTTTGAGGCCATCACATGGGAGAACCTTCACCTACAGACACCCCCCAAACTCACCCCCTACCTGCCAGCCATGGCTGAGGATGATGAGGACTATTATGGAAACGTAGGTTTTTCCCTCTTGACATTTTATGATTAAAGGTTAACACCAAGCATTGTTGACATATTGTTTCCCCAATATGTCAAATTAGCATGTCCTTGTTTTGTAATCTGTACTGAAAACACCCTGATCATGATGTGGTTCCATCCACAGTATGATGACCTCCTCAGCCAGTTCAGCAACATGCAGGTTGTCCAGTCCAGCTCCTTTCAACCACTGTTTGTGGCCAACCCCAGTCCCATCCCCAACGCCAACCCCGCACAAAGGCCCAACAGCAACATCGAGCAGTACATTCATGACCTGGACAGCAACTCCTTTGAGCTGGACCTGCAGTTTTCCACTGAGGTGAAGCGGCTACTGCTTGAGAAGCAGACAAGCAGAAACCCCTGGTAGGCCTGCAGCGATGTCCTTGCGAGCAAAACATGTTTTTGTGGACAGAGTGTCAGAAGACTGATTCACTGTCAATATTATCTCACCATAATATTGACACATACTGTAGTTGATGATCTCGTGCTCATCTGTTGGGATTCTTGTTTACTTACAATATTTACACAATTCTATGTGTGATATCTTGTAAACATGAAGCACTTTACCTAAAGACAATACAATGCCAACAATAATATGATATACTGTGTGAACTGTATATATAAAGATTTGGGGAATTAACTTTTTTTATGTATTAAGGAATCAGTTTGTGGAGAATAATTTGATCCTCAAGATGGGACCAGTGGACAAAAGGAAGGTAAGGATTTATGTAATCCTAAATTACTGTACAGTAATGTTCTATTTTTCAGTTTGAAGGGGAGGAGTGAATGTCTTGATTCTGTACTCTTCCAACACTAAAGCAACATACTGCCCTCCTCTGGCAGTTGTTTGCAATTGCTGCCAGGAATCAATTTGGGGCATCTTGAACCATACTTACTGACTTTACCTACAGGCAAGGGATTTATTTTTTATGTCTGAGAATCGCTCTCTGCTTTTACAGGGGCTGTTTGCACGTCGGCGCCAGCTATTGTTGACTGAGGGACCACACCTTTACTATGTGGACCCAGTTAACAAGGTTTTGAAAGGAGAGATCCCCTGGTCCCCCGCACTGCGCCCAGAGGCCAAGAACTTCAAGACCTTCTTTGTCCATACAGTAATGAATTAGTCTATTACAATTAATAGCTCACCCTTAGCTAACAAAACTCACTTCATAAAACTATCAGTAACAGTGACCTATCCTCCTCTTTGCAGCCACACAGAACATACTATCTGATGGACCCGTGCGGGAATGCTGACAAATGGTGCAACAAAATTCAAGAAGTGTGGCAAAAGATCTATAACACGCATTTTAACTCATGCATGTAGGTTGGGTACACTATCTTTTGAAGACAGGTCTTACCCTGTAATGACAGGAGACAGAAAATGAAGGCGTTAATTCGTAAATGATGGAAAACACCTAGCTGTAATGTAGCTTACAAGTCGGATTCCCTATTACTCCACACATTTAATTTCTTGTAGGGCAGCAGGTTCATGGCATGTTCCATTGTAATGCAGAATTTGATACATTCAGCTGGATCTAAAGCCATTCTGGTATAGAAAGGACCTATTATTCAAGGAAGTAGAATGGCTATTGCAACTATTCTAACTGATGATTTCTTAGGCTTGGATGGTCTCATGTCTGACATGGTGGCCTTGGTACTCTTAAGCTATTTGTCTTCTATAGCAGATGGGCTGGTGCTTCTTTAGAAATGAGGAGTTGACTTGGATGTTGGTTGAACAGTTCATCCAAATTGCAAAAGAGGATGTTGTAGCTTGTTTTTGACTGTTGTTCTCATTTCTGGGAGCAGTTGATTGTAAATGTTAGACAGATATTTTGTTAGTCTATTCTACCGACCATTGGTGTGATGTACAAAATGGGATGCAAGTAAAGTGTAAGATGTATATTTTGTATTTGTTTTAGGCTTATATCCTTTGCTGATTCATCCTCATGTTATCCAAACAGTTCAAATATGGTAATCATTTGGATAATGACTTGGCTCCATGTTTACATAATTTAAATGTAAATCAATTGAATGTAAATAGTTAATAATGGTAAATTATGATATTTTGCTACCTTTCATTGTAATTTATATTTTATTTATGGATGGTGACATGGTTATGTTTTACATAAATATATGTGGGCCTGGCCTATTTTGTTGTGTGCAAGTTTCAAATTGTTAATTGGAAGTATGCAGCATATATATCTTATATATATATATATATATATATATATCTTATATATATATATATATATATATATATATATATATATAAGGTGGCTTGGTAATAAAAGCATGTGGGATTTTGGCAAACGTCTTGTGTTTATTTATACTTAGCTTGGGTGAAGGCTCAGTATGATCATTTTGGGACCCAACCTTTTTTGAAGTCATGGAGTCCCAACTGCAAAAATGATTCTTATGAGAAGGATGCAGGGAGTGGGGGGAGGGGTAATCACTAGCTTCAGTAGCCACAAAGTTATAAACCCCGCCCATTTCTACAATTTATTATCTTAAAATGTTATTTTAAAGTTAAGCCTAACTTTAACCACACTGCTAAACTTATGCCTGACCCTAACCTTAAATTAAGACCAAAAAAATAAAACATTTGTAGCCAATTTTGACTGTGGCTGTGGAATCTGACGGATGTATAATAATAACTGTGGAAACCGGTGGGTGGGGGTTGTCAAACTTGGATTACCGTACTTCATGACTATGCCTTGCCCAGTTTCCCGGCCCGTTTCAACGCAGTTCCTGTAACTTTAGCTAGCGACGCATCCAGGTTAGATGAGCTGGGATGGCGGAGATGAGCCCGGACTTCAGCGGCTCAGTTGACCAGTGTCCCGCCCTGTCTCCGGAACAGAGAATGCAGTCACCTGGGATCGGGGCATCCAAATGGGTCCGTCTGAATGTCGGTGGGACATACTTTCTCACAACGAGGCAAACGTTGTGCCGAGACTCAAAATCGTTCCTGTACCGTCTGTGCCAGGCCGACCCAGACCTCGACTCTGACAAGGTACGGATATCTAGCTAGCTAACGTTACTATCTAGTTGGCTAACGTTAACTAGCTAACCTTTGTCTGTTTTACACATCATGTGAATGTTCTAACGTTAACTTACGTTACCTAGCTAGCATATCCAGACCGATTTTCTAACTATTTAGCTAGTTATTTTAGTTGTTTAGCCAGGAAGTAAGCCAAACAGATAGCTAATTTAGATGGTCAACGTTAGCTACTAACGTCGTTACCAGTACAGGCTAGCTAGTTCAGCTGGCCAACGTAAACTCCCGCCCTTGTAAGATAAAGTATGATAATCCACTTGTTGAACGTGTTTACCATCCTGATTTCCAACCCTCAAAGGTCACCATGCATCATTTAACAGGAGGATGACATTTAAAACCTGGCAAAAGACCTTCCAAGACACGTTGGCTCAGTCATACAGATGCAGTTGCAATGAGTCTTGGGCTCTGAAAGATCCACAGTATCCCAGCAGAAAAGTTTCATCCCATATTTACGGAACGATGCTGATTAGCATTCCTCAAGTTGAGGTGAAAGTCTCAAATGTCTGTAATGTTCATGTGCCCAGTGTAATGTGGTAAGGAGATGTATCTCTGCCCTCTGTATTGATTCTTGCTAATGATGGTGTGGTGTGTGTGTGTGTGTGTGTGTGTGTGTGTGTGTGAATGCTGGAGCAATGCTGCTGTGGTGATTCTTTAAGGATAATGAGACCTGCTAAATGTCAGTTACCCCATGTTGGCACTGCTCCAAGCTCTGGACACAGAGCTGTTGTATCCATGGATTGGCTATGGGCATATTATGCGATTGCACAGTTCTGTTTGGATGTTTGTCACTGTACAAAAATCGTCAATGGTATCGCCCCTGATTTGTGATTGTCTGCTTTTCTCATCGTTATCGACTTCTCTTTCTTCAGGATGAAACGGGCGCCTATTTGATAGACCGGGACCCAACGTACTTTGGTCCAGTGCTCAACTACCTGAGGCATGGGAAACTGGTGCTCAATAGAGGCCTTGCAGAGGAAGGTATGATGATAATGTCATGGGGATATTCTGGGATATGCAAAGACACGTCTGAAGAGTTCTGTCATCTTTGTTGCTGTTTCTTTTTCGCTCTAAAAATCACACTTATTACATTTAACTTCACAGCAGTTCTCATTAGCATACATAGTGGTTTTCAATGATTAGGGTTTTAATAACTGGTTAAATACATTCTGTTCCCCTCTAGGTATACTGGAAGAGGCTGAATTCTACAATATCCCTTCTTTGATCAAGCTAATTAAAGACAAAATCAGGGAGAGGGACTGCAAAACAGTTCAGGTGTGTGGGCTTGACTAAAATTGCCATTGCTATCTGGGTGATTTCTTTCTTCCCTGAGACTGTCCTGTTGTAATCACTAATACAGAGCTCTGGATATTAAAGGGGGCAGAGGGGTGGCATGTCAGCCTTGAGGCCTCTAAGTCCCTCTAACTACTGGCGAGAGGCACATCCTTGGCAAGCTCCCTCCCAAGGATCACCTCTGTTTACATGGTCTAATACTGCAATGACTCTGGGCACAAGCTCCGCTTAAGCTATATGGGATTTCCAGGTCTTGTTGATGTATTGGCATTAGTCCAGAGTCTCCTTACCCTTGCCAGGTAGATGACGTCAGGAATTGGCACATACTGGCTATGCTTTGCTCTGGGGGGATGGGTGATTTGTATGTAGCCTATTGAGAGCACTTGCTGCTCTGTTGCATGTGAATTAACATTGCCTCTTTCTCTCTCCACAGCTCCCTATAAAACATGTCTACAGAGTCTTGCAGTGCCAAGAAGAGGAGCTAACACAAATGGTTTCCACCATGTCAGATGGTTGGAAGTTTGAGCAGGTAATTATCCTGAAAGGAGACATTGGGGAGTGTTCTGCCTCCTATTTTCAGAAATGTTCCTTTCGGCTGCACTTTTACTTGTTGGTTGATTTACTGTCCATGGATGATGTGGAGTTCAGTGTATAAAATAAATGCTATAATTGTCTGATGTTTATGGAACAGCAGATAATGGGGATGTTGCTGTTTCAGTTAATTCAGGAGAACACCCTGTACTGGGTGCACTTCCGTTACTAGCCCCCTCTCTCAAGACCTTGCAGGGTGTTAGGGTCTTCCCCTCAGAGAGAACTCATGAGTGGGCTCAGGCTGCTACTCACGTTTCCTTTTTTGGGAGTCAGCAAGGTCACAGAATGTTAGGCATTCTGCTCGTGGCAGCTTTGTGAAAATGGGAACCTACTGTATAGTGTAGTCTGTTTAGTTGAATTCGCTACCACCTTAACGACAGATTTCACCCTGTGGTCTAATCCAAGGAATACTAAACATTCATGAGCAATGTAACAGCTCAAAGTGCTCAGGTGTCCTAGATAAAAGTCAGTGTTTGTTACTTTGACATAAAAAAGATCCTTAAGTAGAATAGAAATTGTCTACTGTAATCTGTTACATTGTTTTGACTGTGCCTGGCAAGCTGTTGGAAAGATTAGATTTCCCATGTGTGCATGCTTCCTCTAGTCCCTTAGAAAAATTTCCCTTCATATTGGTTCCCCCCCTTTTTTTCTCCCTCAGTTGGTCAGTATTGGCTCCTCATATAACTATGGAAACGAAGACCAGGCAGAGTTCCTGTGTGTTGTCTCTAAGGAGCTCCATAACCAATCATATGGCACAAGCAGTGAACCAAGTGAAAAGGCCAAGGTGAGTATCTCAGCACTGCAACAAAAATGTCTCATCAACTTCCTGACCATTGTTACAACCATTTATTGTGATTCACACCAAGTTTGGTATACATGTTGTCTGTCACATTGCTTTGTCTAACATAAATGCACACATACATTTTTTTATTGGTCATGGATGCTGCAATTGCTTTCTTTGCATGCTGCATTTCCTGCAGAGGACAGGTACAAGAATTGTTAGAAACATTTTGCCAATGAATGTATCTACCTTTGAATGTAAGAGGACAATGGGTGAGATTTTGCTTAGACCCCTGCCATTGTGGCCTTAAACCTTTCTCCAAGAGCCCCTTCTCCCCTTGTGCCATATCATCCCTATGAGCCTATTACCTAGAGAGCATCCCGCTAATCATTATCTAGACAAGAGCAATGCCTCGATAATGATTTTAACTACTTTAATATTTAATGATCTCCTGTCACTAGCTTTTGCAGTTCGTGAAATTCTCCATAGCCTTAGTCTCCCCGCTTTCCAGTCTCCTGGTGAAATGTTCCGTTCCTCAAAAAAAAATGAACATTTTAGGTTTCTTCCTGCCTGTTAAATGATAACTCATAATACTTTTTGTCAAAAAGTTTTTTTGGAACATCTGTCTAGAATGAAATATGCAGGCCTAAACATCTTATTTTGCTCTGACCATTTTGTTTTGCAGATTCTTCAAGAACAAGGCTCTCGAATGTGAAGAGACTGTTCAGTCCTTAGGATTGCGTCCTGCTATGATGTCCAGATAAAAAGACACAAACTACATCACAATCTGAGGAGCGTTATGGCACGCTGAAGAAGCTGGCTAACTGCAGTCTACACATTGTACACAACATTTTTTTTTTCAGACATCAAATCAAAATGTGCAATCGGTAGCGTTACTTTGTTTTTGGGCCTACATAGTAAAACTGGACTGTAGATTTTCACACAGATAGAAGTGCCTTATCATATTGTCCACAGCATTTATACTTGGTCCATCATTTACTCAGGGTCTCTAATAGTGTTTTGGAAGATGCATTAGGTGTGCACTATCTGGTGGGACATTATTTCAAACATCTGTGCGTACTACATTATGCCAGTCCTTCACATACAAAAATCAAACCTCTGAGAAATTAATTGGAAAGCATGTTTTAAAAGTTAGATATTTAAGACTATTTATATGGAGTTATAGATACATACTGTCTTGTTAAAGACTGTATTGACAGTTTTTATTTTTTTACATATCTTTAAACAGATTATTTATGTCCCTTTCCAAATATCCCTTCAACCTGCACATTATCTGTTTTTTGGAAGGAGGACATTCTTTTAACTACTTCTACCAGGGTTATTGTATGATAATGAGGTTGAGGTGATGTTAGGGAATGCCAGATGTTAAAGGACTCAAACTTGTCTTCCATCCCTGGACTCTGGCGTGTTTTAGTTGGGTTACCTGTTAGGCAGCCAACTGTGGAACTGGAACGCATTGTTATATTTTAAAAATGTTCACATTGACATATGACAGTGACTGTTATCGGCTGGTGTTGCGAAGGGCCTGTTTTCCATTTTATGTGAGAAAGAAAAGTGGTTTTGTCTCTTGCATGAATTAGTGTATATCTGCTTGTTTGTGTGTGTATACACAATCCTTGCGCTTCTGCGGTTTGACTATATTGAGCTTTGACAGGGCTGTATACCAAGCAAAATTACACTAAACTGTGGCGGTTTTCAATCATGCAAGTTCTGAGCTAAAATGCTTTGGTCATGTATTGATGAAAAGATTGGAAATTATAATCTGTAGTCATTACCATGGTTCAACTTGTAGATGGTTGAGCTACTTATGGAATACGTTAATTGTCAGTATATGAAAACATTTCTTATGGAAAATGTTGCCTTTGTTCAATGACCAAATCAATGTCTGAATTTCAACTTTAATCTGCACTTCTTTTGTCAGGGATAAGGAAATTTGGTAGTCTACATGCATATCTATGAGGAGTTGTACATAGAGAAAGTATAATAATATTCAGATGTGTTATTAGTGTATGCTATTTCTTCCTAACACACACACAGGGCTTTAACTAGTGGAATACAAGCTAGTCTCTGTAAAGGTCAATTGGACCCCTCCTGTTGCCTGATCAAAGTAAAGTTTACATGTCTAGTGTTTTATAATCCTGATCTTACTTACCTTGCCATTGTGACACAATGCTCTAATTTGGCTGGTTTAAACATCTGTATATTACTATGTTTACATATCCCAGATACCCAGGTAGTTGCTGTCAGCCATTTATCTAGCACGCAGACGGATAGTTTTCCAACATTTTCCGTGGACAGTTTTTCTTGGTCACTGAGTTGTCTTGTGGTGATAAGTGCCTCTTGCCTCTGAGGCTTCACAGTGCATGTGAAATCTGTGTTGCAGTGATGCCCATAACCACAAGGGCTCACTGTGTCCACCCTGCAGTGACAGTGAAGGCATTCTGAACAGTGTGGGCCATGTGTGTCTAGTGTGGTGTCCTTTTGACTGCAGATTCTTAAACACAGAAGGGGGTGTCAGCCATCGCATGCATGGCCTGATGCACCTTCCACCATGCCCTCAGCTCTGCAGGACACCACTTCACTCCTGTTTGACTGTTATTTTCTAGAATGCTTATCAAGACACACGTGATCCTTCTGAGGCTGTTGTGGATTTCTAATGGGACATTGTTCCAGTTTTCTGTTAAATGTATTTTAAAAATGAACAGAGGCAGACAATTGTTATTTGCTCCATTTGATCACTGCTGTTATATATATTAGTATCAAATGTTTTGTATTTTTTATGCTTACTGAATATACATACTATATTATATACATGTAATAGCATGTTTTGACTGGGGGTAATGGAAATTATTGTGATGCTAGACCTGGTGGATTTAATCAATAAATGGTAATGAATTCAACTCTATTGTATTTGAACAAACTGTTGCAGAGCCATAGGGAAATACTAACCACATGGCTCTGTCGTCAGTGTTAGATGTACTGTATAGAGCAAGGGTGCATTTGAAAGGAAATATGGTAATAACTAAACATCTTTAGACACTGGTAGGCCGTCATTGTAAATAAGAATTTGTTCTTAACTGACTTACCTAGTTAGATAAATATCAAATGACAGACTCTAGTTTGGTCCATCACAGAGTTAAATCATATTGAGCTACTGTTCAAACACAAAGCTCCATTCAGTAGTGCACAGACAGTACAGTATGAAGATGGGCAGAAACTGCTACTCATACAGCCCCAAAGTGGAGGTGTCATAATACCTAGCGGTTAAACAGATAAATGGTTCTAAATGGAAATGTAGGAACAATTCAAACAAGGGCTGTATTTTGTGTAGGCTTACCCTGGTGTGACGTTCTGATAACCATGTAAATCTCTCTCGGATAAGGTGACTTTTATCAATATATTCAGCTCTATTTTCTCTCAGATCTGAAAAAAATGCTAATTAGCAGTAAAGTGAACATCATGCAAGACTACAAATCCCAGCAAGCTCCTACACGTCATCTCTAGCTGACACCTTTGCTAACGGGTTTTGTGTCCATTAAAAAATTGCACAAGACTGTTCACAGAATTGTCCATTTAAAGAAATGTAGCCAATTTAATTATTACTACATTTAGCTAGCATTAGATTGGTAATCCAGAGATTCTTAACTTTGCCTCGATTCGGCAGCCTCGGTCAGATCGTCATGGCATTTGCAGTTCTTTATGACAGCCACATTAGCAGCTAATTAGTATTTCATTTTTAGGGGGTAATATAATTGATAAAAGTAACCTTGTCCAAGAGAGATTTACACTGTTATCAAAATGTCACGCCAGGGTAAGCCTACATGAAACACAGCCCTTCTTTTAAGTGTTTCTAAAATTCCCAATGGGATAAATGAATTGTGGAAAAACAATTGTAATCATTTCCCTGTTTGACCACTAGGCTTTATGGGTATTATGACTCATAATGTGGTTTTTTATTGAACCTTTATTTAACTAGGTAGGTCAGTTAAGAACAAATTCTTATTTACAATGACGGCCTACCCCGGCCAAACCCTAACTCAGACGATGCTGGGCCAATTGTGCGCCCTTATGCGACTCCCAATCACGGCAGGAATCGAACCAGGGTCTGTAGTGACACCTCTAGCACGGATGCACTGCCTTAGACCGCTGCGCCACTCGGGTGGTACTCTATAGAAATCCCCTATCACACTTGTAGGCAATGTCATCCGGTCTAATGGTCCAGACTGTGCACATACATGCTGTTAAAGGCACTCCTTCAATATAAAGTTGTTTTTTACGTAAATTAACTTGTCAGTTTGTCACTTTCACGAGGTTGGAGTAAAAACATGTTCCACTACTTAAGACATTGGCTCGAATCTAGGTTGTGCCTTCAGACTTCGAGAAAATGTACAACTAAGGAAGAATGTTTCACTTTTCTCATTGCCTTCTCAAACCCCGGCCTGGTCTGCTTGTTCTGTTTCGCAAGCGTTCCCGGTAGTCTCGCGAAGTTGCGCCTCTGAGTTTAGAAACTCTGTGGCACAACGTTGTAGAACGTTCAGATAGAAACACATCGAGGAACTCTGGTCAATCAATCTAACACTAAAGTTTCAGTAGCCTACGATGCACCAAAGATGTTCTTGTTCCGTTCTGGTTCCTGGTTGTACCCTCAACACGATCCAGGTTTTGTGAACAAACCTTGTTTGTGAAGGGATCATCTGTATGTGTTAGAAACGAAGTAGTGTGATTATTGTCATCATAATATTTAGCAGCTACTATAAGGCTTATTAATGCATCATTATCCATTTCCACACAGAATGCAATATTTAAGTAGGAAAATACTCTCGAGTAATTACTAAAAATATTGTCAGAAACGAATATTTTGCACACAGTCCTAGCCAGAAGATTCCAACCCTACTATTACACTTTTTACAGTGAGCTGCACTGGGGATGGAAAGCCATCATGGTTAAATTAAGACAGCTGAGCCAGCGTAAGATATGGGTCAGAAAACATACCTCAATGCAGGCATGGGGTATAGAGAGAAATAGTACTGGTGTTTTTTTGTAGGCATTAACTCCGCCGTGGTCCGTTGGACAAAGCCTATGAGGAATATAAATGGCGATTTTGTGGGGGGTTTGGATGAACGGCAAAAATAAGGTCTGTGGTAAACACAGGTTTAGGAGATCTTATATATTTTGTTCTATGAGATAATCTTCATAAGCTAATTCACATTTTGTAAATGTTTAAGAATTTATGTTATAAAAAAAATCACAAAGGCTTCATAATTCATAAAAGTCATGTTAACGGACTGCTATTATTTTATAGAACAAAACGTAGAAGATCTCCTAAGCCAGTGTTCACTTCAGACCTAATTTTCTGTGTTTATTCCAAGACCCTATTCTTCCCCCACTCATTTTTGAGTGGCGCGGTGGTCTAAGACACTGCATCTCAGTGCAAGAGGCATCACTGCAGTACCTGGTTCGAATTCAGGTTGAATCACATTCGGCCGTGATTGGGAGTCCAATAGGGCGGTGCACAATTGGCCCAGCGTCGTCCGGGTTTGGCCAGGGTAGACCATCATTGTAAATAAGAATTTGTTCTTAACTGACTTGCCTTGTTAAATAAATAAAAAATAATTCCCATAGGGATAGTTGAATGAACCAGAGGTAACTAATTTCCGGGTTTTAGGACTACAACCTGGCGATCTCTACTAGCACTGAACTCCAAATGTTACCTTATTCCAAATGGATACATAGAGAAGATTGAAATTCTGTTTGTTTTGCCCTTTTCATCCTTATGCTAACTAGCAGTAGCCACTGCAGCCATTTTGGGATGACTGTGCAATCAGTTATTTTGTTGTTCAACGCGATGTGCCATTCCATAATGGCTGCTGTGACTACTTCTAGTAAGCATGAGGTCGGAAAAGGGCAGTTTTCGGAAGAAAACAAACAGTATTTTAATCTTCTGGTTGTATCAGTTTGGATGAAGGTCGAATTTGGAATACAGTAACATATCCCATCCCTGTATTAAGGTACGTTTTCTGACTAATATCTCACGCCAACTCTGCAGTGTCTTAAACTATGACGCGTTCCGACCCCAGTGCAGCTCAGTGTAAACAAGCATAATGGTAGGGTCGAAATATTTTGGCTACACTCAGTCCTTAACTTTGTATGTACTGTCTCTTTAAATCCATAGCTGTCAAATGCTTTGCCTGAAAGTCATAATTAAAATCTTTAATTATCATATAATTTGTATCAACATACGTCGTACCTTGCATTTTCTGCTAAATATTATTCATTCATCTATTAGTTCTCACAGAATATTCAATGTTTCATGTTTTTGTCTTGTTTGTTCTTGTTAAATAGCTGTCTCCTAATACATTTTTGATCCTAGCAAATTTGATTACGTACACTCTTAATAAGCAACACCTTGTAGATAACTAATTGTCATATTAAATAATTAGCGCTAATTGTTTTCAGGCACTAGCAAGTAATCAGGTCCTATTTAGCCTAGGCTAAATTACAGTTTTTTTTTTCAGGAGGGAAACTTCACTAGCCTAGCTAGATTTGTCTCGGGTAAGATACTTATTTTTTTATTGGGCTACCCGAGTGTTCTTTTAAAAATATAGCGAGTGATTTTTATCACACTGAAGGTAAGTCTTTGTCGCCTACTGAAAATGTTTTGTTTTCTATCCGTAGCCGGTGTAAGTTTTCGTGTTTTTTTTGGTTTTGGGTTTATAAGGCTAACGCTAGAAAGCTTGCTACTGTTAGCTAGGCTAAAGTAGTTGGCTGGCTAGCTAACTACGCTATCCAGTCGGAAGACCGAAACACCTGCATTTACGTAGACGTCACGTCATGTTATTTTATCTCGGCTGGATCTATGTATTTAAATGGCTAAAGCATCCTAAACTGGACTTCTATGTAGCTAACCTAGCCTCGAAATATGACGGCTGCGCACTCTGTTGCACACTTGTTCAGCGGCTTTTCGCTGAACAGAATTGCGCAGAGTTGCATATTCGCATTGGACAACATAAAGACTGTGCAAATGTAACTACTACTGTACAAGTTATTCAATCAATATATACTTTCTGGGGCATGTGTGTGTCAACAAAATAAGCTGCTATAGCTAACATGTTAGTTTGCTACATTCGCAACCAGCGTTACCTATTCATGCTTCTTTGTACCGTTCCGTTGAGTGATAACCTAAACATCCAACATATCTCGGTTTTGAGAATTTTTAATTCCTTTAACTCAATGCCAAAGTTTTTCCTGTCATATTCTGGGTCTCAATCTTGTCAGCATATAGATAGTGGCACATTAAAAAAATGAGTTGCCTTAGTCTGGTATGAAGCTTCAATACTATAGCCACAGATGGAACAATGAGCCAGATATTACACTGCATCGCTTGGCTTTTCCTCTCACTACCAAATATGGTAGTGAGAGGAAGCCCACTGTCGCGCAGTGGGAGAAGATGCAACGAAATCGATTTTGGCCTATATTCTGCAAATTTTCTCATCGATGAAACACTTGATCTCAAAACAGTTTTCTGTTCCCAAAATTAGAATCTGTTTTGAACCGAGTGGTTTAAGTTCAATAGACTTTAGCCTTTGCCAACTTTTTTAAAATCGATTTGTTTAGGAGTGTAAAGTCTGAGTTATTGTACACGCACATTTCAGACTAGGCGTTCCCAACGGAAATATTCAGATGTATTCTAGAACTGGCCAATAGGATCTCGCTAGCTCGTGCTTGGCTCTGCCCACCACCTTGCTTGTTCTGCCCACTATGACTCATCTGTTCCCATTAGAATTGACAGTGTGGTCCATCTTGGTTTAGTTATTAAAATATTTGCCATAGCTTTTCTACACCAGGGGCCCCAGCTACCTACAATAACCAGGCTTCCCAGATAATGTGAGTAAAACATTTTCACCAGCGTATGAATCCACCAAATTATTCAGTTTGTTTGGTCTTTAGATAGTGTAATGTAAGCATTGACTGCATAAAACAAAGAGAAAAAAGTGCTCCAAAAGGGTTTTTCGGCTGTCCCTATAGGGGAACCCTTTTGGGTTCCAGGTTCTACCTGGATCCAAAAGGATTTATGCAAAGGGTTCTCCTATGGGGACAGTTGAAGAACCAGATTGAACCTTTCCTAAGTCTGTAGGAGAACTTGAAGCCTACCTGAATGGAATTCCGTTGTACCTTTTACTACACACATATGAGCAACAAGCTGCATTACGATGATAACAATATGAAAGACTGAGTTCATATTGAACACATTTAGGCTAGGTCTCTGGTTGCGCCCCTTGGAACCTGTGGATGTGACCTAGTTGAAGTGGTTGCAGCATTGTGAGCTTTCTGAGCGCCACATTTGGCTGTGCTGTTATCCAGAGACTAGTAACATTAATTGATCAAGTACCAGAGAAACGAAAACACCTGAACTGATCTGTGGGCCAAACTTGTGCATCACATCTGCATTGTTGATTTCAATAGAACTGTACACCGATGTTGATCCCTTTTTCCCAGTTGATCTGAATGTTTTTGATTTTAGGGAGGCCTCAAGTCATGTCTGGCATAGCCTTAAGTCGTCTTGCACAAGAAAGAAAGGCCTGGAGAAAAGACCATCCTTTTGTGAGTATCAAGGGACTTGGGTGGAAGCCATTTTCATGTCAACAGTGCCTTTTGTGTAGAGGCCTAGCTGGTTCTTTAAGGGCATGTCATTTTGGAAGACCTGTGTGGAAATGTTTTCTGGATAGTCTATTCCACTTAATGTTTTACACTATGCCACGCAGAGCTGTACTGCCCTGGCCTGGTTGAATAAACTTTATTGATCCCAAATGGGATTTGTCACCAGCATAACTCTTACAGGGGGACAATACAGACACAGGCATAGGCCTACATCTGAACACGTACTGCATAACTGATGGCTGTTGGAAAAAATAAAATAGCCTACATTACAGGTGACTGAGCCGTTAACAGGGCAGCGCTGCCAACTAACACATTGAGTTACGCATCCATAGAGGGTCGGAGGCAAAGATTGATTCTGGGCAGGGCTGTAGATGGCAAGTTCATGGAGTTCGATGTTTAACGTGTTGAACAATCTCTTCCCTCTCCCTAGGGGTTTGTTGCTGTGCCAACAAAAAACCCAGATGGAACAATGAACTTGATGAATTGGGAGTGTGCCATCCCTGGAAAGAAGGGGGTAAGAGTGTCTCTGGATTGAGAGCAGAACTTTCTCTGTATGTATTGTAGGTACCACTATGTTCAGACTGGAGGAAGCATTCACTCATGTGCAGTTTAATAAGTTGGCACTGTATGGTGTTTTTCAACTGGACAGCAGATTATGTTTTAATACAACTAAGTAGGGTATTAATTGGTTGTAGGAGATATTAAATACACTGAGGTGTTGGTACTAACATCTGTATAGCTGCTGGATGACCAATGAACCAATGTTAATTGATTACCACAGTTGTGCGACATTCTCATTGCTTCACTATGAACAACTCTACAGTTACTGGAGTGTTGACCAAATTGCTGTATTTCTCTTCACAGACCCCATGGGAGGGGGGCTTGTTTAAACTCCGAATGCTCTTCAAGGATGACTATCCTTCTTCACCTCCCAAGTGTATGTTTTCTCTTTTTAAAAGTCCAATGCAGCTATCTGTATAATTTCTGGGTAACAGTTAAGTACCTTACTATGGGTGAATGATGTGTCTTGCCATAGAGATCCAGCATTTACAATATTACACTGATTGGCCAGATGGTGGCCCTATAACAAGAAAATGCTAACTTTCAAAGGTCATGCCCCTCACCCTGTTTGACATAAAGTCATGAAATTCGCTACATGGGTCCCTCATAAGGAACTAATTTGCCTTGGGACCCATAAGGTCTGCCATTGAGAAATTTGTGAAACACCTAAGGTGTTACTCTTATGGCACCGAATGACTGATCTCATAACTTGATATGGCATCAATGGCCAAAGGTCTCAAAGCAATATTTTCCAGACTAGTACCTAAAACATGGCCACTATTTTTATTTTATTTTATCTTTATTTAACTAGGCAAGTCAGTTAACAACTTTTTTTATTTTCAATGACTGCCTAGGAACAGTGGGTTAACTGACTTGTTCAGGGGCAGAACGACAGATTTTTACCTTGTCAGCTCAGGGATTTGATCTTGCAACCTTTCGGTTACTAGTCCAACCACTAGACGCTCTAACCACTAGACTACCTGCCGCCCCTATTGATGGCTCCCGAGTGGCGCAACGGTCTAAGGCACTGCATCTCAGTGTAAGAGTCGTCACTACAGTCCCTGGTTCTTATCTAGGCTGTATCACATCCGGCTGGGATTGGAGTCCCATAGGGCGCCGCACAATTGGCCCATCGTTGGCCGGGGTAGGCAGTCTTGTAAATAAGTTTGTCTTAACTGACTTGCCTAGTTAAATAAAAAGTTTACCAATGTTTACGTGAATGTGGTCTGGCACGTAAATGCATATGTCAGTAAAGCATGTTCATAGTGTAACAAAAGTTGGTACGCATGTTGCAAACACTGTCGATACTCAACATATGCAAGAGCATTCATATTGACCACATGGTGGCGCAATAACTGGCACATGTTTTTATCGCTGTCAGACTCAGTGATGAAATTTGGCCCACATGCTCAGGGAAATGAGTCTAGCTAACCCACGCAATATCTGACACCACGGGACCCATTTGACACAACTTGGGTGAGTGATGCGTCTTGACAAATGGATCTGTCAATTACCAAATTAGTGATTGCCCCAAGGTGGTGCTGCGTTATTAGTGGGAGTTGACATGTTTACTCTTGCCTTGTTTTCAATTAAAATGGCCAGCAAACAAAAATAGCTTCGTAGCGAAGAGCAATTTCTCAAGAGTTTTGCTAGGACTGGTGGTGTGATTGGGTAGGGGGAAAATAGCTGTTTGAACTCTCCTTATTGGTCTATTAACACATTTTCCCAGGCAGGCTGAAACTACATCCCACCAAAACAGGCTGAAATTTCAGTTTGTTTTCAAACCATACTAAAAGGGCATTATCATGATGTTCAGTATTATTCTAACCTCAGTGTGGCTAGAGGAAGATATCTATCGAAAATCACGGTGTTCAATTAACTGCAAATAAGTGCCATCTGGAATTATCTCCAGATTGGGCTAATAATTATATTTTCTCTGCTCTTGGCAGGCAAATTTGAGCCCCCTTTGTTCCATCCAAATGTATATCCCTCTGGTACAGTCTGTCTATCGATTTTAGAGGAGGACAAAGACTGGAGGCCAGCCATCACTATCAAACAAGTAAGAGCTTTCATCCAAGATCCTTTCTCTGGTTTTAGCTTTTTCTTTGCCTATTACCATAGGAGTAGTAATATACACCCCCCTCAGTATGTATTTGGACAGTGAAGCTAACATTTAAAATTTGCCTGTATACTCCAGCATTTAGGATTTGAGATCAAATGTTTCATGAGGCGACAGCACAGAATGTAACATTTTGAGTATTTTATACAGATCTGTTTTAATCATTTAGAAATGAAAGCACTGTCTAGTCCCCCCTTTTCCAAAAATGCAGAGAAAGATACAGAAATAGAAAAGTATGAATAAATGCACAATGAGTAATGCTAACTTGACTATATACATGGGGTATCAGTAGAGCCGATGTGCAGGGTACGAGGTAATTGCTGTAGATTACCTCGTACATTGACTTTGTCCATTTGGTTACGTTACAGCCTTATTCTAAAATGATTTAAAAAATCATCAATCTAAACACAATACCACATAATGACAAAGCACAAGGTTTTTAGAAATGTTAACAAATTTGTACAACAAAAAAAGAACCTAAGTATTCAGACTCTTTGCTATAAGACTTGAAGTTGCGCTCTGGTACATCCTGTTTCCTTGAGGTGTTTCCACATCTTGGAGTCCACCTGTAATAAATTCAAATGATTGGACATGATTTGGAAAAGCACGCAGCTGTCTATGAGGTCCCATGGTTGACAGTGCATGTCAGAGCAAAAACCAATCTATGGGATCGAAGGAATTGTCCGTAGAGCGCAGAGACAAGATTCTGTCGGCACAGATCTAGGGAAGGGTACCAAACAATGTGTGTATCATTGAAGGTTCCCAAGAACAGTGGCCTCCTCCATTCTTAAATGGAAGAGGTGTTTGGAACCACTAAGACGTTAGAGTTGGCCAAACTGCGCAATCTGGGGAGAAGGGTCTTTGTCAGGGAAGTACCCAAAAACCTGATGGTCACTCTGACAGAGCTCCAGAGTTCCTCTGTGGAGATGGCTGTCCTTCTGGAAGGTTCTCATCTCTGCAGCACTCCACCAATCAGGCCTTTATGGTATAGTGGCCAGACGGAAGCCACTCAGTAGAAGGCACATGACAGCCCGCTTGGAGTTTGCCAAAAGGCACCTAAAGACTCCGACCATGAGAAACAAGATTCTCTGGTCTGATGGAACTTGCCACCATCCCTACAGTGAAGCATTGTGGTGGTGGCAGCATCATGCTGTGGGAATGTTTTTCTGCGACAGGGTCTGGGAGACTAGTTAGGATCAAGGCAAAGATGAACGGAGTAAAGTACAGAGATCCTTGATGAAAATCTGTTCGAGTGCTCAGGACCTCAGACTGAGCGAAGGTTCACCTTCCAACAGGACAATGATCCTAAGCACGCAGTCAAGACGAGGCAGGGGTGGCTTTGGGACTGGTCTCTGCATATCCTTGAGTGGCCCAGCCAGTGCCCGGACTTGAACCCAATCGAACATCTGGAGAGACCTGAAAATGGCTGTGCAGCGACGCTCCCCATCCATTCTGACAGAGCATGAGAGGATCTGCAGAGAAGAATGGTAGAAACTCTCCAAATACAGGTGTGCCAAGCTTGTATCGTCATACTCGAGACTGTATTCACTGCCAAAGGTGCTTCTACAAAGTTTCATAGTTTAAAATAAATTTGCAAACATTTCTAAACCTGTTTTCGCTTTGTCATTAAACTGTATTGTGTGTACATTTTGAGGGTGGGGAACTATTTAATACATTTTAGATTAAGGCTGTAAGATGACCAGGAACTTGAAGCTCTCGACCCACTCCACTACAGACCCGTCGACGTGAATGGGGGCGCGCTAGGCCCTCATTTCCTGTTGTCCACGATCAGCTCCTTTGTCTTGCCGAAGTTAAGGGGGAGGTTGTTGTCCTGGCACCACACTGCCAGGTCTCTGAACTCCTATAGGCCTGATCACAGACAACGATGACAGCCTATCACCATTGTCGTCAGCAAACCTAATGATGGATTGGAGTTGTGCGCTGAGGGGCCCCTGTTTTGACGGTCAGCGTGACTGTTTCCTACCCTCACCACTTAGGGGAGGCCTGGAAGGAAGTCCAGGATCCAGTTGCAGAGGGAGGTATTCAGTCCCAGGGACATTAGTGATTAGCTTAGAGGGCACTATGGTGTTGAATGCTGAGCTGTAGTCAATGAACAGCGTTCTCACAAACTCAGCAAAAAAAGAAACATCCTCTCACTGCGTTTATTTTCTGCAAACTTAACGTGTAAATATTTGTATGAACATAAGATCCAACAACTGAGACATAAACTGAACAAGTTCCACAGACATGTGACTAACAGAAATTGAATGTGTCCCTGAACAAATGGGGGGGGGGGGGGGGTCAAAAAAAAGTAAGTCACTATCTGGTGTGGCCACCAGCTGCATTAAGTACTGCAGTGCATCCCCTCATGGACTGCACCAGATTTGCCAGTTCTTGCAGTGAGATGTTACCCCGCTCTTCCACCAAGGCACCTGCAAGTTCCAAGGCATTTCTGGGGGGAATGGCCCTAGACCTCATCCTCCGATCCAACATGTCGCAGATGTGCTCAATGGGATTGAGATCCGGGCTCTTCGCTGGCAATGGCAGAACACTGACATTCCTGTCTTGCAGGATATCACGCACCGAACGAGCACTATGGCTGGTGGCATTGTCGAACTGGAGGGTCATGTCAGGATGAGCCTACAGGAAGGTTACCATATAAAGGAGGAGGATGTCTTCCCTGTAATGCACAGCGTTGAGATTGCCTGCAATGACAGCAAGCTCAGTCCGATGATGCTGTGACACACCGCCCCAGACCATGAGACCCTCCACCTCCAAATCGATCCCGCTCCAGAGTACAGGCCTCGGTGTAACGATCATTCCTTTGACGATAAACACCAATCTGATCATCACCCCTGGTGAGACAACAGTGAGCACTTTTTGCCAGTCCTGTCTGGTCCAGCGACGGTGGGTTTGTGCCCATAGGCGACGTTGTTGCCGGTGATCTCTGGTGAGGACCTGCTTTACAACAGGCCTACAAGCCCTCAGTCCAGCTGCTCTCAGCCTATTGCGGACAGTCTGAGAACTGATGGAGGGATTGTGCGTTCCTGGTGTAACTCGGGCAGTTGTTGTCGTCCTGTACCTGCCCCGCAGGTGTGATGTTAGGATGTACCGATCCTGTGCAGGTGTTACACGTGGTCTGCCGCTGTGAGGACGATCAGCTGTCCGTCCTGTTTCCCTGTAGCGCTGTCTTTAGGCATCTCTCAGTACAGACATTGCAATTTATTGCCCTGGCCACATCTGCAGTCCTCATGACTCATTGCAGCATGCCTAAGGCATGTTCAAGCAGATGATTAGGGACCCTGGGCATCTTTCTTTTTGGTGTTTTTCAGAGTCTGTAGAAAGGCCTCTTTAGTGTCTAAGTTTTCATAACTGACCTTAACTGCCTACCGTCTGTAAGCTGTTAGTGTCTTAACGACCGTTCCACAAGTGCATGTTCATTAATTATGGTTCATTGAACAAGCTTAGGAAATGGTGTTTAAACCCTTTACAATGAAGATCTGTGGAGTTATTTGGATTTTTACGAATTATCTTTGAAAGACAGGGTCCTGAAAAAGGGATGTTTATTTTTTTGCTGAGTTTGTATTCCTCTTGTCCAGGTGGGAGAAGGCCATGTGGAGCGCAATGGAGTGCCTTATCTGTGGATCTTTTGGGGTGGTATGTGAGATGGTTTGGGTCCAGGCTGTCTGGGATGGTGTTGAGCCATAACCAGCCTTTCAAAGCGTTTCATGGCTACAGATGAGTGCTACGGGTTGATAGTCTTGAAACATGTAGGTATTAGACTGGGTCAGGGAGGATGAAAGTTAGTGTAAACACTTGCCAGCTGGTCAGTGCATGCTCTGAGTATGCGTCCTGGTAATCTGTCTGGCCCTGAGGCCTTGTAAATGTTAACCTGTTTAAAGGTCTTCCTTACAACTGCTACGGAGAGCGTGATCAGCTGGTGCTCTCATCCATGTTTCAGTGTTGCTTGCCTCAAAGCGAGCATGGAATGCATTTATCTCATCTGGTAGGCTTGCGTTGCTGGGCAGCTTGCGGCTGTTTTAATTTGTAATCTGTGATAGTTTGCAAGCCCTTCCTCAACTGACGAGCATCAGAGCCAGTGGAATAGGATTTGGTCTTAGTCCTGTATTGACGCTTTGACTGTTTGATGGTTCGTCGGTGTTCGTGTCACCTTTCCACAGAAGGGTCATATTAGTGTAGCCCAAACAGTTTGTCTGCTACAGACAGAAGTTGGCAGATCGGCTGTACCAACTTCAGAGGAGTCCCAAGACTCTTGTGGGGGACGTAGAGCAAAACTGAGAACGCCATCGTGTTTGTGAGCGGGGGTCATAGTTTTTAGGCCAAACCGTTTGGACACAACAGACGATTTTGTGAGCAAACCGATTTTTGTTATGTCTCATGGTCTGACAAACACCGCTCTAGCTCTGTCACCGCAAATGCTGAAGTGCGACATCAGCGGATGCAGTGGATTGAGACATCAATGCAAAATAAACTATCTCTAGCTTCAACTACAGTTATGTTTTTTTGAAATTATTTTTAATTATAATTCGTTTTCTCAGTGTACGGACATCGACTCTAGGGAGTTAAAGGGTAGGAAGCATGACTCCTCATCCAGGGAAGTGGGGTCAGAGGAACTTTGTTGTAGTCTAGATCTGGTTACCTATAACTGCATAGTTTTACAGTTTTTACATTTAATTTCTGGATATCTTCGGAACCCACGATGCACTTTCTGAACGTCATATGGAGAACAGCTGCTACCTAGCCATTTCCATCTGGCGAACATTACCTACTACCCAATAGCTATAGGAGGACAGGGGCATTGTAATGGCTGGAATGGAAAATGTAAAGTAATCAAACGTCTGGTTTCCATATGTTTGATACCGTTCCATTAATTCCAGTCTAGCCATTACAATGAGCCTGTCCTCCTATAGCTCCTCCTACCAGCCTCTGGATGATAGCTACTGGCTGACTCGCGCAGTGCTAACGTAGTGTTAGCAGGCTAGTTGGCTTGCAACCTTGCAAGCTAATTTGTAGCAGTACATTCAGTGTTCGCTTGTAAGTTGGCAGAACATTTTATTGAAACCAGTAGTCATGAGTGCAATCGATTATGGCTTAGTAATGCATTCTTTAAAATTCCGATCAGTTTTATGTACTAACTCAATAGAAAAGTGAGGGAATTTTGATGCATATTCTAATACAAATCCATGGGTTATGTTTATGCTACCTACCCATTTAACCTGATCTGGGTTTCAACTCTATGAAAATGCCCTTAGTTACAAATTTAACCAGAACAATGCACATCCACTAATGATGACAAACTTCTGGTAGCGGGCAATATAGAAAATTAACACCGGTCTCAAGCCGACCTGTTAGTGAGTAGCCAGCTGATCTTTAAAGTCTATCCAACTTGTAACTATTTGTTTGCTAACAAGGCAGAACAGTTGCATTTTTATGAATACACCTGCCTGTCTCTAACTGTTTGAACAGCCTGTTTAGATGTTGAAATCAAGTGGCCTACCTGGATAAGATGCTTTTTCCTCTGAATATTGAAGCGGGATGCCAATTCCTTATATAGATGTCTTTTTAATGTCCATTGCACATTTTATAAAAGACTAGACAGCTAGCACAAGTCTGGCTAAAATGCTGCTAGCAGTATGTGATGCTGCACGTGACAAACAGATTTTTTTTTTCTTTTTTTTTTCCACAGTCATTTGTTGATACTCCTGCTCTGTTTGGTTTCGGTGACCGTATTACTTTGTTTTTTGGGGGACAAAATGCAAATAGTGAGTTCAAACTGCTTGTCAGAGATGAAGACCTGTTTTGTCTTGTGATTGGCGGGGGAGGGGTTTGGTGTCTGCAAGTAGGAAGGAGACGAGACCCTAAAGACAAACGCTTATAAAAATGTATTCTTGCGATAGACATTTGGAACATTGTGCTCAAACATAAATTTGATATGATGCCCAGCCGTAATGTATATCTGGTCACTGTGGGGACGATGTCTTCAATGCACTTAATGAAGCTGGTGACCGATGTGGTAAACAACTCGATGCCATCGGATGAATCCCAGCACTTTATCAGTCTGTGCTAGCGAACAGTCTTGTAGCCTAGCATCCGCTTCATCGGACCACTTCTATATTGGGCAGGTCACTGGTACTTCCTGAGTATTTGCTTGTAAGCAGGAATCAGGAGGATGACGTTATGGTCAGATTTGTCAAATGGAGGTCGAGGGAGAGCTTTGTAGGCTTATCTGTGTAGAGAGTAAAGGTGAGTTTTCGCCTCTAGTTGCTCAGGTGAAATGCTGGTAGAAATTGTCATGGATTTCTGTTTCCCTGCATTAAAATCCCCAGCCACTAGGAGCGCTGCTTCTGGCTGAGTGTTTTCTTGTTTGCTTTTGACCCTATACAGCTCGTTGAGCATCGGTTTGTGGCGGTAAATAGACAGCGAAGAAAAATATAGATGACCACCCGCTTGGTAAATAGTATGTAGTGTATCAAAGTAGTCAGGTTTAGTATTTGGGCCTATATTCCTTGCACACAATAACTACGTCAAGCTTGTCACTCTAACTCGTTTGATGCATTTGCCGTTTGTTTTGGGTTTTGTTTTGACAAATAGGAACCGAATGGTGATTTGACTGGAGTAATTTTATATAGGAGAGTAGAGGTTTTTGAACACTTGTAAATTAATCCAGAGAATGCCATGATTTTAAGAAGTCATGAATAATGATTCCAGTCAGAGGCTACAACATGCTACCTTCTCACCATTACCAATAACAGGAGATTAGCATTTTTCAGAGGTATGAGCTTTGTGCCTCTAACCACCTCACTTACCAAAATTCGCTAATACATTTTGAAACAGTAAAACTGATATGTAGGAAAATATCCTTGAATAAAAGGTGACATTCTGTACTGTCACCTTATTGGGCTCCCGAGTTGCGCAGCGGTCTAAGGCACTGCATCTCAGTGCTAGAGGCGTCACTACAGACACCCTGGTTCGAATCCAGGCTGTATCACAACTGGCCGTGATTGGAAGTCCCATAGGGCGGTGCACAATTGTCCCAGCATCGTCCGGGTTTGGCCAGTGTAGGCAGTCATTGTAAATAAGAATTTGTTCTTAACGGACTTGCCTAGTTAAATAAATTAACTGATCTCAAATCCAAAATGCTGGGCTATAGACTAACATTTTATCTTTACTGTCCAAATGCATATAGAGTGGCTCATTTAGATTAGATCTTTGCGTCAGTGTGGATGAGAACTGTACTTGCGTTTACAGGTGACTCTTGGCTGCACTGTAAACGACTTTGCTGCAGAGGGCAGCATGGCTTCATGGTGGTTACTTATTAAGTGAAATTGATTTGAAGCCATGGAAGGTTGCTAACACAAATGGCCATTATACTTTGTTTTCATCCACAGATATTGTTAGGAATCCAAGAGCTCCTAAATGAACCAAATATCCAGGATCCTGCACAAGCTGAGGCGTATACAATTTACTGGTGGGTCTGAGCCAGTAGATATTTTAATTAGTGACAGGTTTGTCAAATGTCAGTTGGATATACACAGCTGCTGGCAAAATCTTCTCATTAGCTTGTGCCCATCCTGGCCAATAGTTTGTCTAGCTGTTTGCGAACATTGTTGCAAGGCTGTTAGTTGATACTTGATATTTATATCCAATTTCTCATAACATGCCGCCATCTCTTTCATTTCAGCCAAAACAGAGTGGAATATGAAAAAAGGGTTCGAGCACAAGCCAAAAAGTTTTCTCCGTAAAGCTTCAAGACTATGCAAGATTGAAGAAATTGGTTTGCTGAGGATTTTGTCTCTGCCCCCTTTTTGTCTGCCTCCAACGATGTCCATTGCTCACCTATTTCCTGCTGGACTGTTTTAAAACTGAATGTGTGCCATTTCTGTCCATCACCCACATACTGATGCACCCCTTTGCTTTTTTGATTCGGAAGTCCTGGATTTGAAGGTGGACTATGCTGCCACCACAAAGGATTTTCCGTATGCCAACTGTGGTATTTCTTTTTTCAAGAGCTCACGCTTGTCAGAAAAGACTGTACGAAATGGGAGTCACTTCTGTTGATTTTTATGTATTCAATATTATAATTATTTTGCCTATCTTCTGATAAAGATATAGAAGAACAGGCCTCAATTAATCCATTCAAAGGTAGTTTAGTGTATCTGCATCAGACTCTTAAGTTGTTTTGGTCCAAATATTTAGATTAAATAAAAATGTTTGTACAAAGCTAGTGTTAATACATGTAGATGGACTCAGTTCCATCTTTTGCAATGCATTGTCGCCAGTTGAATGCTTGTTACTCTTGAAGGTTGACTTTGGGTAAAAATAACGGCTTTAGAATGTGTACCTTATCAAATAACAATCATTCAAGGTCATTTTAATGCTTATTCAACAATTTGTTTAAGAGATTTGGCTACAGAAGTGCCATTTCTTATCAATCGCTTCTGTGAAATGACAACACATACTGGACGAGTTACTGGCTAGCTTAGCTGACGAGCTAGCTACAGTTGAAGTCAGATTTCCATACACTTAGGTTGGAGTTAACTAGTATTTCAACCACTCCACAAATTTCTTGTTAACAAACTAGTTTTGGTAGTCGGTTAGGAAATCTACTGTGTGCATGACACACAATTTTTCCAACTATTGTTTAAAGACAGATTAATTCACTGTATCACAATTCCAGAGGGTCAGAAGTTTACATACACCAAGTTGACTGCCTTTAAACAGCTTGGATAATTCCAGAAAATTATGTCAGGGCTTTAGAAGCTTATGATAGGCTAATTGACATCATTTGAGTCAATTGGAGGTGTACCTGTGGATGTATTTCAAGGCCTACCTTCAAACTCAGTGCCTCATTGCTTGACATCATGGGAAAATCAAAAGAAATCAGCCAAGACTTCAGAAAATAAATTGTAGACCTCCACAAGTCCGGTTCATCCTTGGGAGCAATTTCCAAACGCCTGAAGGTACCACGTTCATCTGTACAAACAATAGTACGCAAGTATTAACACCATGGGACCATGCTGCAGCTGCCATACCGCTCAGGAAGGAGACTCGTTCTGTCTCCTAGAGATTAACGTACTTTGGTGCGAAAAGTGCAAATCAATCCCAGAACAACAGCAAAGGACCTTGTGAAGATGTTGGGGGTACGGGTACAAAAGTATGTATATCCACAGTAAAAGGAGTCCTATATCGACATAACCTGAAAGGCCGCTCAGCAAGGAAGAAGCCACTGCTCCGAAACCGCCATAAAAAAGCCAGACTACATTTGCAACTGCACATGGGGACAAAGATTGTACTTTTTGGAGAAATGTCCTCTGGTCTGATGAAACAAAAATAGAACTGTTTGCCCATAATGACTTATCGTTATGTTTGGATGAAAAGGGGGGAGGCTTGCAAGCCGAAGAACACCGTCCCAACCGTGAAGCACGGGGTGGCAGTATCATGTTGTGGGGGTGCTTTGCTGCAGGAGGGACTGGTGCACATTATGTGGATATGTTATAGCAACATCTCAAGACATCAGTCAGGAAGTTAAAGCTTGGTCACAAATGGGTCTTCCAAATGGACAATGACCCCAAGCATACTTTCAAATGTGTGGCAAAATGGCTTAAGGACAACAAAGTCAAGGTATTGGAGTGGCCATCACAAAGCCCTGACAATCCTATAGAACATTTGTGGACAGATCTGAAAAAGAGCATGGAGGCCTACAAACCTGACTCTGTTACACCATCTCTGTCAGGAGGAATGGGCCAGAATTCACCCAACTTATTGTGGGAAGGCTACCTGAATTGTTTGACCCAAGTTAAACAATTTAAAGGCAATGCTACCAAATACTAATTGAGTGCATGTAAACTTCTGACCCACTGGGAATGTGATGAAAGAAATAAAAGCTGAAATAAATAATTCTCTCTACCATTATTCTGACATTTCACATTCTTAAAATAAAGTGGTGATCCTAACTGACCTAATTTTTTTACTAGGATTAAATGTCAGGATTTGTTAACTGAGTTTAAATGTAACATTCACCTCAGCAAATTAACTTCCGACTTCAACTGTACATCGGTTGCTGCATGCTTGACAAGAATGAACCACTAAAAGCACACCCCATTTCTGTTTGAAAATGGAGAAAGCGGAGGAGTTGGACTGTTTGTCGTGCCCAAAGTCTACCTTTAAAGCTGTTTGTGCACAGTAAGGATACTGGATTGTATTAGTAATAGGTTTTGAGTGACCGTCAGGACCGTTCCAACGATACTGTAACCCTACATAAGGGACCCGTTTAAGGGAGGCTGTAACGGGTTTATAGATCCTGGCGGCCCGTGATTTATTTGGTTTTCTGAGATTTTTTTATTTATTAACACCAACAAATCATCTCCAAGTGATTTTAATTTGAGATCTGTTCCAAAGTATTCCCACGCATAATAGAGATGTGGTCATTAGCAAGTTTTGAAATTGTTTTGTCAAATATCTGTTTGGGATTCTTGCGGTCAATTTGCAGTCTGCAAATATTTGTTATGTTCCGGCCCCCTGACCATCCGCTCAAGGAAACTCGTCCCGCGCTGAATCTAGTTGCACTATCCCTTTAGCGCAGGGATCGTCGAGATTTTGGCAACTAAGACATGTTATCCATGAGTTCATCTGACTGGGCTGGTAGAAAAGGGCAAAATAGCCTAAATCTCGTTCTTATCCCTTTAATCAATATAACTAGGGAATAGTAATTGACTTCTGTGTGTGGGCATGTCACACCTTTTCAAATAGGGAATCCTCTTCATTCTACGCTAACCCCATGGGCCCTTATGATTGCGTTTCACATTCTGGTTACAGTTAGCAATTAACACATCATGCAAATTTCAGGTTTTGTGATGCAAATGATATTAGCGCAGTCACTGTCATGCACACCAGCTATACATCCTGTTTTGTGCCAGATTTGCTCAGAAACACAAATCAGTGTTGATATTACATGACCAACAAGTTTATCAGGCTGTGTGATTTAAAGTGACTCATTTCTGTCTGGTTGTCATTGACAGACTGACGTCAGTTTTTTTGTTGTCCATTATTCCGTAGTTTCCTCTGATCCGCCTCAAATTGCTACTCTTACTGTGTACATGAATAATAACCAAAATGAGTGTCGCTGTGTTGATGAACCAAGCCGATGCCATAAGGTGTTCCTTGAGTTGAAGTGGCATAATGCTGTAAGTCAGATTTCTAATCAGCTCAGTTCATCCACTAAGGCAATCACTTCCCGAAAATCTCCTTGGTGTCATACTCGTTAATAAGCATGGTACAACCCTTGATTACACCTCAGTGACAAGGTGGTGTGTTGTGGATGGCTATTGATTTAGTCAGTGTTAAGTCAATGTTCGCTACTTGTGGTGCTGTTTTGACAACCCCACATTAAAAAAACATGGGATGTGGATCAGCTCAAATAGCACAACTGAAAATAATTTCAGGGTGAGAACAAAAAACTGGGTGAAATGGAAGAGCGTTAATGAATATCTGCAGGGTGGCTTTATGGGGCATCATTAAACATGGATTAAAGCTAATAATTTTTTGCCCAAAGTTATTTTCCTCTCCTTACTCCCTAAACTAGGGGGCTTGTTATTTTAAAGATACTGTGCCACTGCCACTTCAAACAGTTCCAGCCAGCTGGGGCAGTGCACTAATGATGTGGCCATGGAAACGGCCAGAGGGTCACCCTGTGTCTTATCACTAAGCACAAAACAAGGACAATCCTTTGTTCCCTTCTGCAGATTTAGAGTTAGGATAGCTGACATGATGGAAGACAAACCAGATAAAACATGGAATAAATTAATTGCATATTCATTCAAACATGCTTATTCGCTGTGGAGCAATCTTACTTTCGAAACCTGGTAACTGGGATGTGGGACAAGGCAGGAGAGGGAATCCTATACTAGGTTCATCAGCAAATGGAAGAGTCACAACCTGTCATTGAGGAGTAGGTGGAGGAGGTAGTACAGGTGCTCCATCTAGCTGCAACTTCAAAGGCCTAAGAGGACCTGTTGACTGGACTGTTGCATCCTCTTTCAATGCTGTGCTTTCATTATTAATTTCTGACTCTGGGAACCCTGGAGGCCAAGTGCTGCGACAAGCCATTCAAATGTATTCCGATACAGGCACACTCCTAGAAAAAAAGTGTTCCAAAAGGGTTATTCGGCTGTCCCCGTAGGATAACACTTTTTGGTTCCAGGTAGAACCCTTTTTGGGTTCCATGTAGAACCCTCTATGGAAAGGGTTTTTATCTGGAACCCAAAATGGTTCTTCAAAGAGTTATCCTATGGGGACAGCTGAAGAACCCCTTTAGGTATTAGATCGTACACTCTTCGAAAAAAGGTGCTATTGAGAGGTCCTTAGGAAGAAAGGCACTTAGCAGCAGACAAACAATTACGTTTAGAGGGGCTTTTTACATGGGCAACAGTCCAAACACTTGCTGAACCCCGAGTCTCTAATTGTCAATGACTGGGGCAGGCCATTCATTTTCATTATTAAAGAGGAAATATAAAAATAACCAACTCATCTGTTAATGCCATTGTCTGCCCACAGTCTCCACACTCTTTTTTTCTCTCTCTCCTTTCGCTATAGGCATGGCAAACTCTACATGGCAACATGCAACAATTTTAATGATTTTACTGAGTTACAGTTCATATAAGGAAATCAGTCAATTGAAATAAATTCATTAGGCCCTAATCTATGGATTTCACATGATTGGGCAGGGGTGCAGCCATGGGTGGGCCTGGGAGGGCATAGGCCCACCCACCTGGGAGCCAGCCCACCCACTGGGAAGCCAGGCCCAGCCAATCAGAATGCGTTTTTCACCACGAAAGGTCTTTATTACAGACAGTGTCTGACAGCTGTCTGAGTGGCTGGTCTAAGACAATCCCACAGGTGAAAAAGCAAGATGTGGAGGTCCTAGGCTAGCGTGGTTACACGTGGTCTGCGGTTGTGAGGCCGGGTTGGACGCACTGCCAAATTCTCTAAAACGATGTTGGTAGAGAAATTAACATTTAATTATCTGGCGACAGCTCTGGTGGACATTCCTGCAGTTAGCATGCCAGTTGCACGCTCCCTCAAAACTTGAGATATCTGTAGTATTGTGTTGTGTGGCAAAACTGCACATTTTAGAGTGGCCTTTTATTGTCCCCAGCACAAGCTGCACCTGTGTAATGATCATGCTGTTTAATCAGCTTCTTGATATGCCACACCTGTCAGGTGGATGGATTATCTTGGCAAAGGAGAAATGCTCACTAGCAGGGATGTAAACAAATTTGTGAAAAAGATTTGAGAGAAATACGTTTTTTGTGGGTATGGAACATTTCTGGAATGTTTTATTTCAGCTCATGAAACAAGGGACCAACACTTTACATGCTGCGTTTATGTTGTTGTTCAGTATAATTCCATCCACATAACTGAAGTCAATTAAAACTCAAAAGAGCATGACAAGTGCCCTTGAATCGCCTTTCCTTCAGCAGATCAATGGATATGAACAGCCTAATCACAAGATCCTTTTGCGCCTTGGCTTTTCCGCTGGCGCTAAGTGGTTCTATTTGGGAAGTGTCCATCCCTGTGCCATGAAATAGTGCCTGACTGGAACTTTTTTATCACTGGCTGTGTGTGGAATAATTGCTGCACGTGGAGAGGCACCTCACCCCAGCAGCCACGTAATTAATATGTGTGCAAAAGAGAACGAGAGAGAGGAAGAGAGCTATGTGTAGTATCTGACAGGGAAGCTAAAGGTTGTTGGTGATGGTGCCTTTCACTTCCTCCATGCTGGTTCATGGGAACTGGGAAGGAGACCCTCTCAAGTTGCCATCGTGTTGTTGTGTTTGAAAGAAACACATTTTCCTTGCTGACAATATTCTCATGTAGTTTATCACTTTTCTAAAAGAGTAATTGTGGTTCTATTGCAAAAAGTCTGATTACAATATGAAATCTTGGTTTCCTGGCTGAGGGGAATAACATGTAATACATTTAACTCAGGCTGAAGATGATCTACAATCACACTGAATAATGCGGCATACTCACTCTCAAGGCACAGGAGAGACCTTGCAGATGCTTGGGGCCCCATACACTAGTTAAAAGTCTGTAATAATCCAATTACAAAACCCCACAATGTGTGCATGGATGCCCAGACGGTTGCAGCACAGATGTCCTCAACAGATCACCTCTGAGCAATGCCCAGGAGGTGGTAACACCCATGCTGTGACTCAGAACCCCTGCGGGGACTCTTGGACAGCATTTGAATAAGCAGGCGAAATAGCCTCCACAATCCAGAGGGAAAAAGCTTCTGATCTGAAAACCTGTCAAAAGCTAGGAAAGAGATAGCCAGTCCTTAGATGGGTGTAGCATGTATCAGCCTATTATGGTATTTGATATCCTGCAGCTTATTCACAACAGTACGCCATACAGCCCACCATCAAATAACACAGAACCCTAAAAGTAATGCTGGCAGTATTGTTGGCCATCTTTCAAGTGCATTATAGGTTCACAAGGAGGAAGCCAGCTATGGTGTTTTCTTAGCCAAAGTCTGGTTTTGTAGCAGCCCTTCCCATACTAGGCTAAAGCTAAAATACCACTCAAAAACTATATTTTGGTATTTGTTTCATTTATTGTAAGTTTTCTTCCATATTAAGAGAAAACAAAAAGATGATAAAATAAGAATAAAAAAACGAACAAACAGATGGAAATTGAACACTAAAGCTCGGTTTAAATAAAGGAATTAGCCCCAATACATGGAACGTACAGTATAATCGTGAGACAAGTAAACAACCATTCTAAGAAAATCCTTGCAGCATAATAGCTGATAAATCAGGTGATTGGTAATTCAGGTAAGGTTCCCACACTTTTGTACAACTGATCTGTTTTATAATGTAATGTACATGTCAAATATTCCAATGGAACCCATTGAAATAGTATCTTATGCCAACCTTTAAAAGATGGGACCTTGTCAGTAATCCACTGTAAGAGGATGTTTTTCCTCTCTGCGAAGGTAAGGATGTTTTGCATTTGGAAAAGGACCATGCATATCTCCAAATGTCCTCCCACATCTCCTCGTTGAATAGTAACAGACAGTTCATTCTCCCACGCTGGCTTGACCCCTTGTGTGTCTACAGTAGAAAAAGGCCTTAAAGCATCATAAAATGAACTTACAGACATTTCCTTTGTGAGAAAAAATGCATTCTTTCAATGACAGACATATAAGGGTTGCAAACCAAGATGGTGCTCTTCAAAATATGTCTGACTTGTAGAAAGCGGAAAAAGTCCTGCTTTGGGAGCTGATATTTCTCAACCATCTGCTCCAATGACAGAATCTTGTTAGCTAATAAATAATTTAGTCTGCCTATGCCCTTATTAAGCCAAAGGTTAAAGCCAACATCCATCAATCCTGTTACAAAATCGGGGTTGTTAAAAATCGGGGTAAGAGCAGAGGTTAGTTTGGACCTTCCCTCAAAACGTTGAACTGATCTCCATGCTTTGAGTGTATTAAGTGTAATGGGATTATTGCAGCTATCTTTTATAGATTTGAAGCTTCTGAAAAATAAAGATCCTGCAAGGGGTGTTTTGAAAAAGAAGTCTCAATATCTAACCAAATAGAGAAGTCATCATTTGTTATCCAGTCAGTAATATGCCTTAAGTGAACACACCACTTATAAAACCTCATATTGGGCAGATCTAAGACCCATATAGAACCTGGCAGCTGCAATATTGCCATCTTAAGTCTTGGCTTGCGTTTACTCCATATAAAGGAACTTAACCAGCCATTTAAACATTTTATTACTTTATTGGAAAATAAGACCGGGATCATTTGGATTGGGTTAAGTAGTCTAGGTAAAACATTCATTTTCAGGAGGGATATTCTACCCAACCATGAAATCGGCAGAGAATTCCAGCGCTCCAGGTTAGTCCACTGTTGATACAGTCCCAAAATGTTTTGCTTGTCAGCAATCGAGTTTTCAAGATACAGAACTTTCATTCGTGGTGTAAAGTACTTAAGTAAAAATACTTTAATGTACACTTAAGTCGTTTTTTGGGGTATCTGTACTTTACTATTTATATTTTTGACAACATTCCTAAATAAAATATGTACTTACTCCCATACATTGTCCCTGACACCCAAAAGTACTCGTTACATTTCAAGTGCTCAGGCAGGACAGCGTTATGGTCCAATTCATGCACCTATCAATATAACACGTTGTCATCCGTACTGCCTCTGATCTGGCGGATTCACTAAACACAAATACAGTGTTTGTAAATGATGTATGAGTGTTGGAGTGTGCCCATGTCTGTCTGTAAATAAAAATGTGTGCGGTCTGGTTTACTTAATATAATGAATTTGATGTATAGCATTTACTTTTACTCAAGTATGACAATTGTGTGATTTTCCCATCACTGTACTTAAGTACATTTAAAACCAGATACTTTTAGACTTTTACTCAAGTACTATTTTACTGACTTTCACTTTTATGCGAGTCATTTTCTATTAAGGTATCTTCGAGATTTTGTATGACAATTGAATACTTCTTCCACCACTGACTTAAAAAAATACAGGAAGTGTCACAGTATGATGCGTTTTACATGGTATTTTCCTTATTAATTAGCCAAGTAGCTAACAGCTTGTGGCTATTGGCTACGCTCAGCTGAGTTGGGGGGAAAAAACATCACCCAAGCAGGAAGCCTTTTCTGCTGTGTGGGCCAATTAAGCATTAAGCATTGGGTATGGGAGATTCAGTTCACACACATTCTGAGTTAACAGCTCATACAGATCAATCCCTGGAATTGGGTACCGTGTGGCTCAGTTGTCTTCCTGCGGCGATGGTTGTGGGTTTGATTCCCACGGGGACCAGTATGAAAATGTAATGGAGTGAGGAAGGATTGAAGTGAGTACATTTCCATGTCACTCAATATTACATCCCATTGGGTGGTGGAACCTCTGATCCCCTGAATGACAGCCATTCAGAGTGATTGTAGATCGTCTTCAGCCTGGCCCTCATGACCGGGTTCATTCCTAGGGGTCTATGCTAGGCTGTGTAAATGGAACTATTGAACCAATCGATAGACAGTTTGAAACATGTTTTTGAGAGACCTAGGAGTTGTTTCAAACATGCGTCTGATTCTTGCCTCTCCTTTCGCACCACACAATTGTTGTCAATCAATCACATTTATTTATATAGCCCTTTTTACATCAACAGATGTCACAAAGTGCTTATACAGAAACCCAGCCTAAAACCCCAAACAGCAAGCAATGCAGATGTAGAAGCAGAGTGGCTAGGAAAAACTCCCTAGAAAGGCAGGAACCTAGGAAGAAACCTAGAGAGGAATCGGGCTCTGAGGGGGTGGCCAGTCCTCTTTTGGCTGTGCCGGGTGGAGATTATAACAGTACGTTGCCATTAAGGTCAGATTGTCTGGTCTACCTGAAAGATATATTTTTATTCCATAGATAGTGTGCACATCGCTGAGCCTACCTTGTGTCATGTTGTTTGCGTGATACATTTCGCAACACTTTTTTCTCTTCGGTTATGAGGGAACAAATTCACAGTCAATTTTATATCTCCCAATGCCTTTAATGAATGTCTTCAGTATAACTCTGTAGGATCTCACCTCTTCTCAGTAGACTCAGTACAAGGAGCGACCTTGAGAAATGTCAAGCCTGTAAGTTAATCACCATGTTAGACCTTAATACAAATACCATAAATGTCTATTTGACATCTTCACTCAGTTGAGGTACACATTTATTTAAATATCATGAGTTTTGTAAGCTTTTACCAGAATGTGTATATTTTGGATCTGGTTGGGAGGCAGACAGTTCCACCTCAATACCTGTTGTCATGTTATAGCCTATTATTTAGACTTTCCATCGTTCACAGAAGGGATCATCAACTATATTCAGTTGTGGGTCCATTTATTCTTGAGCGGATGGTCGGGGGGCCGGAAACAAAGTTATAAATTATTTGTAGACTGCAAATTGACCCCAAGAAGCCCAAACAGATACGATACTTGACTAAAACAATCATTTCAAACCTTGCTTACATTTGTGTAGTTACATGTTTCTCTGTATTATGCGTGGGAATACTTGGGAACAGATTTCCCAAATTTAAATCACTTGGAGTTGATTTCCTGGTGTTTTACAGTCTGTTATGTCTAATAATAATACCACTTGCAGGCCAAATGTGGCCGTTTACAGGTTGACTTAATAATGTTAATAATGTTTGACTTCAGGTACATATTCCATCAACTGTTCCCTGTACCAAATAAACAACCTGTTGTGTTAATGCTGGTTTAGTTGGCTGTAAAATGTTGAAGTTATAGCATTATAGCAGATGATTATGACAGAAGGCACAGGTAGAGCTAGCTAAATGTGACAGGTGGATCTACCCTCTTCTTCACAGAGTGTATTTCTTACATCCCTCCGCAACAGCCCGAGGCGTGGAAAGTGTGCCTTCACTTCCTGTGACAATATATGGAGACCACCGGTATAGCATGAGTTAAGAAGAAAACATCTCCGGGGAAAATGAGAGCGTTGGTCTGTGATCAAATAAAATAAATTAACGTTTATTGCGGCCGATGACTATCTCCTATCTTAAAGTGACAAACACGTATTTTCCGTCGATTTTGTTGTGCCAAAACAGGAACTCAGAGACGCAAGCAAAAACATACGCACATCGCAACTGTGAATGAGAAAGCTACAGGTGAGCATTATTTTTCTTTATCTACAGCATTTCAACTGTATTTAGTTGCCGTTTTAAAGATGAAAAGAGAACTTTGCATTATTGATTGTGTGCTGTTTCAATATGTGAACATTTTGGAGGGGACATTTCATTGCTTTCATACCTGTTGATTTTAATTGTAAACAACTTGCGTGCATAATCACCGAATATTTTAATAAGTTGACAGATACCTATTTTATGCCATGGTAAAGCTTATGTGTATGAATGTCGTTTTATTGTCACTTATCTGCTAGTCCCCCTTTAAGTTTATTATTCTAAGAAAAAGTTGTTTATCCATTCCATCAGAATCCAGTAATATTAATTTCGGTTTTAAAATGAAATCCTAGTTATTCATGATGCTTCTGGTTGATCTGTTGGTTGATTATTGACCAGAAAAAAAAGGTACGAACAGGTTGGCTAATGGTACGCACAAATATATTATTCAGTCATTTAGTTGTAGGCTATAATTAGTCGACTATCTTTTAGAGGATCTTGTGTTCTCTAACATGCACTCTGCATGTGATCTTTCAAAGGATTTCATCCTATTGTTCCATCTTAGTTGTTCATGTCAATGATACGTTTATAAAAGCTGCAACCTGTTCCCAGCATGGGTCAAGGCAACCCAACCTTGCTGAACTGAATCTCTTATTTGGTTTGTAGAAATTATTTAAGAAACAGACAGGCAGAGATGCACACACCTTTTCAAAAACAATGAAGTATGTCTATCAATTATTATTTTCACTTAAAGGCTAGATGTGTGAATTAATAATAACTGCATAGTTACATTTATAGTGTTCTCAACAAATCTCTATTACTGTACAATCAGAATCCTTTGTAGAGCATACTTTTCCCCAATCGTCCAGTCCTGCTAAATTGTCATGAAGCATAGTTTTCTGCATGAGGGATGTATTCGCCAAGGGAACCTTTCTTATGTATATATCATGCAGTTGTCTTGGAAACTGACTAACCTGATGTAGGGATGGTTGGTGTGTTCATTATAGCAATCACTCCTGGTAACTTCCCTTTTAACTTTTAACAATACTTCTGAAAGTACCGATGCTCTCTCTCCAATAATTGTGTGATATTGGCCCTCATTTGGGAATTTCAATGAAGAGAGTAGATGCATAATCAGTCTGGTCTTTGTGGCAATACGCTCTGCACTCAGACGATTTGCATGGACCAGAGAGTTGAATGACTGTTATGTAGATTGCAGGAATATGATTTCCTTTTTTAATTAAGCTCTTTAGAGGTTAACAAAAACAAGCAGGGTCCTAAGTGTTCAGTTAGAAGGAGCTCGTTAAGTATCTTAAGGAGTCATATAACTCAGACATGTGTTGTTGTATTTCCACTGCACCTAGAAAGAAAACACTGAATTTGCTTTCCTTTTACCATTTTGTTTCACATAATTCTTAGATGTCCCCCTTGAGTTCTCTTGAGAAAATAGGTCTCTCAATCTTATACAAAGAGAACAATTACAGTATAGTCATGTTATGTCTGCACACTGCATTTGCAGTGCCGTATTGAGAGTAACATTAGCACACAGTTTGATAGTGCTGTTATTTTTGGGTTATGTATTGTGACATGTGATTGTTTGATTGCTTGGTTCTGTAACGGTCACTTCAGTTTGAGATATGAAAAACACGGTTGATTAGAAATCACTGTCGCAGAGATATAATTCTAAACACAACAGTCACTTGAATGGTTGTTCCCACATCTATGGTTACATCTATGGCCATAAAAAAAATCCATTCTCTTATTGATTGACAGTTTAAATCTGTCTGTGTGGTACAGTTTCTTCCCTCAGAGCTTTGAGAAAGCCTCCTGTTGCAGGTTAGAGACTACTTGATTCTAGAGTCTAGCCCTATGAGTCACTCTCTCAGCACTACTGGTGCTATAAAAACACTGGCTAACCCTGTCTATTCCCCACACCCCTCTCTCTCTCTCCTTAAACATCCAAAGAGCAACTTGTGAAAAGGTTGAGTGAGAGAGTAACTTCATTTTGATGTGTCCGTATGTCAATTTGGCCCTCATAGTAGGCCTACTTATGACTGTGATTCTAAGGATCCAGGCCGTATTATGTTGGTTGAAGGGTTCCCTGGTCCTTTTTTCTAAAGAGAGACGAACACGCTGCGAATCATTCATTTGTCACTTCACACAGGATCATGGTTTTGTAAAGGATTAAGCTCATAAGCATTTACCTTCACCATCATGCAACCTTTCATATAATAATGAATGTCCTGTCATAGTCACCATGGTTGATATTGTATTGAGAGTTGAGTTGAGTAGCATAGAGAGGAGACCTTCCTTATCTACGTAACATATATATATATATATATATATATATATATATATATATATATATATATATATATATACATATTTTTTTTTAACCTTTATTTAACTAGGCAAGTCAGTTAAGAACAAATTCTTATTTTCAATGACGGCCTAGGAACAGTGGCCTTGTTCAGGGATTTTTACCTTTTCAGCTCAGGGATTCAATCTTGCAACCTTTCAGTTACTAGTCCAACGCTCTAACCACTAGGCTACTTGCCGCCCCATAACCAGTCTGTATTGTTTTGCATATCATGTAATGCATTGCATGTACCCAGTGTATTCAGAGAACAGTCATAAAAGTGAATTATCATTGAATAGAGCATTGTTGTACCCTGCGGTATGCTCTTGTTCATGTGGCTCTCTAAGTAGTTTCTGCTGTGTTGCCAGGTTGGGGCTTTGTATAGCCTAACTAGCACAGAAAGACTTTACCCATGCTGTAAAACAGTTCCCAGACTCTTTCCCACCAACACTGACGAATATTCACTGCCTATCGATCTCAGATGCAAAGTGTCAGTCTTATGTCAATCCTGAATTGAGGTCCCGCTGATCACCCTAACAGATTGGCTCATTGGCTGTGCAGGGGCTGCTGAGAATAAGCTGCTACCGTGGAACCTCTGATTGTCATCCGGTGATTCTGCCAAAGCCTGGAGGGGATCAGAGCCCTTATCTATCTAGACATGCACACAGATCCCAATGATACTGTAGCTATGTCTCCCCATTCCATGTGAGGAATTTTCTCTCCATGTTCAATAAGAGCCTTAAAGGCTTGATGTGGAGCTCCCAGCCCAACACATTCTGTCTGCCATGTCACAATGCCCAGAACTCTAGTATGGCTGTTATGTTTGTGTTGGACATAAGTGAGCCCTTGTCAAATCAATAAGGTCCTTTCCCCCTTGATTATCTGTAGATGAGCCATTCACACAGGTTTCAGTCTGTGGGCCTGAGCGACCACTTGTTTGGCCCACACACAAAGGATTCATAATTTTTTTTGTGTGTCTTTGAATGTAATTACATTTTGACAAAGCTGAAGGTCAACATGTGGATATCTTTATTATTTAATTATCATTTTGCAGAATGTCCATTTGATTGCCAGTCGTTAATGAAAAGGATTCCTGACATTTCAGTGGTTTTTAGAGCATCCTGAACATTACTAACATAATAAATAATATCATGAATGACTTCCAGTGTATGTCCCAAAACCACAATAATATTGAGAAATGACAACTGTGGAAAATACAATTGAATTAGTGAAAAAAAACACACGCACGCACACACACACACACACACACACACACACACACACACACACACACACACACACACACACACACACACACACACACACACAGTAGGCCATATACAGTACAGTCCATGCACATAATCAAGTAGATCTCCCATAGGACCAAAGAAGATCATTTAAACAATCTGTATTCTGAGGGACTGGCAGGACCGTCATCAAACATGGCTAAATAGATAACACTTGTGGACTAATTGATAACAACAGCATTCAAATGACATTTTCTAAAAATGCCTGCCCTCTATTTTGAATATGATATCATGGCAGAATCTGTTCACTCAATCCTGAAGAAATGAGATCAAGAAAGCTTGCTGTGAGACTCCAGGGTCCCACTGATGGATACACTTTACAGCAGCAGTCTAGGCTGGCTGATGTCATTTGATAGATACCAGTAGGTTAACCAATCTATAAGGATGATAATGACATCAGCGGCAGGATGAGTCCCCAGCGACGGAATGGGAGATTTTTTATAGATATGAGTCATAAATCCATTTTTATCTCCATCACAATTGGCTTTGGAAAGAAGTGTGTCATTCTGGCTCCCTGAGAGTCTGATGATGGGTTATTTGCAGTCCTTTAGCCTCCCTGAATACAGAGCTGAGGAGATGAGAATCCAGGTGGGATCAGGACCCACTTTTGCCTCATTGGTGCTGTGGTGCTAGCTTGGCCAGGGGAAGACTGATATAATAGCATCAAGTGATTATTTATGCAGCCAGCCTCGGTAGAATTCTGTCTACCTGGATTTACCAACCCCTTTCTCTCCCTCCACCGTTACCATAGAGACCCCTCCATCCCCTAACAGCAAGGAGCCTTTCGCTGCCGGGGCTGGCTGGCTTCTCACAGGAGAAATACAGTGTTGAGCAGTGCCGTCAGTCCCTGTTAAGGTTCGGGCACCTGTGATATATATGCGTGTGTGTGTGTGTGTGTGTGTGTGTGTGTGAGAGAGAGAGAGATTCACTTGGCTGTGAGTGTTTCCTTGGCACGTTCACTCGTTTTTGTCACTGGGACTTGATGACTGAGACAGAGTGACATCCAGTTGGGAGGCCAGCCACGTCTAATTGAAATGAGCTGCTCACCTGGGAGAAGGCTTCTCCATGACTGTGATGCTTTGCTAACTGTCACCAGTCAGAGCTGCAAGTGTATACCTAACAGACAGGTATTGGATCTGAGCCACAAGCAGGTATCTGGTGTTAGTAATTTGCTCTGTTAAAACAGCATCAGGCGTCTAATGACATTTGGGGAAACATGAAACGGTGCACACAGATGACCAATATATGAACAAATCTCTCTCACTAAAGCCTCCCCTGAGAAATGAAAATGTGAAATGAAAACAGTACTTCTTATCATGTGGGTTTAACTATGCTGTCACTGTATAGGAAATAGTGGCATGAGATTCAAACCCACTTCATTCATAGGCAGCAACTCTTTTGACCCATATCCAAGGGGCACTGCGATCCAAAACCTTCCTCACTGGTGGCATCATAGACATATGAATACCTACATCGGTGATACTATTGACATTCTAACTAAAAGTACGAGGCAAGCGCACTATCTGTCTCGACCAGTTACATTGAGTTAATTCCTATTACAAATATATTGTCTAGCTTGCTGTGTTATTTAATGTGTCACTTTCACTGTTTGAGAGAAAGCAGATCACAGAGCTGCCAGTCTGTCTCTCTTCCTCTTCCCTCAGAGATGTGACAAAAGAAAGACATTTGCTGTCAGCTGATGAAAAGAATGTCTATCTGTCCCCTGAAAAAACTTTGCCATCAATCAAACCCTCTCTCTTGTATTAATGTAATTTCTTGTCTTTTAGCGTCTTTTAGCGGCTTTTCGTTTTTTCTCAACCTCTGCATTGTACTGTTGCTGCTTCTACTGGTGTCAGCCACCGTACAAGCTGGCAGAGGCTGGAGAGTGACTCATACTCACTGAGGTGGAACCTAACGATGGCCTTGTTCTTTAGAAATCTCACATCGTATCACAGTTTAACTAGAACTCTGTGATGATGATACTTATATCTTAGCAGCACTTCTCTCTGCTACAGTAGATGGGGGTCGGTGGAGGAGGATTTGAGAGAGCATTGCTTTAATGAGAGTTATTGCAGGTAGGCTTGTCACAACAGTGGCCAACCAGCAAGTCTATGATGAAATCAACCAGCATACGATATCAGTCAGCCTTGGACAGAAATAGCACATACCTTCTGCCATGGGTTGAGTATAATTGAGTTAAGAGGGTGTGATTACTGTGATTAGCCCTGTGTTTATGTAGCCAAAGGGAAGCTCCTCGAGTGGATATATCACATCTGTGGTAGATACTGTATATCCAACTATAGTTCAAATAAACACTGGGATAAACAATTACAAGGATTTTCAGACATTTACTGAACATTGTTGTACAACCTGACACTTGTTTTAGGCTCATGTTCATGTGAATTATTCTCATTGTGACCCCAGGTAGTGAATGAGCATGACGACGTTACTGGACCTGAAGAGCAGTGTTCTGAGGCAGGTGCAGAGGAGCCAGTCTCTGAGAGGGAGGAGGGAGCCAGCAGCCTCAGCAGCCAGCAGCATCCCCATCACACACTGCCCTGACCAGTTACCTCACGGGTGAGTCTCACACACTGCCCTGACCAGCTACCTCACGGGTGAGTCTCACACACTGCCCTGACCAACTACCTCACAGGTGAGTCTCACACACTGCCCTGACCAGCTACCTCACAGGTGAGTCTCACACACTGCCCTGACCAGCTACCTCACGGGTGAGTCTCACACACTACCCTGACCTGCTACCTCATGGGTGAGTCTCACACACTGCCCTGACCAACTACCTCATGGGTGAGTCTCACACACTGCCCTGACCAACTATCTCACGGGTGAGTCTCACACACTGCCCTGACCAACTACCTCACGGGTGAGACTCACACACTGCCCTCACCTGCTACCTCACGGGTGAGTCTCACACACTGCCCTGACCAGCTACCTCACGGGTGAGGCTCAGTGGCACACAGAATCAACAGCAGTTATAATCCCACACATACATGTAAACACGGATATTCACTCACTCACTCACTCACTCACTCGGGTAATAATAATAATATAGCACTTTTCATTACAACATAGAATCTCAAAGCACTTGCAAAAAAACTAATTATAAAAAATGGAAAGAGAAAGCTGTCTCTAGTCAGCCTTATAGGCAGTTTGAAAAGGCAGTCAGTCTCTGGTATGGCTTGAGTGGAGAGAGGGTAATTGATGGTTAGCCAGGGAGAAAGTCAGTCAGACAGATACAGCTACACACACAGGAACATTCAGACTGGATGAAGGAAATGTTCCTCTGTCTCTGAGAAGAAGGTATAGTCTGGTGCTGGGGACTATAAATATTCTGGACAAACCCAATATGTTTAATGTGTCCCTCTCCTCTACTCCAGAGATGGGACCTGTTTCTAAAATGCCTCGATCAGTCTGGTCTTCCCCAAGGAGACATCAAACATCCCAAAATACCAACAGCTACATGCACAGTCAGACACTCAGTGAACGGGGAACATTGCTTTTGGGGGGAACAACACTTAGAAATACTTAAATGGTCTATCATTTACAGTTGAAGTCGGAAGTTTACATACACCTTAGCCAAATACATTTAAACTCCGTTTTTCACAATTCCTGACATTTAATCCAAGTAAAAATTCCCTGTCTTAGGTCTGTTAGGATCACCATTTTATTTTAAGAATGTGAAATGTCAGAATAATAGTAGAGAGAATGATTTATTTCAGCTTTTATTTCTTTCATCACATTCCCCGTGGGTCAGAAGTTTACATACACTCAATTAGTATTTGGTAGCATTGCCTTTAAATTGTTTAACTTGGGTCAAACGTTTTGGGTAGCCTTCCACAAGCTTCCCACAATAAGTTGGGTGAATTTTGGCCCATTCCTCCTGACAGAGCTGGTGTAACTGAGTCAGGTTTGAAGGCCTCCTTGCTCGCACACGCTTTTTCAGTTCTGCCCACAGATTTTCTATAGGATTGAGGTAAGGGCTTTGTGATGGCCACTCCAATACCTTGACTCGGTTGTCCTTAAGCCATTTTGCCACAACTTTGGAAGTATGCTTGGGGTCATTGTCCATTTGGGAGACACCATTTGCGTCCAAGCTTTAACTTCCTGACTGATGTCTTGAGATGTTGCTTCAATATATCGACATAATTTTCCTCCCTCATGATGCTATCTATTTTGTGAAGTGTACCAGTCCCTCCTGCAGCAAAGCACCTCTACAACATGATGGTGCCACCCCCGTGCTTCACGGTTGGGATGGTGTTCTTCGGCTTGCAAGCCTTCCCATTTTTCCTCCGAACATAATAATGGTCATTATGGGCAAACAGTTCTATTTTTGTTCCATCAGATCAGAGGACATTTTTCCAAAAAGTACGATCTTTGTCCCCATGTGCAGTTGCAAACTGTAGTCTGGCTTTTTTATGGTGGTTTTGGAGCAGTGGCTTCTTCCTTGCTGAGCGGCCTTTCAGGTTATGTCGATATAGGACTCGTTTTACTGTGGATATAGATAATTTTGTACCTGTTTTGTCCAGCATCTTCACAAGGTCCTTTGTTGTTGTTCTGGGATTGATTTGCACTTTTCGCACCAAAGTACGTTCATCTCTAGGAGACAGAACACGTCTCCTTCCTGAGCGGTATGACGGCTGCGTGGTCCCATGGTGTTTATGCTTGCGTACTATTGTTTGTACAGATGAACGTGGTACCTTCAGGCGTTTGGAAATTGCTTCCAAGGATGAACCAGACTTGTGCAGGTCTACAATTTTTTTTCTGAGGTGTTGGCTGATTTCTTTTGGTTTTACCATGATGTCAAGCAATGAGGCACTGCGTTTGAAGGCAGACCTTGAAATACGCCCACAGGTACACCTCCAATTGACTTAAATTATGTCAATTAGCCTGTCAGAAGCTTCTAAAGCCATGACATCATTTTCTGGAATTTTACAAGCTGTTTAAAGGCAGAGTCAACTTAGTGTGGAATTGTGGAATTGTGATACAGTGAATTATAAGTGAAATAATCTTTCTGTGAACAATTGTTGGAAAAAATACTTGTGTCATGCACAAAGTAGATATCCTAACCGACTTGCCAAAGCTATAGTTTGTTAACAAGACATTTGTGGAGTGGTTGAAAAACAAATTTTAATGACTCCAACCTAAGTGTATGTAAACTTCCGACTTCAAGCATATGTAAACTTTTGACTTCAACTGTATCTTTAATATATAACTCGAGAACTTTTCATAACTTTTATTGAAAAAGAACGAACCAAATCCAATACGTGTCAACAGAATTTTGTTATGTTATTTATTAACACATTTATTTGATTGATTAACCCCAAACTGAGATGGTTGTGGTGAGCTGTCATCCTAAGGATATGGGCAGATGAATAGGCCACAGCAGAATTGACAGGCACAGGTGAATAAATAAATTGTTTTTCCAGTCATCCTTTGGAGCGAGTCTTCTGTTTTGATTCCTCTTCAGCTGAATGTCAAAGCCAGAAGTAATGGGCATGTGAACCTTAAGGTTTCTATAGCAACCCAACAACGTCTGTTTGTTACAGCCTGCTCCTAAAATATGAACAGCTAGATTTTTAATGACGGTGCCTATTTTATTTGCGAGGGAGAAAAACACCTGTGATGCTCTGAGCAGAACCTTTTGTAATTATTACTTTGATCTGTTGAATTATGAAACACTGGCTCTTTAAAAGACTTGAGGAGCTACAGCGACCCAACACTATTGATACACAGGGGAGATTGGGGTTGGTTGTCTCAGGAGTGGGTTGTCTTCAGGGGTGGGTTGTCTCAGAGGTAGGTTGTCTCAGGGGTGGGTTGTCTCAGAGGTAGGTTGTCTCAGGGGTGGGTTGTCTCAGGGGTGGGTTGTCTCAGGGTTGGGTTGTCTCAGGGGTGTGTTGCCTCAGAGGTTGGGTTGTCTCAGAGGTTGGGTTGTCTCAGAGGTTGGGTTGTCTCAGGAGTTGATTGTATCATGAGTTGGTTGTCACAGTGCTCATTACTCCCAATTTAAATGGCTAATTACTCCCAATCTAATATTTTTAATGGTAACGTGGGAACTTTATAAAATAACTCATCTACCTGGTTAATTTATGTCAGCATAATGAAACATTGAGGTGAGGGGAATTCATGTGTTTTTCATAGGTAAAATCAAAACGTATATATATTAGTGCTTTCTATATAAATGTTTCGAGGTCAAGCCATTGGTAACTAGCATCTTAACTTGTTTTTACATGTAAGAGTCTATCTGGGAAGAACACCTTTTTATATACCGGCGCTGTTGAGTGGAACAAACTACCACAGCAACTCAAAGCCATGTCGACCATAACGCCATTTAAAAAGAATGTCAAAAGCTGGCTAATGATCGACCAATAGAAAACATGATGTCTGTATGCAATGCTCTAGGCTATGACAATGTTGTCCTGTCTTTTGTTTTGTTATGTGTTATATGCCTAGTAGCCTAGGCCTACTATGTCTGTTTGTAAATGTTTGAACCATTTATTTAAGAGGACCAAACTTTTTGGTGTCATCCTTGAAGATAGATAGATAGTGCATTTACTATCTGTCTGTCTGTCTGTCTGTCTGTCTGTCTAATTGATTAAATTAAATGTGTTCCTCATCAATCTACACACAATACCTCATAATGACAAAGAAAAACCGTTTTTTATAAATGTTATAACAGAACTTATTTACATAGTATTCAGACCCTTTGCTATGAGACTCGAAATTGAGCTCAGGTGCATCCTGTTTCCATTGATCATCCTTAAGATGTTTCTACAACTTGATTGGAGTCCACCTGAGGTAAATTCCATTGATTGGACATGATTTGGAAAGGCACACACCTGTCTATATAAGGTCTAGCAGTTGACAGTGCATGTCCGAACAAAAACCAAGCCATGAGGTCGAAGGAATTGTACGTAGAGGTCAGAGACAGGATTGTGTCGAGGCACAGCTCTGGGGAAGGGTAGCCAAGAACACAGTGGCCTCCATCATTCTTAAATGGAAGAAGTTTGGAACCATCAAGACTCTTTCTAGAGCTGGCCATCCGGCCAAATTGAGCAATCGGGGAGAAAGGCCTTGGTCAGGGAGTTGACCAAGAACCCGATGGTCACTCTGACAGAGCTTCAGAGTTCCTCTGTGGAGATGGGAACACCTTCCAGAAGGACAACCATCGCTGCAGCACTCCACCAATCAGGCCTTTATGGTAGAGTGGTCAGACTGAAGCCACTCCTCAGTGAAAGGCACCTGACAGCTCGCTTGGAGTTTGCCAAAAGGCACCGAAGACTCTCAGGTTTACCTTCCAACAGGACAACAACCCTATGCACACAGCCAAGACAACGCAGGAGTGACTTTGGGACAAGTCTCTGAATGTTCTTGAGTGGCCCAGCCAGAGCCCGGAATGGACCCGATCGAAGAGAGACCTGAAAATAGCTGTGCAGCAACGCTCCCCATCCAAACTGACAGAGCTTGGGAGGTTCTGCAGAGAAGAATGGGAGAAACTCCCCAAATACAGGTGTGCCAAGCTTGTAGCGTCATACCCAAGAAGACTTGAGGCTGTAATCGCTGCCAAAGGTGCTTGAACAAAGTACAGAGTAAAGGGTCTGAATACTTATGGAAATATGATATTTCCGTTTTTTTTTTTTTTTTATGAATTAGCAACAATTTCTAAAAACTTGTTTTTGCTTTGTCATTATGGGGTATTGTGTATAGAATGATGCGAAGAAAAAACGATGTAATCAATTCTAGAATAAAACTGTTGCGTAACATTATGTGAAAAAAGTCTGTCTGTTTTACATGGGGGTGGTTGTCACTATCAACTCCAATATAATACATCCCAAGCTCTTTTGTGCTTTTTTGTTGTGCTTTTAGCTTCCTTCATTGCCTCTCTTTCACAAATATATTTTCTGTTACACACGCACACATGCATGTGAAAACACACGCAAACACACACACATTTACTTCAAATGTCATATGGTATTCTCACGGCATAAAAAGCTTAATTTTGTTTGGAATATTGTTAATTCAAAGAAAGGCTTTGCTATTTCTAAGACTCTGTATCCTATATAGCTTAATTTCCTGTTACAAAAGAAATGAGCTAGCAGTGAACAACCAACCTCATACTGTGACATCCAACCCCGTGATGGGGCTGAGTGTGTTTGATGGCTTAACTCCATGTTGGAATAAGATTTAAAAAAGGCTCCCCATTTCAACCCAAGACATTGTTCTTTCTCCTAGTATTGAAACAAGTCTTGTAAAGGCATCCGCATGCTTCCCATCCGAAACAGATAGGAACAGTTTGTTTATATATTATGACAACATTTTGTGATGTTTTGGTCATCGGCAAGGTTTTTTTGGGCTGTTCGTGCACACAAGAATGTCTCTCGAGGCAAGCCGAAGTCGAAGCCGAAGCCGAAGCCTTTGTCAGCGATTGGTCAACAGTAGGGATTCTTCAATGAAGTGTTTGTTGTCATTCAACGAGAGACCTCGTTTTCATGCAAATTGTTTCACTTGAGAAATACCGCACCAAACATCTTAGATCTAAAATCTCAACAAAAATAAAAAATGTATGACACATTTCTTGAGTTATTTTGAGGAAGTGTATACTGCCAACGGCGTCTCAAGATGAACAAACAGTACTATTGCCGCTTTTCAAGCAAAGGTCTTTTAAGGGAGTAGGCGAGCACACTTGTTCTGTTCGACCGAGGCATGCTGACACCTTAACAGTACTGGTGCTGAGAAATACACACAAGAGTAAAAAACAAGTGTGATAATCAACCCCGGTCTCCCCTTTATCAACCCAGCTATGGGAGATGAATTGGATCAGTATAGCATCAACCTGACCTGTTGATTTGCACAGAAAATGTGACATTCTCCATCCATCCATAATTCTGTACCTACTGCAACGAGAGAGATTATAATTAGACCTGGCCCCTGTGTCACCATAATGGCTCTAAATGATCACTCACTCTATCACCACTTGGAGAGAAGAAGGAGGAGGGAGCGGTAAAGGGAGATGGAGGAAGGAGATAGAGAGAGACTTGTCTTCCTCTGCCAGGCAGGCGGCAACTATGGTCCACGTCTCCCACTGAAGACTGCTAGAGAGAACCCTGAGTGAAGTCTGACTGAGCCGCTGGACGCTCATCATTAGGTTGCATGAAAGCCTGTTTGTGTCCATCATTAGCCATAGAGAGGGATAGAGAGAGAGCTGACACCTATGATCCACACTGGTGCTCATTAATACCAAGGATGCGAATGAGGCATGACTAAAGCACCAGTGCCCGGCCCAGTGTAGACGACCCCGGGTGTAAATTACCCAGATGGGCGTCTGACGTAACGTCAGTTACAGGTCAGAGACAAACACACATGGGAGAAAAGATTATAAGCAGTTGTTTCTTCAGTCAGAACTAAATAATCCCAATGTAGGTTCTCATCCATGGATGGAAGGAAGTCATTATATGTTAGTCGTGCATAAAGAGACATCACATGTAGGAAGTACTGTAGATCCCCAGTGAGGAAATGTACCCTGAAGAGGAGATTATTAACCAATAGACAGACATTTCCTGAGGGTGATTATATTTCCTGATGACTATGACTTGCTCTTTTCAAAGTCCTGTCTTCACCTTAAACACGAGCCATCATTATTTCGGGCATTACCAAATGATTCCAAGCTTTTAATTTCTTAATTCATTATCATTAATATTAAAGAATGCATAAAAGACCGGAACTCATACCTAGCAAACATTCTCTATGTGGTGTTTTGGGAAATACTTTCTGAAGCTTTGGAAGTGCGTCCTCATAACCCTCATGATGTCTATTCATATGGGGACACAGGCTATGTAAGATGAATGTCAGAGAAAACATTTATTTTGTCAAATTGTTTCAGCATATACCCAAGCACATGAAGTATTCCTCTGTATTCATCTGTATATGTTTGTCTGAGTCTACATGTCTATTTGCCTGTTTCGTCTCATAATTCACCTTTTAGACAGCAAAACATGAGAAAAGCTTTTGAATAAATATTCCAAATAAAACGGAATATTAATAATAAACTGTATTGGAAGAAGCTGTTTCCTAGCAACATATTGTGTGTGTGTGTGTGAGAGAGAGAGAGAGAGAGAGAGAGCGTTTGACTCACACAGACCCATATAATTTGTGATTGTGGGTTTTTCTTAATCATACAAATCTTCAAAGAGAATCCAGACATCAGAAAATACACTTACAAAGGTTAAAAGCGAAAGGTGCTGGTGGTACACTGAACCTTGAGCCAAAGTCTTGTTTTGGATACATAGTGTTAAATGTTGATAGACTCAAATAACCTATTTAATCTCATGATGTAACCAAGCTTGGCATGCCTTCATGCTGCTTCACAAAAATGTCAGGCTAGCTGTCAGATATGAAAGTACCTATTTAATGGGGCTGACACGTTACAAGACTACCATTTCCAACATAAATAAAATATCTGAATTCTGTCACTGTATTGAAGGAATGTTTTTTATGCTCCATAATTAGATGTCTACAGAAATTAGGTATTTTAGCTCTTTGGGGATCCTGTCAAGCTTCCATTGTAAAGACAGACAGACATCCTCATTCCTCCGTCATCCCGCACTAAATGTACCCTGGCCACAAATAATCAGGGGTGTTACCACACACTACATCGTGCTCCCTGGAGACACTGTCTCAGACAGGGGCGTGGAATGCAATGCATGGGGAGATCAGTGGGCGCTGTGTCGGCTGCCACCAGACTGCCACGCACCCGCTGTGATGTGACAGGCAGCGTTAATAAAGGCACGTGTGGACAGCTCCTCTGTCCTCTCTTTGCATAATGAGACAGGGGGTCTGGGCCAGGAGACAGGTGGGGGGCCGGGGGGTGGGGTGGAGGTATCAGGCCTGTATTGTTGCTCCTGGTGCTCTGCCACACAACTCATTCCAGAACACTCCTCTAGTCTGGGGAGGGAGGAAAAGAGGAGAAAGGGAGGAGGAGGGGGAGGCGAGAGAGGGTTATTCCCAAGGTGTTCAGCTGTGCCAGTGAATCCCTCCGCCACAAATGTGCCTCCATCACCATGGCGACTAGGGCTATGAAATTAGCAAATGGCAGGAGTCCAAGAGTTCACCAGCTCAGAGAGAGAAAAAAATCTAATGTATTTTGTATCTTCCCTGGATTAGAATAACGTTCTATGGCAGACATGGTAGGGTGGCTTTGAGTCTTTGTTGAGCTTCATATTTTTGCTATTACTCAAGGGAATACAGCAACTCCCAAGAACCTTGAGTGTAGTGCAGTGAGATGGTGTAACGATTTGCGCTGAGAGTCAGGAAGAAAGTTCAGGGAGTGAATACACTTAATAAATAAATGAACAGAACAAGAAACACAAACAGCGCACCGACATTAAACAAAGTCAGAAACATAAACAATAACGCCTAGGGAAGGAACTAAAGGGAGTGAAATATATAGGAAAGGTAATCAGGGAAGTGATAGAGTCCAGGTGAGCGTAACAGGTGTGACAGGTGTGCGCCAGAACGAGCAGCCTGGTAACCTAGAGGCCGGAGAGGGAGCACACGTGACAGTACCCTCTCCCTGACGCGCGGCTCAAAGGGGACGAACCCGGGGATCAGGAGCGGACCGGTCACCTCTGCTGAGGCGCGGGAAACATGTCACGCCAACTGGGGCGCAAGAACCTGTCACGCCAATTGGGGCGCGGGAACCTGACAGATCGGTGGAGGCAGGGGAGCCCGGCCATCCGGAGGAGGCAGGGGAGCCCGGCGAACCGGAGGAGGCAGGGGAGCCCGGCGAACCGGAGGAGGCAGGGGAGCCCGGCGAACCGGAGGAGGCATGAAAGCCCGGCGAACCGGAGGAGGCATGAAAGCCCGGCGAGCCGGCTGAGGCATGAAAGCCCGGCGAGCCGGCTGAGGCATGAAAGCCCGGCGAGCCGGCTGAGGCATGAAAGCCCGGCGAGCCGGCTGAGGCAGGGGAGCCCGACGAGCCGGCTGAGGCAGGGAAGCCCGGCAATCCGGCTGAGGCAGGAGAGCCCGGCAATCCGGCTGAGGCAGGAGAGCCTGGCGATCTGGTGAAGGTATGAGAGCCTGTAGCGGCTCCCGGACCCGACGTCATTCCCACCGAAACGAGAAAAAAACCACTCCCTGATGCTTCCCTTTAGTGAGGCGTTATTCTGTAACGCTTTGCGCTGAGAGTCGGGAAGCAAGTTCAGGGAGTGAAAACATTTAATACATAAATAAATGAACAGAACAAGAAACACAAACAGCGCACCAACATTAAACGAAGTCAGAAACAATAACGCCTGGGGAAGGAACCAAAGGGATTGACATATATAGGGAAGGTAATCAGGGAAGTGATAGAGTCCAGGTGAGCGTAACAATGGTGACAGGTGTGCGCCAGAACGAGCAGCCTGGTAACCTAGAGGCCGGAGAGGGAGCACACGTGACAGATGGTTCTTATTGAATGATTCACCACTAAAATAGGCTGCTTTCCCACCTATCTGCTGTCTGTTTATACTGGTCTTAGGCTACCTTAAATTCCCAGACACACACACAATTTAAGTGATAATGCCAGAGAAGCCATTATTTGGAGGATATATTGGCACGGGTGTTGTTATCCCCGAGACGAAGTCGGGGGCTGGCAAACTGTGCCAATATATCCTCCAACCACCGGCTTCGAGGGCATTATCACTTTTATACAACGGGTTCACAACATATTCAAATAATGATTGATCGTTCTATCGGTTCGGTTGCCAGACACGTGACCCTGTCATTCAGTCTTTTTGTTCTGTATCTATGGACGCGACTCAGTCGTTCGTTCTAAATGTTCCATTGCCATACTGGCTGGCAACGTTCTTATCCCTTGCTTGCTAGCCAGCCAACGATGACTGATTTACAGTCACGTCAAACAGTGCAGACAGAATAACAATAGCAATTTGTTTATACTGTTTTCTAGTGACGTTTAACAATGAGCTAATGAGGCACGATTTCGCTGGCATAGAAAATGTGCTCTCTCGTTAGGACACTGTCGTTTAGAGGAGCTAGCCAACAACATAGCTAACACAATAACTTGAAACTGAAGCTGGAAAGGCTGCAAACTAGCTGCACTTCATTTCGTTTGACCTTTTTTCAATTGACATTTCTTTGTATATATCCATAAAAAATTATGCCAGCTGATTCATGATTTAGACTGGCTGAGAAACACCGCCTGCCTCTCTCTCTCGTCCCGACTCCCGACCCATACATGTTCATTACTATGGGACAGTTGGAGATCGAATTTGAATATTGAAACAATGTTGCAAATGTTGGAGAGACAGACAGTAAGGTTTATACAAATCTCCCCTGTTGAAAACTAAATGTTGCTCTACAAGAAATGTGAGATAATGTCTAGATGCTTTTTATAGTGGAGATGGGCCTGCCTGGGCTGATCAGACAGTGGATTGCGCAGTCAGATGGAACAGAGAAAATAGGCATTTTAATGTCATAGATTTAGCCGGTGGTATTTGTGGAATCGACACCGTCTGGAATGCGCTTTTAACCAATCAGCATTCAGGATTAGACCCACCCATTGTATAATGGCAGACAATTCCTCTCAGACTCGTTGCTGCAGGAAGGAATGTCTGTCTAGTCTAGTGAAAGACCATGGGTACTGAATCATATATAATGTAACAGTTTGTTCATGATACTCTACTGTATGTGTTGCTGATTGTGATTGACAGCTCAGCATTAGGTCTCCTTTAGTCTTTTGCTAAATGGAAACCAAGAATAATAAAGCTCATCCACATTTACTAAGGCCGATAGTAAACACTGTTACTCACAGATGCTTCTGAGGGGTTAAGAAAGCATTTCTCTATATAGACCCTTTAGGACAGTTTTGTTTCTATAATCTTAACAGAAAATTCATGAATCATATTTAACAGAACGTGTCAAATGAGAATTTAATTGACAGTGTTATCCCTCTGTATGTTTTACAGGCTGTCTGAGGGGAATGGAGAGTTCTTTGTGCGAATGAATGGCATCCTCCAGAAACAAGAGAATCTGCTGCGTGCTGCCCAGGCTGAGGTAAACCCTAAACCTCTTTATGTTTACTTAAAGGGGCAGTGCAGTCAAAAACTCGATTATTTGTAAAAAAAAAAAGAAGAAGATATTTCCATGCAATGAGGTTGAAATAACAGTTTGAAATTGTGAAAAGTATGATAATGCCCTTTTAGTGTTGGAGCTTTAAAAAACGAACAAAAAACTACTGGAATTTCAGCCTGTTCAGGTAGGATGGAGTTTTTGGCCCACAACATGACATCACAATCTGATCTGATTATTCTGAACAATGACCAGTCATCTTTTATTTGCATATGTATCCTCTTACTTTGAAGGGGTAGGCTCTAGAGTCTAGACGATCCTATCTGCCAATCAGGGCTGTGCATATAAATATATTTAATTTTGTATCAACACGCCCACACAATCAGCAATGATAAAAAGTTATTTTCATGAAGTAACCACACACAGGGATGTTTTGGACATACAGTGATGATTTAAAAATAAAATAAAAAAGACTGCATGGGGGCTTTAAGCAGGAAGTTCCTAATTTTTCTTATGGAGACTATAGAGGAAAGGTCTTGGGTAGTATACACATACTTTGCTCTCACTGGTCCTCTCTGCTATGCCTATGTAACGGGGGTCAATGTGCTGCTAACAGCTTAGCTTCCTCAACTGTCCGACTGCCTCACACTGGGCTCGAACCAGCGATTCTCTGCTTAGCAACACACGTGACCGCCCTCCTCAACAACGTTCCAATGGGTTGAACCACCCAAATGGTACCGACTGGATCCCTCGGTCTGGTACATTTCAAGCTATTTGTGGAGCTAGCTTACAGTACGTTCTTAACTCTGTGTTACACAGTGGGCTGTGGGGACAGACGGACAAGGTTGAGAAGGCTGCTCAAAAGGCCGGAGGCTCAGCTGTCACAAGAAGCTGCTCTCCATGGCTCTCTACCCCCTTACTTCCCACACAAGAGGAAAGAGACTGGGACTGAAAGGGGCGCTATTAAGATGTTTATCTGAGAGCACTTGTTTTCCACCCTCTTCAGGTATTAAAGTGGTGAAAGGGGAACAAAAAGAAAATCAATGATGCAGTCATTGCCTCTGTCTGATTGTGTGCCGCGATTGAAAGCAAAAGTGTTTGGTTGGCGATAACAGCTCATTGTGACTTAACCTCACAACCCTTTCCAAGCCTTATTGAAGCAGTCATGGTGATGGAGCCTGCTTAAGGAAGAGTGTGTGGCTCTGATGTTTAAAGTTATCTCTCTGTGTGTCTCCGCAGTGCGAAGGGGAAGGTAACACAGCCGCACCACCAGCAGAGCACGTAGACCAGGCCTTCGTTCCAGAGAGGTCCAGCAGGAGAGAGGTGAGTAGCCTGGGCTGCCTAGGGTAGAACATTCAGCTCTAGCGATGGAGGGGTATTTGGCTTGTTATTGACCTTTTCTCATATCTAGCTCCCCAACTAGAATCTAGTGTCCTGAACCCAGTTTGCCTCTATCCTCACACGGCTGTAGCTAGCTACACTGTTGCGTAAACCTCACACATTGTTAGCTACAGTAAGGTCACATCATTCTATTGACAGAGACATGTTTCCCAGCTGTCATTTAGCAGTGACCCTGCTTTAAGAAAGAAAAATGGTGGTTAAGGCATTCACCGAGGTTGTTTTCTTCCAGCTGGACCTCCTGTATGAAGAGGCTGTTTACACGGTAGTCAACAAGGTGGGCGTGCCCTCGCCAGAGTACATCACCAATGAAGGCGACATCTTCAGTTATCTGCTGAAGGTACACACACTCCTTTGATCGGCTAAATCCGTTTACTGAACAGCCCACCTGGCCAAACTCTCACACACACACACGGCAGAATCCAACAAACACTTACTCTCAAACACATAAGCACACACACACTTATGAACGCACCCTAGTGTGCTGTAATTTACACTTCAAATACTGACTAATAAAATAGACAAGACCAGAAAGAGCCAAGTAAGCTGAAATAATTACTGTCCTAGAAAACAACAGCAGAAATCAGATTGTCTTGTCATGTGACTCCTGTTCTAAACCCCTCCTCTAATCTCTGTCACACCAACTGATCTTAGAGGTTCAGTCTGGCGGTAGAGAGCCATGTTTGCTTTGAGACACCTGTAGGAGACTGAGCAGATGTGCTTTGGCTTAGACCTGATTAAACATCAAAGCCCAGGCCCACTGAGTATTGATGTTCAGCTGTAATATTACATCGATTCAGACTCTGTCACTCCATAGCTGCGTCCTTGCTTCCTCTGTCGCTCTCTGCTTGAGGTGGTGGACCAGGGCACATGTCCCCATGCTTTGAAGTGACCCCTGGTTCTCTTTGGCCTTTTGAAGATAGTGAGATTGAACCTGTACAGCCATCTTGGATCAGGCTTATGAGAACGCATATCATTGGCAAGGGATGTAATGCTTATCATCATTGTATTATTGTTTCAAATAGTTTTAAAGTTATGCTGTGATTTATAAAGCGTCCAGGTCAAAATGCAGGCAGGAGTGTAGTTGGATGTGTATTGCAAATATGCTCACAGACCTGTGAGGCTCTCTAGCAAAGAGAACCCTTTTCCACTGTCGTCCCTCTCCTAGGTATTTGATATGGGTCAGGAGGAACATGACATCATTCTGCAGAGAGTCCAAGAATCCAAGGTGAGATGCCTTGTTCCACTCCCATCTTGTCAATTTCCATCTCCTGTCTCCTCTCCTGTCACTTCCTGTATCTCCCATCCGCAGACACCCGCCATGTAAGCTGTATGAACAAGATAGCACCACTGAGTTGTCACTGTGAGGATCTTCAAGTCTGCACCATATAATGTGCCTTTCTTTTGTGTTTAGATATACACTGAGTTTACAAAACTGCTCTTTCCATGACATAGACTGACCAGGTAAATCCAGGTGAAAGCTATGATCCCTATTGATGTCACTTGTTAAATCCGCTTCAATCAGTATAGATGAAGGGGAGGAGACCGGTTAATGAAGGATTTTGAAGCTTTGAGACAATTGAGACATGGATTGTGTGCGTGCCATTCAGAGGGTGAATGGGCAAGACAAAAGATTTAAGTGCCTTTGAATGGGGCATGGTAGTAGGTGCACCGGTTTGTGTCAAGAACTGAAACGCTGCTGGGTTTTTCACGCTCAACAGTTTGCCATTTGTATCAAGACATCCAGCCAACTTGACAGAACTGTGGCAATCATTGGAGTCAACATGGGCAATCATTGGAGTCAACTGTGGCAATCATTGGAGTCAAAGTTGTTCCTAATGTTTGGTATACTCAGTGTATAGCACGTTGCATTCACAAGGTTAAAGTAAAATGCATGGAAAGCACTAACAGCCCTATGTACACGGAGAGACACTGATGGAGTGTATTGATAGCCATAGTGAGGCTCACTGTGCACCAGGAGACATAATGATCTCTGAAAGCCCACTTTGTATGATGCCCTTGACTACCAGCAACCTTTCAAATGTCAGTTTGAAAGAGATGCTGGGCTCTTCTGCAAGACTCCTTGAAAGGTTGTGGGCAGAGAAGAACATATTATGCCATTTAAATGTTCCATCCTACAATGATCTCTGTTTCTCGCCGGCACAGCAGTGTCTTTCCACCTTAGTGACACACAAAGCCCTGGCATTATACACCAGACAAAGAAAACACACATTGATTATTCTCTCTTGAAAGACGCATGTCTCACACTGCAGTGATTGCTGGTATTTTGTTTACCACTGTGAAAGTGTATTTGTCGAGTTCAAGAATCCAAACAAAAATAAAGTTCACCGACTAGCTATTATTTTCAAAGTGCACTCGGTGCCATGTTCAAGACCCGGTTTTGGAATGCAGCCTGCTTATGGATTGTTTCAGCGAGATGTCTCACTAATGCATGACTCTTAGCCTGTGTACTACTGTTACTTTGTGCACTTTGTTTTGCAGAGGGCCAGTTTCACCCTGAGAGTGTCTGTCATGAAAGGGAAAAATCTAATGGCAAAGGATGCAAATGGTGAGGGGTGTTTGTGTTCATTTACTGCTATTGATGGGAAGCAGCATTTGTTTTCTGTGCATGGATATGAAATGTCATCGTATCCATTTTCCAACTCCAACTCCCCATTGACAATGAATGCAATTGTTTATTATTGAAATAAGATTAGAACATTTTCAGATCAACTATATTGAGTGAGCCACATTGTTATTTCTGTCTGGAAGAAGAAAAAAAACTCTCATGATACAGTGGTTCAATCAAGACACTAGAACCATCCTCACATCACTTAGACAACACTAGACACCACTTTGTCTAAAAGGACACAGGCTGCTATTACTAGCAGACCAATTGCTTTTGATTCCTGAACCTCAATAAGGTACATCACCGTCATTCTAACAGTATAATCTCAGTGTGTCTCTATATTAGTTTAACCCTTACTGTGCCTGAGTAGGGTACAGCGACCCCTATTGCATGCTGGGAATCCTCCTGGGCCAGAGCCCCCGGGAGACAGAGGAGAAGAAGGAGAGGAAGTTCAGCTTCAGGAAGAGGAAGGAGAAGCTGGAGAAGAGGTCCAGTACCAAGGAGGTTCTAGCAGCCACGTGCATCCAGGTGACTGAGGTCAAGCCAGAGACTCTCAACCCAGTCTGGAATGAGCACTTTGTTTTGTAAGTACAGTGCTGACGGTACGCCGATTCTGAAAGTTGTTGGCAGAATGCTTGACATTTGTATGTGTCTCAGAGCCTAACGGTAACAATGTTTGTTTACACAATAGTGACATTGATGATGTCCACGGTGATCTACTGCATATGGACATATGGTAAGATTGAACACAGTGTGGGCCTTTCCACTTTCGTTCCAAATTCCAGTTTCCTGAAAACGTTTCAGGAATCTGCACGCCAAAGCTATCCAACTGTCCTACTAAACTTTGCTCTTCTTCTCAGGGACCATGATGATGACGTCTCTGTTGCAGAGGCCTGCAAAAAACTGAATGAAGTCAGTGGACTTAGAGGAATGGGCAGGTAGAACAGGCTTCTATTTGCTAATTATAAAGTAGGTGAAATAGGCCCTTTAATATAGTGAATGGAGGTCTTGACTGTCAGGTTATTGAGATGCAGTGTGGTTGATTGCTCGGTGTTATATTTCATGTATTCATCAGTACCTTATCCCACCAGGTATTTTAAGCAGATTGCCAAATCTGTGCGATCCAATGGGACGTCGTCATCAGGATCATCTGAGGACAATGCTGATGACTTCCTGGGCTGCATCAACATTCCACTGAATGTAATTCTTTAAAGTTACAGTGCTTTCACTTCCCAACTGCTGTTTACTGGTAATATTTCTTATTTTCTACAGTAGTAATACATTTTACTTGATGCAGTTTATTCTAATATTTTATCTATTAGCTATTATAAGTGTTAACTAACATTTATTAATTATACTCCACCAAACTTGGTTCCTGGCTCACTGTCTATCAGAGAGGCGCAACATCCGATTTAATTTACTGTAAATCCATCAAAAAGAGTGTGAAGTTTCGGTCTACACCTTCATGAGACCGGAACATCACTCGGTTTTAGTGGATTTAGAATAAATTATAGTTTTATAATGGAGAGAGTGTCGCGCATCTACCTCTAAAGACATCCACTATTATTTAAGGCAGCACCTCTGTTCCAGTTGTTTGAGCACAGAACCCTTTTTTCCTGGCTTAGTGTCTAGCCCATGAGCAGGCCCTCGGATCAATATAAAAAAATCTATATATA
>QNTS01000200.1:1251416-1371340 GCA_003317085.1 Hucho hucho
TATCAGTCTCACTCAGATATCATATTAAAAACTGCTAACATTTCTCTCCACCCCATGGAAGAATGTGTAGAATTGCAGGAAATTCGCTGTAAAACAGGATGTGGGTACGCAGACCAGCGAGCTACTGCTGCCCCTCATGATGAGTTCAGACTTTTTGTGGTCCCCACCCTCATCAAAGTTGCCCATCCCTGGTCTAGCCTGTTTGTTGTTCTCCTATAGGAGATTCCTGTGATGGGATATGACAAGTGGTTTAAGCTGGAGCCCCGGTCCAGTGCCTCCAAGGTCCAGGGAGAATGTCACCTGATTCTGAGGCTCTTCACTACCCAGGTAGCTAGTACAGTCTCTCTGCTCCACATTACCTGTGTAGTCTACCCAAGTCACTTGATCCTTTCATTTTGTTCCCCAGAGAGACACTACACTGAGTAAGAGGGAATCCAAAGAAGTCATTCATAAGAAGATGCTGAGTCAGATTCTGGAGTACGAGCATGCTCATATTCAGGTGAAACTCTACTATACAGTGCTTTATTTTAGCAAGTGAAATGACAGAAATGGCTATGGATGGTTTCCTTATGCTATCAATGTAAATCATCTTGTTTTTCTCTCCAGAAAGAGCCTTATAACTGGAATGGGCAGGTGAGTCCTCCAGCATGGACTGTGCTGTCCCATCATGCTGTGCAAACTGACCTCTCGCCCCTGCAACAGGCCATCATGTAAGTAGCTACAATAGTAACACTTCAATGTAGATCGTATACCAAAGGTATTGCGGTGGTCCAAATGAGAAAATCAAAGTTATGCCAAGGCAAGCTGGAGGTGCCTGTGCCAATAAAGTACAACGTTTTTAATTACGAGTTGCACCTTTTCCTTCCTAGTCCTTTTAGGTCTGAAACCATTAATCTCAGCTGAGAGGTGAGGGTCATGTTATGTACAGTAGATATATAGTATATATTGCTCTGGTCTGCAGTCGCTGGCAGTGCTATAGCAGCCACCACCGGTCCCAGAGGATGTGCTACAACCTGCTGCTGAGGCTGCTGAGGACCATCGATGCAGAGTGGGATCCCCAAGCTGTGCAGGAAGACCTGGTAGGCCTATTGTCTCCTCACAGCTCCCCTCTGGCTCACAATCACCTTTCATCTGGCATTAGGACACCTCATTAACTCACCACTCAACATCCATCATCCTATGTTTTTAATTACTATTCAATCAAAACCTGGTTGTTTCGGTACAGTCGTTTTTCTGGAAACTAAACTGAAGCCCAGAAGTCTGTCTGAATGTGCTGTTATTGGCTAGATCGATCATTGTGAGGTTGAGTGATGTGATGATGATGTACTTCCTGTGTTCAGGAGCAGCAGCTGTCGGACAGCTTCAGGCTGTACACGGACCACTGTCTGTGTCTGATGAAGAGCATGCGCCAGGTGTTCCCCTGCGCCAGTCCAGCCGCCGTCACGCGCTGCGAGCTTATGCTGAGGTAAACTCATACCACAGGAGGCTGGTGAGGGGAGGAAGGCTCATAGTAATGGCTGGAATGGAATGAATGGACTCACATTAAACCATATGGAAAACGTGTTTGATACCATTCCGTTCCAGCCATTACTATGAGCACGTGCTCCCCAATTAAGGTGCCACCAGCCACCTGGGACTCCCACCCCCCCCCCTCTCTCTCACCACATCAAACACTCGCCAGCACTGTCATACTAGACCAAACACTCAACCAAGTCACTAGAATAGAACCACAGACGGAGTAACTAGAACAGTCGAGCCAATAGGAGGGAGAGTTTTCTACTTGAATGGTGGTGACTGTGCCAATAAAAGCAGGCTCATGTTGAGGCTCATGTTGCTATGCTCTTTCTCTGTGAGCAGCCCCACGGGGCACTGTACTTCTGTGTCGCACAGACCAGATGAATGGAGATCCTGCAGGGCCTTTTCCAATAAGATTTCAAAGTCTGCCCAGTGATTGACACTCCTACAGAGATCTCTGTGTATTGTGGACACAGCCAACACACAAAAAAACATGTACTCAAACACATACTAATCATTCTTGCTGTCAGTCACCTTAACGTAAAAAGGCTGACAGAAATGACAGGTTAGGCCAGTCAAGATTGTTTGTTCCAGCAATCATTTGGAACATTTGTCTCCAACAATTGTTTTGATTACCTACAAATCACCTTGCCTTTTGTCTTTTACTCAGTAATGAGTTGTTGGGCTACAATAACATGCCCATGTTTCTCTCCCTTTGTGTTTGTGACTCAGGGGTGTAGGACACATGCAGACCATGCCGGCCTTCAAGACTGCGTGCCCCCTTCGAAATGAACTGCATTTGGAAATTGCCACTGTTGTCAAGGTACAACATAAATATAAGGAAGACCTGTTAGTGTTAGCACTGTTGCCTGACTAATTCGAATGACTGCAATCTTTGATTTCAACAGAAAGGTACAGTGGAGTGGTACGAGAGCACAATTTCACAATTCAAACCAGAGGAGGGGGTAAGTTGACACCATAAGAATTGATAACACACAAAGTCATACAAATAAAGAGTGTCGCACATTCTATATATAAACTCCCAGTAATTTATTGGGTAACACATGGATGGGCCTGTCGGGGTTGTGTGTGAGCTGTAGTGTGTGGATTCTATAGGCTCTAGAGGAGCAGCTGAGGAGACTGGTCCAGGTGGTGGATGCAGTGTGTGCAGATGTACAGAGGGGACAGAACGTCTACAACAAGCTCTTCTACAGGTACACAAACAGTCCCTGCAGTTTATTGTGTTAATCAAGGACGGTGGCAGAACAAACTTGACTTTTAAGTAGAATCCTGTTGATTATGTCAAATAGCAAGTGAATCCTGTTCTTTGTTTTGTCTTTTTAAACCCCCCAGTGCGGTGAAAGTGGATTTCTTCAGCATCGCGTATAGACAGTTGGAGAAACTGGTGAGAATTCCTTTGAAACCAAAAGGGATAGAACCTGCCAACATCTTTATCCATACATGATGATTTACAGTATACTGATGCATATGGTGTTCCTGTATGTTCAGCATGCATGTATCCTCACCGTTGACCCTTGACCTCTGAGATGGGGTGACTGACCCCTGTGCTCCCCAGGTCGCGGACGACGTGAGCGTTGCCATGGAGAAGGTGTGTGGCACTCTGGAGCAGGAGAGCTCCAGGCTAACTCAGACCATGGGAGAGACTCTGTTAGAGCTCTACATGTCTCTGAAAATACTAAAATGCTTCAGAGAGTTCCTCCCTCACAGGTGAGTTTGTGAACACCCTGTCACCCGGTCAGACTGGTGGATGGTGGATGTTCAGCTTGGTTGGATTGAACTTTTAGAAAACAGAAAGATTGATTCAATGTTATTGCTTGGTGATTTGATCTTGCATTGAACTTCTCCATATGCTTGAACATACAGTAGATTAGCTAAATGTCAGGTGGTTAATGAGTATTTCTCTCTCAGGGATGCTAAGATGATGGCCTTGACTGGCTATCACAACTGGTTCAAGACATCTATCCACAAGTGGCTGCAGATAGTCCATGACAAGTCTTGTGACAGGATCCGCAGAGCAGTAGACATGGACCAGGTGAGAAAGGAGTTTTATAGAAGTGTCTGTAGAGATTGCTTTTCCATGAAAAGCAATCTGAGAAAACATGGAACATACGGCAATCAGGATATCCATTACACTTCTACTACAGAACCCATTGATTATCTGTAACCCACCATGATGTTTCTATCTAATGTACTCTAAATATGAGTTAGTTTCTGTGTACTGTACATGTGTGTATTTCTAATACAGTACATGTGTATGACTTTCTAAAAGTTGTTGTTTATAGAATGTGTGTGTGTGTGTGCACTGAACAGCTGGAGCCAGTGCAGCAGGCCAAACACAGCTCCTCGGCGGTGGATGTGACAGCGTGTTTCAGCCAGGTGCGGGAGTTCTGGAAACAGCTGTCCTGGCCAGACTCTGCAGGAGCCTTCATCTTTGTCACCCGCCTGACAGACGTGAGTGCCACCGCCACCGCCACACACACACAAACACACACACCCATGCTTACACGCACACAAGTGCACGCTTTCACACATGCTACACATTCAGAGACAGTGTAAGAAGCTCTACAGGTGGCAAGCCACAATAACAAACAACCAGAGCAGAACTTTTTTTATGGTAATTGAGGGTTTCACTCTCGATGATGATGGTGAGTGAGATGTTGTCTGTGTTGCAGAATTTCTGCAGCGAGGCCGTGTGTTACTCAGAGATGATAAAGCGCAAGATTGAGAGGAGCCAGCAGGGTCGAGACATCAAGAGCCTGACAGTGCAGGTAATGCCTGTGGGAAGGCAGGAAGGAAGGGGGGCTTCAGGATGACGTGGGAAGTAAATGTCAGCGAGTGTTCTTTCCCTGGCAACACAAAGACCTCAGCGGGTTGTCCGTAGCGTAATATGTTTGGTCTACTTCAGTGGAAGCTGCTTAGAGGAGAACGAATCATAATAATGGCTGGAATAGAGTACATGGAATGGTATCATAAACATGGTTTTCATGGGTTTGATACCATTCCATTCACTCCATTCCGTCCATTAGAATCCATTCCAGCCATTATTATGAGCCATCAGCAGCCTCCACTGGTCTACTTACCGTCGTGCCTCTTTTCATTGTCAATCATTCACTCACTCCCTCCCCCAATCCCCTACCTGCCTCTTTTTTTTTGCCCTGCCTCTTTTTCGTCCATTGTTTCCTCCAACCATTCTCAACCTTTCCTCTGGCTTTCTCTTCTTCCCTCTGCTAATGTACTTCCTGGATCTTGGTGTGGGCTAGCTGTGCATCGCCCTGAACAACACAGAGCATGTGCGTGTGTTCCTGGGCCACCTGCCTCGGGACCTGGACTGGCAGGGCGTGGAGCAGGCCATGGAGGAGTCTTGCGGGGCGGAGGGGAAGGAGCAGGTCAACAAGGCCCTGAACGGACAGCTCTACAACGTGGATGCGGACCTACAGAGGGAGGCCAAGCGCCTCATCACCCACCTCACAGACAAGGTCCCTCCATCTCACTGAACTGTCCTCTCTGTCGGTCATACTTAGTAACCAGTCATCAAATTGTATTAGTCACATGCGCCGAATACAACAGGTGTAGACCTTACAGTGACATGCTTACTTACGAGCCCCTAACCAACAATGCAGTTAAAAACAAGATATAAAGAAGAATAAGAAATAAAAGTAACAAGTAATTAATGAGCAGCAGTAAAATAACATTAGGTCCAGAAGTTGTCAAAGTTATCTATAAAAGTGACTCCATCAGAGCTACAGTAGTATTTTAGCCAGATGTGTAATGCCAGCAGTCTGCTGAATCTTTCACATCCGCGGCCCAACGATGGTGCTGGACTTGAAATTATTGGCCGTTTTTTGGGGGGTCTTTTAATGCTAAAATCAGTTCTTTAAAATCCATTTTCCATGTTCCGAGCTAGCCCTCCTTATGTTGTTTGACCCCACATGCACTACGACAGTGTCAGCTGACCAACTGGCAAAGGTCAGTGAAGACACTTGCCAGTTGGTCAGCGCATGCTCACAGTACAAGTCCTGGCAATCCATCTGGCCCTGCAGCCTTGTGAATGTTGACACAGGCAGGGGACACAGTCATGCACGTCAATATCAGTTTCCATGAGAACGGGTTACAGAAATGATACAGACCTTGGTTCAAATAGTATTTGTTTTCTTGTTTTTTGGGGCGTTTGATGGAGCTTGTTTGGAGTGCAAGACGGTCGGGGGTTTCACATTTGGGACTATTCCATTGCGTCAGGCAATGGGACCAATTAATTCAGCACAGCTAAAGTATTTCAAAGAAAACAAATACTATGTGAACCCAGGTCTGGTTACATAATACTGTATGATATGGCATACTCAAATTGGGTCTTGCCTGATAACCATTGTCACATTGCCTTGAACAGAGAGGTAAACCAGTGCATTGTGATATTGTGTGTTTTGTCTAGATGCTTTCAGAGCTGAAGAGGTACCTCCAACACATCAGCCTGTCCCCTGACTCCATCAACAACGATGATGTAAGACTGAACAGTACATTGTGCTCTGCTTCTGTTATGTAGCAGCAACCTCTCTGCTTCCTTTCTTTATCCTTTCTGGGTTTTAAGACGTTTCCTCAATAGGCTTCCCCCTAAGATGGGACACTGTTCTGTGACATTGTTCTGTTTCAGGCCGTGTCCCCCCTCATGAAGTACTTACGCGACACTTTAGTCATCCTCAGCGAGTCTCTGGTGAAGGAGAATCTGGCTAGGTAATTACCTGCTGTGTCACGTCTTTATCTAGATGAACATCTTAGACATGCACACAATAATGATACCCCTCTGACACATTCTGCTGTAGTACTGGTCATTATATAGCCATTATGATCACTTGACATACAGCGGATTGTTGTCTAACTGTGTTCTCCTGTGTTCTGCACAGAGTTCTCCTCGGCATGTGGGAGCTGCTCCTCAGAATGATCCTAGACACGGTGGCGGAGAACATGGGAGTCCAGGTGGAATTCTACAACCGCTTCCAGTACACTGTGGAGGTCAGTGGTCTCTCTCTCTCTCTCTCTCTCTCTCTCTCTCTCTCTCTCTCTCTCTCTCTCTCTCTCTCTCTCAGTTGACCCCAGAGACAGGGAGAATCACTGTAGGGGCCTATTTCCCCTTCTTCCTCATCTTCCTCTTCCTTTTCACCATCATCAGCTACTGTATCCTTGCTAATTACTTGTGTGGTATAATTTCCATACCACTGATATTCATCAGGTCTCTTGGCTGCTCAGTCCCTGCTGAGGAGAGTCCCCACTAGAATGGCAATGTGACAGTTCCTCTATTCTAATGGAGCATAGAGCTGGCAAGGGACACACGACAGATTTGGATGAAAAGTCATGAAAATGCAAAGCTGCGTGGGTAGAACATGTGGTGTGTTCCATGGTGATCTCCTTCTACTGGGGGCTTCACGCTGTCAGCGAGGATACATACCGGTCTGCTAATATCCTCTGACATATGCTCCAACCAAAGGCGTTAGTTATAGTTTCCACCGCTAATTAGCTAGTCATGCCCGTCGAACAGAGCGGAGTATCAGAACATGTAACCTGAAAACTGAAACCTTCCCCAACCACAATGCTCCTTTCAGGCCCTGGTGCAGTTTTTCTATGCTGATGGAGAGGGACTTGCTATAGAAGATCTGAAGAACCATGTCGACTACAAGGTGAGAGCACCAAGGGTTTATGTACCATTTAGCTATTTAATGCCTGACCGTGGTAGAGAGCCTTTTTTAGTGGGGGTTGTTCAGCTGGTTCCTGACGAGCCCCCTCCCCACTGCTGTTCCTATAGGCTCTTGACGAGGAGCTGAGGCTGAACAAGTGTTCGTCCTTTGAGCTGATCGAGCAGTACTTCCTGGAGAAGATCTCTCAGCAGGTAGTCTGCAGCCTGCTGGGCTGCCACATGTGACTCTAACCCCCAGGCTAGTGTAGTGGGGGAGTGTTGATTAGGAGCTGAAAGATCACAGCACATTTTCTTTTTCTTTATCTCTTTAATGCTAATGTGGTCGCTAACTGTATTCTGTAACAACGGTTTATTTTAGAACACTAGAACAACTTTACAGGCATGTCCACTTCGCTACACTCGCATTAACATCTGGTAACCGTGTGTATGTGACAAATAAAATGTGATTTGATGTCCATGATTCAATCATACTGAATGGATGTATAACAATCCAATCCAATCAATCATCTGTTTATATATGATTTATTATATGGATCTGCCTTTCAGAGAACACTAAAGCACACACGCTTTGGCCGCATCAGTGTGAAGTGTTACTATGATGCTTCTGAGCAGAGGCTCACGGTGGAGATACTGCATGCCGCCGATCTCATTGCCTTGGACGCCAATGGTAAATATCAGAGTTCCATTGGCATGCAGCTCCATATGCAGAAAGAATGCCAATCTTCTGTATGAGCCCCTCATTCATTCCTGTTCCTCTCTCTCTCTCTCTCTCTCTGGTGCAACACAGGGCTGAGTGACCCCTTTGTCATCGTGGAGCTCTGTCCCCACCACCTCTTCCCCATGGCCAAGAGCCAGCGCACCCAAGTGAAGCTCAAGACCCTGCATCCAGTATTTGATGAGCTCTTCTATTTGTGAGTGTCTAATCCGCCTTCTGTATGCACTAACAGAGAAGGAAATGTTGGGATTGGTGGATGATATGATAATTCCCTCTTGACAGCAGCTAGATTGAAAAGCAAAACATGGAGATGTAGACTTCAGTTTGACTCATTTTCCTCTATCTGCTGTCCCACAGCCATGTCAGCCCAGAGCAGTACAGGCACAGGTTTGCCTGTCTGACTTTTACTGTGATGGACTATGATTGGCTGTCCACCAACGATTTTGCCGGGGAGGCCTTGGCCCCGCTCAGTGACTTCTGTTGGCCAGGGAGACCCAACGCCTCAGCGGCCGGAAAGACCATCCAGCCGACCATTCTGCACCTGGCCCGGAGCAAACCCAGCGGTAGGGAGCAGGGTTAGGGTCAATTTGATTTATATTCAGTCAGTTAATTAAGTAAACTGGAATTCTAATTCCACATTTTCCTAATTGAAAATAATTTAGGAAAATTTGAATTGTAATTTCAGTTTACTTCCTGAATTTACTGAATTGAAAGGAATTGACCCCAACCCTGGTAGGACAGTCCACCGGATAGACTACAGTACATAACACCACCCCTCTACTCCTCACTGAGAGGGAACGGGCCCCCAGGGAGGAGAGCGTGTTAAGTCTGGGATAGGTTTCCTATTACTTCTGTAATCCAACCTAGTGACCCGTTCAATCTAAAGGTAAATGTGGCAGGCGTTGGATGGATGCACTTACGTCTCTGTTTGCTCTCTCCATCCAGAGAAGCCAATCATGAGGATTTTGGATGCACGGACAGGAGACGGAGAGGCTCAGGAGTTTGTGAGGAAGCTAAAGGAGATTGAGAAATCCATGGAAGAGGAGTAGAGCTGTCAGCACTGGTCTGGTGTATTGGTGTATTCTGACCACGTCTTTGCCACATGTGCTTTTGTACTTGTTGTACTACCGTATGTTTACAATGTTTACAGTTTTCATATCCTCTTGTACGTGCACTGAAAATGTAATGCTGTACAAAACACAGTAAGGCATGACTTTTTAAATTGGAATACGAATGTCCTCTCTCTCTGCTGTATTTTTATGCCTCAAATTAAATGCTATTTGTCACATGCGCTGAATACAACAGGTGTAGACTTTACCATGAAGTGCTTACTTACAAGCCCTTTCCCAACAATGTTTAAAAGTAAGAAAAATCCAAGGGTCCTATCTGAGAAATATGAGAAAAAGCTTATCCTATAATTATTATTTTGTTTTCTAAAGAGCTCATTGAATGTTATCTTTGTTATATTATCTTTGTTGTATTAGATCTCTAACATCTAACTGAATCAAAAACTAATTTGTAATTGATATGTATTCAGTCAAACCATGTGGGTGGATCAACTGTTGAAAAAATATATACTCACTACCATTTCTGGCGAAATGGCGAAGTAGCACAAGGATGAAACACTGCAAGGAAAACCATCTGTAGCCAGGTTTTGTAAGTCAACACAAGGAGTAGTGTCACATATGGCTGCGTTTACACAGGTAGCCCAATTCTGAAATGTTTCATATCTTTTCACACCAGCTCTTTTTCAGAGCTGATCTGATTAGTCGAAAGAACAATAAGTTAAAGAAAAGAGATCACAATTTGGTTGCCTGTGTAAACGCAGCCGATGTGACGCCATCTGCGCTCGTTGATGATTGATAATTGGATGTTTATATCTCTTCAGATTATGAACCATATCCCTGAAGAAAAGAGTATTAGTCCTCTATTTGTTATATTGTAAATGTGAACTACTTGTTCTTGAATTGTAATGGATTGTGCTGCTGTTTATTGTACCCTTCAGATGAAGCTGTCTATAAATTAAGATTGTATTTGAATATTATTCACTAGCTCTTATCACATTTTGTTCTCCTTAGAAAAATATGTTTCCTTCTTTGTAGTGGACTTGCCCATATGACATCAACATGTTGCTCTTCATGTTGCATGAGTCTTTTTCTAAATGGAAACCTAAATGGACTCACAAACATATAGTAGCACTAGACACCTAGAAAAATACAGTGATTAGACATCTTCTGGGGGGGGACAGTCCTTTGTGTTTAGCTCTAAATGCCAGGGTTCATTTTGATTTCTTCCACACCGAAAGATTCCATCTCTGTCAGTCTTGTGTCTACATGTTCTCTCGCTTCTCTGTGTCTCTTTATTTTGCTTTTCTTACTCTGTCTATCTCTACCCTCCCCCCTCTCTCTCGCTCTCGCTCTCTCTGCTCTTGTCACTTAGTTTCAAGGCTTACAAAAGGAAACAGCAGATGTCTGTTTACAGGCACTCATTCTCTCTCTCCTCACTTCCCTCCGAATGTCATTCTCAGATGCAGGCCTGTCTGCTCCCTCCACCTCCACCTCCACCTCCATTATCCTTCCACTCTCCCTCTTCCTCCACAGTGTTCCCTCTATCACAGTCCTCTTCCGGTTCCCCTCTTGACCTTTCAGACCTTCACTCACCTCAAGAGAGCCACCTTGGATGGAAAACACGCTGCTGCATGACCACAGTGACCCCAAAGAGAAACATTCAAGAGTCCAGTAATAAGGGCAGCAAGGTTATGTTGATTATGTCTAATCTATCAAATCATAAAAGTCTGAACCACAGTGACCTGGTTACATCCCCATCTGCCTACACACAGTCCGACGTGTTTGTGACTGATGGACTTCTGCAATAATATGGGCTAAGATAGATAGATAGATATAGATTGTCAGTGTTTTGATGGATATGTTGGGATGTTTTACAGAGAGATTTATTTGGTAATATCAATCAATCAAACAACAATCCACCCAGAAAAAAATCACCAAACCCAATACTGAGTAGCTGGTATTGGATTGAGTGTGGCCAGTGCTGTGGTGTCTCAGGTGTGATGGGGAGCAGACATTTCATGGTTCTGTAACCCAGACGTCATGCCCTGTGGTCAGAACCTGTTTAATGTAGCTATCATGCCACCTGACAGCTCTCTGTTTCTATCCAGCTGTGACCTATCGCAGCTTCATTACCATTCCATTCCACAGCCTCACTCTCCCACTCTCTGATTGGTTCACTGTACTGCAACAGGAATCTACACTACAGCTCCAAACCAACAGGTATGCTTTTATTTTGTCGTTTTTTGACGCAGCAACACAGAGAAGCAAATGGAGGGAATTTGATATATAGTATGACCAAATACATTTCTGTAGATTACACGTGGTTAGAGCGTTGGGCCAGTAACCGAAAGGTTGTTATTTGAAATCTCCAAGCTGACAAGGTAAAAATCTGTCATTTTGCCCCTGAACAAGGCAGTTAACCCACTGTTCCTAGGCCGTCATTGTAAATATGAATTTGTTCTTAACTGACTTGCCTAGTTAAATAAAAGTCAAATATAGAAGAACATCAATGTAACCACACGAAACATTCACACAATGAGCTAAAGGCTATTGACACTCAAGGAGTGCTGTGCATGTGGTAGCTGTATCGCTAAAAAGTAAATTAAGCTCATCTAGTTTTCAGTGGAGATAATGATTATTGGGTTGGGTGAGAGGATGCTCAAAACAGCCTTTGCATCGATACCTAGACAGTAAGAGCTTTACCACTAGGTGTCCCCATAGTTTCACAAACCACTTTTAATCAGTTCACTATTCTGACTTTAGGTGGCACATGGCACTATACTTGGTGATACATGCTGGATCTCTATTGGTTGAACTCATTACTAAGTCACAATAACAGCGTGTCTCTGGTCATCCATGTGTCACTCTACATCTGTGCTGAGCAACAGGATCGCTGAACCACCCTGCTGGGAGCTCCCAGGTCATCAGGCACCATGGTAACACAGCCTCATCGTCCCACGACCTCTGATTCAAGGCCTTGCAGAGAGATGAACTACAGCTGGAGGTGGAAGTAGAGCAGGGGAGGAACAAGTCTGGTGAATGCATAGTAATTTAAGCAAAACAAAACATTTAGCAGTCAAATGTTGATACAGTAAATACATGTTGATTTACCAAGTATGTTTTGGTCCAATCAAATCAAATTGTATCCATCACATGCTTCCTAAACCGCAGGTGTGAACTAACAGTGAAATGCTTACTTATGGGCCCTTCCTAACAATGCAGAGAGAAATAAAATTGAAAAGTAGAAAAGTGAAACATAATAATAAAATGAATAATAGATACACAAAGAGTTGACTATATACAAGGGGTACCAGTACAGAGTCGATGTGCAGGGGTACGTGGTAATTGAGGTAGATATGTATATATAACTAGGAATAAAGTGACAGATAGGTAACAGTAGCAGCAGCGTATGTTATGAGTCAAAAAAAAGTTTATAAATGCAGATAGCTACAGTATTTGGTTAACTATTCAACTAATTATTTAGGAGTCTTATGACTTGGGGGTAGAAGCTGTTCAGGGTCCTGTTGGTTCCAGACTTGATGCATCGGTACTGCTTTCCGTGCGGTAGCAGAGAGAACAGTCTATGACTTGGGTGCCTGAAGTCTTTGACAATTTTTAGGGCCTTCCTCTGACACCGCCTTATATAGAGGTCCTGGATGGCAGGGAGCTCGGCCCCAGGGATGTACTGGGCCATATGCACTACCCTCTATAGCACTTTGCGGTCGGATGCCAAGCAGTTGCCGTACCAAGCGGTGATGCAGCCAGTCAAGATGCTCTCAATGGTGCCGCTGTTTAACTTTTTGAGGATCTGAGGGCCCATGCCAAATATTTTCAGCGTCCTGAGGGGGAAGAGCTGTCTCTCTCCTCGGGCAGTGTCTGATGCTGGTGACTAACCCACTTCTCATCTGGGTAGGGATTGTATTTTTCCCTACTTGTAGGATATATGTTGGACTCTATTCAATTCTATTGTGCCCTTCCTGGCATGGTCTATATGGGCCTCTTCAGGGGCTCAGACTCAGTGGAGGTTGAGGTCTTTGAGGGCAAACCAGGAGGACTGTGCCGTATCCTTCTGGCTGCTGGCCCAGCCCCCACAGGGCTCTGGCCCTCCACAGAGCACACATGTGATGGGAAAGAGAGGGACCACAGTGGGCCTGCTGTGGGTCGTGGCTCCCTCTCTATGTGTGTCAGGGACAGACAGCTCCATGGAGAGGACTCCTCCTGAGTTCACAGTAATACAGAACAGATGGAACCAGAGGAGAAGGAGAGATGTGGATACAGTAGCACACACATTACTTACTGTACATTGTACTATCCTATCATTGCTATCCTTGTGTAACCTGTCATACAAATACAGTACATTCGGAAAGTATTCAGACCCCTTGACGTTTTCCACATTTTGTTACGTTACAGCCTAATAATAAAAATAAAAAAATTCCTCATCAATCTACACATAATACCCCATAATGACAAATTGAAAACAAGTTTTTAGAAATGTTAGCAAATGTATTAAAAATAAAAAACAGAAATACCTTATTTACATAAGTATTCAGACCCTTCGCTATGAGACTCGAAAATTAGCTTGGGTGCATCCTGTTTCCATTGATCATCCTTGAGATGTTTCTACAACTTGATTGGAGTCCACCTGTGGTGAATGCAATTGATTGGCACACACCTGTCTATATAAGGTCCCACAGTTGACAGTGCATGTCAGAGCATAAACCAAGCCATGAGGTCGAAAGAATTGTCCGTAGAACTCGTGACAGGATCTGGGGAAGGGTACCAAAATATTTCTGCAGCTTTGAAGGTCCCCAAAGAACACAGTGGCCTCCATCATTCTTAAATGGAAGAAGTTTGGAACCACCAAACCACCAAATTGGGGGAGAAGGGCCTTGGTCAGGGAGGTGACCAAGAACCCTATGGTCACTCTGACAGAGCTCCAGAGTTCCTCTGTGGAGATGTGAGAACCTTCTAAAAGAACAACCATCTCTGCAGCACTCCACCAATCAGGCCTTTATGGTACAGTGGCCAGACAGAAGCCACTCCTCAGTAAAAAGCACATGACAGCCCGCTTGGTGTAGCCAAAAGGCACCTAAAGGACTCTCAGACCATCAAAACAAGATTCTCTGGTCTGATGAAACCAAGATTGAACTCTTTGGCCTGAATGCCAAGCGTCATGTCTGGAGGAAACCTCGCACCATCCCTATGGTGAAGCATGGTGGTGGCAGCATCATGCTGTGTGGATGTTTTTCAGCGGCAGGGACTGGGAGACTAGTCAGGATTGAGGGAAAGATGAACAGAGCAAAGTACAGACAGATCCTGCTCCAGAGCACTCAGGACCTCAGACTATGAATGAAAGTTTACAACGTAGGTGCATAGGTCGAGAAAAATGTAAGTAATCGAGGTGACAGACAGTGACACATTCAATAGTGCTTTTCACACTCTTGTCTGCATCAAACTGATCTAGGGTGTAATCATTAGTCCAACAGTTGCAAACAAGAGTTTCTATTGGACAAATTCAGGTATGTTTATCCCCGTTTCGTTCCGTTTGCTTCAGTTTAAGAAACGTTTTTCAACAGAATCCGCAGAATGAATACACCCCAGACCCAAACACAGTTCACTTTCATAGCAGCCACATCCAAACAGCATGATCGTTTTGCTCGTTGATGAATTCCTTCTGCATCTACTCTCCACCTTTTCCCTTCGCTTGTGGACTTCAGTGCACAACACATTAGCTGTCTGTGACCATGCGAAAAAACCTTTCCAAGCTAAACCTTCCTATCATAATGACTAACCGCTACACACAGCCTACCTACATTGTTGTAGCTACTTGAACTAACGCATTAGTAACCTACAATCATGCAGTACAGCATACAGTAAGCAAGCAGTTTAGCAGTTACACCAGCAGGCCCCGGTGGCAATAATATAATAAAAACAAAATATTACATTGATAGCTAGCTAACATAGCATCCCTCTCTATTTGAGCTGGGTGTCTGAGTAGGCTAAACTAGCTACGGTGAGGGGAAAAAGTATTTGATCCCCTGCTGATTTTGTATGTTTGCCCACTGACAAAGAAATGATCAGTCTATAATTTTAATGGTAGGTTTATTTGAACAGTGAGAGACAGAATAACAACAAAATCCAGAAAAACGCATGTGAAAAATGTTATAAATTGATTTGCATTTTAATGAGGGAAATAAGTATTTGACCCCTCTGCAAAACATGACTTAGTACTTGGTAAAAAAACCCTTGTTGGCAATCACAGAGGTCAGACGTTTCTTGTAGTTGGCCACCAGGTTAGCACACATCTCAGGAGGGATTTTGTCCTACTCCTCTTTGCAGATCTTCTCCAAGTCATTAAGGTTTCGAGGCTGACGTTTGGCAACTCGAACCTTCAGCTCCCTCCACAGATTTCCTATGGGATTAAGGTCTGGAGACTTGCTAGGCCACTCCAGGACCTTAATGTGCTTCTTCTTGAGCCACTCCTTTGTTGCCTTGGCCGTGTGTTTTGGGTCATTGTCATGCTGGAATACCCATCCACGACCCATTTTCAATACCCTGGCTGAGGGAAGGAGGTTCTCACCCAAGATTTGACGGTACATGGCCCCGTCCATCGTCCCTTTGATGCGGTGAAGTTGTCCTGTCCCCTTAGCAGAAAAACACCCCCAAAGTATAATGTTTCCACCGTTTGACGGTGGGGATGGTGTTCTTGGGGTCATAGGCAGCATTCCTCCTCCTCCAAACACGGCGAGTTGAGTTGATGCNCAGGATTTCAGTCCTTTACGGCGTAGTGTGTTACCAATTGTTTTCTTGGTGACTATGGTCCCAGCTGCCTTGAGATCATTGACAAGATCCTCCCGTGTAGTTCTGGGCTGATTCCTCACCGTTCTCATGATCATTGCAACTCCACAAAGTGACATCTTGCATGGAGCCCCAGGCCGAGGGAGATTGACAGTTCTTTTGTGTTTCTTCCATTTGCGAATAATCGCACCAACTGTTGTCACCTTCTCACCAAGCTGCTTGGCGATGGTCTTGTAGCCCATTCCAGCCTTGTGTAGGTCTACAGTCTTGTCCCTGACATCCTTGGAGAGCTCTTTGGTCTTGGCCATGGTGGAGAGTTTGGAATCTGATAGATTGATTGCTTCTGTGTATAAAAGACACCTGGGGGCCAGAAATCTTTCTGATTGAGAGGGGGTCAAATACTTATTTCCCTCATTAAAATGCAAATCAATTTATAACATTTTTCACATGCGTTTTTCTGGATTTTTTTGTTGTTATTCTGTCTCTCACTGTTCAAATAAACCTACCATTAAAATTATAGACTGATCATTTCTTTGTCAGTGGGCAAATGTACAAAATCAAATACTTTTTTCCCTCACTGTAGCTGCATTAGCTAGCTAAGTGAAAGTGAACAAAAAATACAAATAAATATAGTTAGCTCTCTCTCCCTCTCTCTTGCTTCTCCTTCATTTTTGAAGAAATTAATTTGTTGAAAACTGTCCAACTATTTTCTTTCTTTTTTTTTTGTCAACTACACACCACATGTTATGCACTGCAGTGCTAGCTAGCTGTAGCTTATGCTTTCAGTACTAGATTCATTCTCTGATCCTTTGATTGGGTGAACAACATCTCAGTTCATGCTGCAGGAGCTCTGATAGGTTGGAGGATGTCCTCCAGAAGTTGTCATAGTTACTGTGTAAGTCTATGGAAGGGGGTGAGAACCGTGAGCCTCCTAGGTTTTGTACAGAAGTCAATGTACCCAGAGGAGGACGGAAACTAGCTGTCCTCCGGCTACACCGTGGTACTGCCCTACAGAGTGCTGTTGAGGCTACTGTAGACCTTCATTGCAAAACATTGTGTTTTAATCAATTATTTAGTGGCGTGACTATATTCTGTATAGTTTTATCTAAAAATGACAACTTTTTTAATGTTTCACTATTTTTATTTTTATGAAATTCACTGAGGTCCTCCCCTTCCTCCTCTGAGGAGCTTCCTCTGATAGCTACAAACACACTGAGCAATTGAAACACAGGAACAAACAAATCACAGTGGAGGGATTTGAATGTTCTACATGTAGGCTATGATTCCCCCACCAGAAAAAAATGATTGCCAGGACGTCATTAAAACTTTGCCTACTGGGTAGCTAGGCTACTAGAATACCTACCGTTATGTAAATATGGAAACATGTTGGAAGCCAAGTGAGTCAGAAATCCATATACAGTATGTTAAACATTCTCTGGTCTTTGAACATTCTGAGCTGCCTTCATCAGGGACTGTATCACAGGAGGCTGGTGAGGGGAGGATGGCTCATAACTGAAGGAATGGAGTGAATGGAATGATATCAAACACACTGAAACCATTTGTTTGATGTGTTTAATACCATTCCAGTTATTCTGTTCAAGCCATTACTATGGACCCATTCTCCGTAATTAAGGTACCGCCAACCGCCTGTGTAATATATTGTGTAGGTTTAGGCAGTGGGGGGGTGAGAGAGACAGTGGGTTTAGAGTGAGTAGAAAGAATAGGACTGGTGTTGATACCTAGGAATGTTGGCAGAGTTGTGAGCTTCGGGATGGCTGCTGCTGCTCCTCCACTGGGTCCTGGCTCTGGGATCTGGCCCTGGCTGGGTCTCTGTCTCTGGCAGGTAAGTTTAACAACACTGTGATCTCACATGCCCATCTCACATCAGACAACCCTAATTCCCCCACAGAAATGTAACACTATAGATCCCTGCTCTGGAGCTCAGGCCAACCCAGAGCCCCCCTCTCTCTCTCTCTTTCTCTCTCTCTCTCTCTCGCACAGATTAAAGCACACACACCTGCAGCGTCCCAGGCTGTCTGGGCAACCTGGGAAGCCTGTTCCTCTGCAGGCTTAGTCATGATATCATAGAAGATATATTTACATCTGGGATTTATAGGCAGAGGGCTGTCATTAATGCCAAGGCGCACTTTACTCTGTTCGTGTTCAGACCTGTATAGCGATAGCAAAACCCGACTCACTGGGAACTTCCAGTCTGCTGTGTGTGTGTGTGCCTTTGATACAGTGCAGCTGTATCAAAAACTGAAACTTACAGTAAAAAGAACCCCCTCCTCCCTTAACATGTATCTTCTTAACAAGAAGTTACTGGAGCAATGAATAATGTAATGCCACTGGGGGGGAAATCCACCCAGCCAAGAAATTGATTGAAAAGTGATTGAAAATGTAATCAAGACCAATGTGTCAGAAACACTGTGCTTTGAACTGACAGGGCCTAATGAGTTTCCCACAAATAGTGTCCTCTCTGGCCCGGCACACACAACGTGGGCCCAGACACCTGTTGAAAGACTCTTTGGTTGTGGTCTGCAGAAGGCCGTGGCGTCGGGATAATTACATACTTCAGAGCTCCAGCCTCTCCTCTCCAGTGGAGATGGTGGCCTGGAGGGGCCAGGGTGATGAGAGGCAAACACAGCGGGTCCTTTGTGGTTTCGGGGGCCCCTGGCAGAGAGAGCAGAAATGATATTGGACAGCTCACCCGGAGGAATGCAGCTGGGACAGTGAGCTACTTAAAAAGGGCCCGTTGCTCCCAACCACTCGGCATGGGGCCACAAAACTGCAGAGTCACCCCTATGGCTCCATACAGGACGCCCGGGCACAACCACAACAGCTCAGAGAAAAGGAGGGAGAGAGGGAGGGAGGGAAGGCATGAGGGAATCAAAGAGGAAGAGGGAAATTGAAGGAATGGAGTGAATGGAATGATATCAAACACACTGAAACCATTTGTTTGATGTGTTTAATACCATTCCAGTTATTCTGTTCAAGCCATTACTATGGACCCATCCTCCCAAATTAAGGTGCCGCCAACCGCCTGTGTAATATATTGTGTAAGTTTAGGCAGTGGGGGGGGGGGTGACACTACTGTCCTAACAACACACTGTAAGCAGTGAATGAGTTCTAGGTAATAAAACATTGCATTTTATAGAACGTAGAAAGTACCCCAAGGCTAAAAATCATGACTGAAGACATATGCTCTAAGTTGTTTACAATGAGCACATAACCATTTTTCATTGCGGCCTTTCTGAGTAGAGCTCTATATGAGTGCTCCCTCCAGTTCAGCCACAGGATCTATTTCTACATAATCCCAGCCAGAAAAATACAAGGAAGGCATCACATGAGCTGCATCTGATTCTCCCCTGGTCCTTGTGTTTCTGTGGCTGGCACTTTCTCAGAAATGGAATGGACGGAAGCCAGCAGGGGAAAACATGTTTTGCCTCACAATTCCTATTGACTCTAGGGCCTTCAGCTGGCCTGATCAATGTTGGCTCTCATCCTTATATAGGCAATCTAATCACAACATATTGACAACCTTGTTTGTTCGTCTTTTCCCTCTGCCTGCAGCCAATTGCTGGTCGGTTCACCGTGATGAGTGGCAATACTGCAAAAACAAAGTGTCCAAAATAAAGATGAGAACATTTTGAAAGTGAAGCTGCTCAACCAATCCCAGAAAACCTTTTGAAGTGCTGGGAGACATTCATTTTTAGTACCGGAATGAAAGCAGCCTGAGTTTTCCTCTCTTTGGACTGGTCTGGGGGCTATTTGTAGGCCTCTGTAGAGCAGTACACAATGTTGTGGCGTGGCCTGTCCACATGAATCCTCTGCTTACCTATTCAGCTCTGCTTTTCATAGACACTGTGGTTCCCTCCACTGGCCCCTTAAACACACATCAGCGCCCAGGCTTTCTGCTACAGCACACACGCCCCAAACAGTTAGACTCAGCCTCCGCGCTGAGCAATCTGTAACTTTACATCTAGCTCAAGCCTCACAAACCTCACAAACCTCACTAACATAATCAGAGGTTAGAAATCAAAGGGACTTCCAGAGTACTTGTCTATATACTGTATTTTCCAGCTTGTTTTAACTTAAGATTTGTTTGATGCATCCGTCTAAATTACATCGCATGAGTTTGTTATTAAATCATTTATTGGCCGTGAGCAGAATTTCACAGATTGAGGATTAGTCTGGGGTGGTTGCATGGTGATCAGCTCACATGGAACTGGGCTGAATGAGTCGAAACTAATGCAAATCTAAACCACACCATTACATCAGGGACCGAGGTGACTTCAGAGAGGACACTTTGACCAGAGCACTTTATTGGTCTTCCTTTTTTCTATCTCACAGTCTATCTCGGCTTTTCATGTCTGTCTAATGAACGAGCATAGAAATAGAATGATTTTTTGTATTGTAAAAAATAAATCATATATGTTATTATTAAAAAACAAAGTGAAGAATGAATGAGCAGTCCAGTCACTGCCAAAGTCAGTATTAATTGAATTTGAAGGACCACCACCCTTGTATTTGTCTCTGGATGCCCACCCCACCTTCGTATTTGTCTCTGGATGCCCCCCCCACCTCCCGTTCTCTTTTCTCCTCTCTGAATCGGCATTAGCCCTATGATGTAAAGCCCATAATCATCCATTGACACTGTGGTGGTAGTAATCTCCAGTTCATTTCCTACTACAGTTCTCCACGAAGAGGGCATCCGAGGGTCAAGTGGTCCGTCCCCAAGCCAAAGTTTTCACAACTCCCTCTTTGATGTCTTTGATGACCAGCGAGTAACAAAGACAACCGTATCCATGACCACCAGCAGTGAATGAGAAAGAATGCAACCAGTTGCCATAGATGTAATCTCCTGGTTCATGTCAAGGTCAGCAGACTGCCTTGACTTCCCTATCATGAAAAAACAGTCTTGCTAGTTTTGCTAATATACACGAACTGGAACATAGAATTAAAACAATGAAGATGTGGAAACACTAAACAGACAGTAATAGTTTCCAAACCTTCTTGATAAAATGACACTGCATACTGTTTATCAGATTACGTCATTCCTTGTTGAACAGCGTAGCCTAATCAATATTGGATGAATGTAAAGATTGAAGTGCAGGGGAAAAACAAGTGTAGTACATTATGTTAGTATAATGCCAACCATTCAGTCCTGTTGGACAAGTGCCAGTCAGTGCATGTGAAGGGCCTCACATCCCACCATCGCACCGCTAACACTGACGTACAACACTGAGAGGGCGAGATACACATTTGAGGACAAGCAGAGACAAAAGTAATACAAAAGCAACGGCCTCCAAATGTCTCCGAGTTTTGAGTTGAATTTTGTGAAAGTTACCGGAATTGTGCAACCCTAAGTCCGTCTGTCTGTCTGAGGCCTGGCTGTGGGGTTCAAAAAGATCAAGTCTGAACCTGAAGGAAATGCTCCTCCAGTTCATTAAAAGTACCATAAAATGTCCCCCAGTAAAACGTCCTGTGGTGTGAGGGAGACGTAGGCCTAGAAAGAGCTCTTTCTTCTCCTCCTGTGACCTCGCTGGCTCCTGGTGGGACCAGGACATGGAGGCTGTGAGAATGTACTAAGGGAGCCTTCCCATTAGGGACCTCAGTGTGAGTGAGAAACACAGATTCCAACACACACAGCCTCTCTCTCTAGCGCCATGGTCACGAGGGGGCTGTAGTGGGTACAGTATTTGTGTCCGAGGAACAGTTTATTATGTCAACTTCACTCTCTCTCATGCCCCGGCCCAGACCTCCATCAGACCACAGAGAAACAAGACCCAGGGACTCAAGACCCAGACATCTCCAGGCCTGGATGGCACCCATCCACCATCCAGCCCAACCTCCAACTCACCCAGGTTAGGGGGATTGAATGGGCGGTTCAACAGCAGAGGGATGAGGATGCGGCAGAGGGGAGGTGGGGTGTAAGGTTTTTATTAAGGCAGGAACAGCTGTTAAAATGTTATCCTAACATTCTCTCAAAGCACATAGAGAAACCATGTGTCTCAACTCGCTCAGCTGTCCACTTTAGTTCCATAGTCTTGTGAACCTGGCTCCAGCTCCAACCGGGAACACATGTTTTTCCTGTTGTAAATGAACATCCCACATGAGCACTACAGGTGAGAAATAACTGTAGGCCCTCAACATGTAGTTCATGACTGAATGACAGTCCATATCGACATTAGGGATGATATGTGCTGTGAGAGAAGTACATTCTGACATGACATGCTGTATATAGAGTCTTTGAGGTTGGTTTCCTGTCAGGGAAAAGGACCCTGTCTTCAATCCCTCCTACTGCTGCCTGCTGCAGAGCATTTGGAATGATTTGACAGGATTCCAAATCCTTGGCCTGATGTTTACTATATGTGAGTTGAGCTCATTCCATCACAATGAAGTCACATGTTCTTGTGGTTTCAGCTTATCACGCTCTGCACAACATGCTGTCACATTGGTACAGTACATAAACTCCATATCAAGTACTCCTTATTAGCAATAATTGAACAGATCTTCCATGTGTTCCAACTTTGTGTATTTGCAGTGTGCCAAAGGCAGACCATAGAGACACTGGCACAGTGGAACAACATGGCTGGGAGAGAAAACACATCTGGACCAACATTTTACTCTAAAGCACATAGCAACATGTTCCCAACATGCCAAGAGTTTGTGTGCATCTGTCCATCCAGCCATGGATTTAGCCTAAATCCCACATCGTAGGCTCTCCTCAGCCTGATGGATGTCATCGTTGACTCATAAGGGACCACCGAGGCTGCTGCCAGCACTCACGATCTGCTCTAATCAGCCCCCACAACCACAGTGGTAGGCTGTGTGGAATTGTGGCTTCGCCGTTAAGCGCTGCACTCTGTTTCTCTGTCATGTGGAGGGCATGTGGCGAGCTTGGCTTTCCTGAAGGACATGCCATCTAATGCTAAACCTCCATCCCCAGTGTGGTTCGGTGCTGTACGCTCCCCTCCTCCCGATCCCTGGCACGGGCTCCCCTGCGCTAATGCTGGTCAAATCTAGCGTGCACTAAGTTGGGATGAAAAGGAGGGGGAATTGTGTGTGTCATTGAGCCGAGGCTTTGAGACCTACAGTGAGGGAAAAAAGTATTTGATCCCCTGCTGATTTTGTAAGTTTTCCCACTGACAAAGAAATGATCAGTCTATAATTTTAATGGTAGGTTTATTTGAACAGTGAGAGACTGAATAACAACAAAACAATCCAGAAAAACGCATGTGAAAAATGTTATAAATGGAATTGCGTTTTAATGAGGGAAATAAGTATTTGACCCCCTCTCAATCAGAAAGATTTCTGGCTCCCATGTGTCTTTTATACAGGTAACGAGCTGAGATTAGGAGCACACTGTTAGAGGGAGTGCTCCTAATCTCAGTTTGTTACCTGTATAAAAGACACCTGTCCACAGAAGCAATCAATCAATCAGATTCCAAACTCTCCACCATGGCCAAGACCAAAGAGCTCTCCAAGGATGTTAGGGACAAGATTGTAGACCTACACAAGGCTGGAATGGGCTACAAGACCATCGCCAAGCAGTTTGGTGAGAAGGTGACAACAGTTGGTGCGATTATTNCATCAAAGGGACGATGGACGGGGCCATGTACCGTCAAATCTTGGGTGAGAACCTCCTTCCCTCAGCCAGGGCATTGAAAATGGGTCGTGGATGGATATTCCAGCATGACATTGACCCAAAACACACGGCCAAGGCATCAAAGGAGTGGCTCAAGAAGATGCACATTAAGGTCCTGGAGTGGCCTAGCCAGTCTCCAGACCTTAATCCCATAGAAAATCTGTGGAGGGAGCTGAAGGTTCGAGTTGCCAAACGTCAGCCTCGAAACCTTAATGACTTGGAGAAGATCTGCAAAGAGGAGTGGGATAAAATCTCTCCTGAGATGTGTGCTAACCTGGTGGCCAACTACAAGAAACGTCTGACCTCTGTGATTGCCAACAAGGGTTTTTTTACCAAGTACTAAGTCATGTTTTGCAGAGGGGTCAAATACTTATTTCCCTCATTAAAATGCAATTCCATTTATAACATTTTTCACAAGCGTTTTTCTGGATTTTGTTGTTGTTATTCTGTCTCTCACTGTTCAAATAAACCTACCATTAAAATTATAGACTGATAATTTATTTGTCAGTGGGCAAACGTACAAAATCAGCAGGGGATCAAATACTTTTTTCCCTCATTGTACATCATTTACTCTCATACGTTGCTTAATAGGGTCCTGTTATATTCCCATAATTTGTTCCTGTTGACAACAGACTTTATAGGAGAGAGAGGATCTGTTTACTACAGCCATCTGGCCTCAACCCCTGAATAACAGCTCATAGTCCATATTGGATGATTTATATATTTTTCCAAATGTAAATACAACATTTGATGATAATTGCGATTAGCAGGAACTACTGTGTTATGACTTCCTTCTCAGAGTGAATCTAAAAGCCCACAGAATAATGATTCAGCCTTGAATCAGAAGGCCCAAATCCAGGCCCAAATCCAGGCCCAAACCCAGGCCCAAACACGCACTGTTTTTATTCCTCATTCACAATCATGTTCAAACCAACTCAAGGTTGGACTACCAGATCCATCTCCTTTCTACGGAGCCCTCCCTCTCTACTCAGACCACAGAGCTGCCTGGGCAGAAAAGGAACTCTCCCCTCTGCAGGAAGGGTTATTAAAACTGGTCCTTTGACAAGCACACAAGTGTATCTAAGAGAGAGGGGCTGGACCTCTGGTTCTAATAATGGCAGGTCTGGCTGTTTGTTTAGTGAGCAGAGCCCTGCCTGGCCTTGCTGGGGATCCAGTCCGGCTGGCCTGGGGGGAGCAACTACATCCAGATGCCTGTTAATTGGCAACACAAGCCAGTGCTGTCCCGTCCCATCCCATTCTCCTCTCTGGTGCTTTTAGTAGTCAATCGGTGTCGCTACACAGCCCCATAGAAGTCCAAAACTTTCCTGTGCCCTGTTCATCTTCATGTAGGCTGTGTTCTGTGTTTATTCAGTGAGCCCATGTGTGTGTTTTTAGGGTGAGGCGACTCCTCACGGTTCTCAATAATTATAATGTTACTTGAAATGATCTGGTAAAATGCCTGGGAAGAAAGTCTGCTTTAATACCATGCACTTCAGGACTTTTCATGAGACAGACCATGAACCATGAATTCAAAAAGGTGAGATATTTCGAAAGTGGAATTTACTGGAATTTGTCATTATTACGAGTCAGGGCAGGGGAAGGTTATTCTACTTTCTGGAATCGTTCCATGAAAAGACAGGCCTCCGGTGAGCAGTCTTAGAAAACCATGATGTGTTATTGCACAATGCCAAGGTCTGCAGTCTGCAGTGTGCCTCACTTCATGGTGTGTTTTCTCAGTTTGAAGAAGCGGGGAAGCATGGAGGGGAAGGTGCCACGGCATCTCTCTGAGAATCCCTACTGTATACTGTATCCCCCCCCCCACACACACACACAAGCCTTCTCAGCATTTTTTCATCTGTGTTTTCTTGGCAGGGGAGATTCAGCTGGATGCAGCAGCCAGCTACATAGAAATAAAAGGGGCTGTCAAATTGCTTTGTCTCCAATGGGACTTTACAGAATGTCTGCTCCCTGTTAATTGTGGCAGAACACTGTAGTTGCATCAAAATGAAAGGCCAAGAATGCCATTAATTCAAATAATAAACATGCAGTCATTATACCCTTTGGCACTTGTATCATCTGAAAGCCTGGGGAGGATACCATAAGGATTATGAGAGATGTGATATAGACAGACATGGTGACGCCATGTTTTATAATCATTGTCACGTCCAGAGGCATAAATCAATACTAATGAAACAGTCTTCAGTCTGTCTGCCTGTATAGTACTATGGGAGGTTGGCACAAAAGGCTCATATGATAGGCTCATATGATTATTTACGCTAAATATGGAAATACAATGATGCCATGGCATCTTGCGTCGATGGACAAGAACTAATTTGCACAATGATTTATTGATTTGGCCGGACTTCAATAGTCAAACTACATAATCATGAACATTAGGATTATGTAAACTGCAACAAAGAAGGGGGGAAGTGCTTATACGTTTTCTCTTGAACAATGGAGCGAGAAAAGCTCAACTGACATTTCGTGGTTTGAATCCAACAGATGGATTTTAGGGCCTTTAGGAATCAGATGAAGAAACTAAAGGCATTTATTTTCTGTAAGTAATTACAGTAAATGCATCTCCTGACAGGAAACAGAGCATTATGTTAGGCTGGTTCTGTTCCAGTCACATATGCATACAGATTTGATAGTGAATTTGAGCATTGCATTCTATTCTGGAGACTGAAAGCTAATAAGAAAATGTTAACTCAGAAAGAGGGAGAAAGAAGGAGGGAGAGAGAGAGAGGAGTTAGTTTGGATATTGTTTTAAATGCACACATGCAGCAGGGAGTTACATTTTATCAATGTTTAGAGTTCAATGTAACGCAATTGTCCTCAGTCAAGGGCTTACGTCCCACAGAATAAAACTTAATCTGAACAAAATCCTGCTTTAGTCTGTAGCCATAACTTGAAATTACTCCATCACACTCTCCAAAAACATCTTTAATTACAGAATCATGACAAAGAGAGTTAACGGCCTATAACAGCCCTTTCCAAACCACTGTAGTATAAATGCACTTAAATGTCATCAGAGGTTTGTGGATATGGTGAGTGCTGGAACAGTGTATGCCTCCAGTCCCCACTATCTACCTGCCAAACCTCTCTCTGCTCCTGGATGCCACAACTGGGTGGTCCCCATGCCTAGGTGAAGATGTGGGCTTTAATCGAATTCCCTTCCTGTGTGATCAAATAACATTACAGAAGAGCCAAAACCTTGTCTATCTAACAAACAGCATGCGTCCACCATTCATCTTCCAACACTGCACATACAACCTCCAGCACAACACATACAACCTCCAGCACACCACATAGAACCTCCAGCACAACACATACAACCTCCAGCACAACACATACAACCTCCAGCACAACACATACAACCTCCAGCACAACACATACAACGAGGTCGTGTTGTGTATGTTGGAGGTCGTGTTGTGTATGTTGGAGGTCGTGTTGTGTATCTTGGAGGTCGTGTTGTGTATCTTGGAGGTCGTGTGGTGTATCTTGGAGGTCGTGTGGTGTATCTTGGAGGTCGTGTGGTGTATGTTGGAGGTCGTGTTGTGTATGTTGGAGGTCGTGTGGTGTATCTTGGAGGTCGACAACACATACAACCTGCAACACACCACATACAACCTCCAGCACAACACATACAACCTCCAGCACAACACATACAACCTCCAGCACAACACAGCCCAAAGGAAGAGAGCCCACCATGTGGAGATAGAGTGGGCAGACAAAGGCAGCCTTGTGTGTGGCAGGCAGCAGCGGTGGAATGCTCAGCCTCACACCAGGCCTGTATCTAGGTTCATCCTTATCTGATTGAGTGGAAAGGCCTAGGTCTTTAATTTGGCTCTTTTAAACAAGCCTACACATCTAGCAGTTTTTCAATTTTGGTTGTGATATTTTTGGGGGACTTTAAATGCACAATGCATTATGTGGGTTGAACGGTGTAACAACATAAAATAAAAAGAAATAATACAAGTCCTGTGATGGTAGTGACTGCCCATTACCGCTTATCACTTATTCCCATCATTTATTCTCATTACTTTACTTTAATAAATATTTAAGTTCTTGTGAATGCTGCATTTTTTTTATTTGATGACTTTATTATTTCATTCCAAATAATCATCTCGTCTCTATAGAGCTTCTGCCTATGCTGCCTGACAAAATCACAATTTTAGTAGTAAAGAAGACAAACTTTTATGACTGTTGAATACCAACTATCAATCACTTAGATCATGTATTTTCAGGTAGAGATACCTCGGGAAGCAACTGCTCTCTATCCCTCTCGATCGAGCATTCTTCTCTCTGTCTGCCAAACACAGACAAGACAAGTACGCATGCAATGGATTATGGTCGTTGTAGTGAATTACCATGTTTTCTGTGCTAAACAAAAATATTGGCCTGTTGGAAACAACAACCCGCCTACTTCGCACAGATCGGGCTTGATCTGATTTATTTAAAATAACAGACATTTGGGTTAATTGCTTAGGGCCACTACAGAATCCGAGCTACTATGTCAAACGGAATTTATAGCAGTATGTGGATAGATATGGTTTGTGTACATTTCCAGTTACATTGACAGTCTGTATATTTTTCTCTAATGATGTTAACTGAAGCATGTCCAGTGTATTTAGTTTAGTCACATGTTTTGGCTGTGAAGGGAATGTTGTGGCTGATGTGTAAAAACAACCTCTCTCTCTCAGTAATGATTCTCCAGGAGGCCACAGATCCAGATACCATCCAATCCCTTCCATGTGTTCACTATAAACATGTGTGTGCTGTGCCCCACCCACCTCAACATGACATCACCAGACTCTCTCAGACAGCTCATCCCTCTCCCATCGGATCCAGTGGAGCTGAACAGTACACACACAAATGCAAAACACACTGGCACATACATACACAGAGACACACAGAGAGACAGTACAGAGCTCTACAGAACAAGCAAATAACCTGCATTAACCAGTGGTCTAAACACTAAGATGTAGTTACAGGGAAAGTCTACACAGGAGGCAAAGTTTGTAGCAAAGAGGAAACCAAACAGAATCTGGTAGTGCCAGTAATACATTGGCTGACAAGCGTCTGCATCTCCCAGAAAAACCTCTGTGGTCATTCAAGAGCTCCCATAAAACATGGCTTCCAGACGAGCGCAGCCTCCTCAGCACCACCTCCACACAAACCTCCCAGAACGCACTCAAATGTAGCCAATAAACAGACATAGCGGAGAGTAGAGTAGAGAGAGATGGTGTCTGGGGAGGGCTGGGATCAGGGCGAGATCTGATGTAGCCAGACAGACAGAGCTAGGTTGGGTGGCACTGGGAGGGCTACGGGAAGTTTGAACGGAGGCTGACCCTGTTCAACCCTGTTTGGTGTCATAGTTGATATTTGTTTGTTTTAGGGAGGGGATCTAGGAAAAAGCAGGGAGGAGAGAAGTAAGGGGGACTATAGGAAGGGAGCAGGCTATGCTGTTGATAGGGACTTGCCTCACAGGGAGGCAGCCACCACAAGAACAATGGAGATTAGGAGGGCTTCAGTGGGGGACGGGGGCCCATAGAGGGGCGGCAGTACGGTCCAAAACCCAGCGAGATGGGGAGGGGGAGGAGGTGGTGTACTGCTAACAGTACACCACCACTCCCACACAGACGAACCAATGTGATTTCCGACCTTTACCCACCGCAACAGACAACATAGATGTGCCCTGTTCTGTGTTTATTTATTAAGATGCAACAGATGACAAACAAACAGCCAACTGTCTTCTAATCTGCTATGCCATAGGGAGGTAAATGGGGCTAAAATCTGTCAAGTCATAAGTTGGTTTCTTAATCTTTTATGATTTTCAGCCACATGCAGCATATAACACTTAGGTTGCACTCGAGTTGAACACCATGTGGCTGAGACAAAATGGCCATTGTTTAAGAGCGTCAGCCAGGCTTTTGCTTTAATAGTGTGCCCAGTGATAAATGCATCCCCTTGAGGTTGAACAGAGACCAGTGGTGATGTTGTTTTTTTTACTTCTCTTTCGGCCTCATCTGTTTTGCTTGGCCGTGTGAGAGAGGAGAGGCAGGAGGCAGAGAGCTCAGGGCTGTTCCGGTACATGGTGTGTGTGTGTGTTCATGTGTATGTGTGGTAGTCTAATGATTAAGCTGGCCAGGAACCATTAGAGGAGAGCTGCCCACACCACCCACTGGTGACAGGATGTTGGATGTGTACTCAGTGGTCATCTCCCTCCTACCTCAACCTCCTTCTCTCCCTCCTCTACTCCCTCTCACATCCACTTTATCTTATCTGCAAGCCTTATTTGAAGGGGGATGTGATCTTCCATGACTTAAGCACATTTTGAGTGACCTCACAGTAAGGTTCATAGTCAGCAGCAGGCACGTGCTCAGATAGGGCTCTACCTGAGCAGAGCACATGCCCCTTTGCCCTTCCAGTCTCCAAAGTGGCCTTTTGGGTGGTAGTATAATTTCCCCCCAAAGTCTTTGATGTTGGTGTTGTTGTTGTTCTGAACTCACTGCCTGCAGTTCGTTGTTAAAGTTGTTGAAAATGGTCATTGATAAGCGCCTAAATTGGAACATGATAGTGTGTATGGCACCATTCCCCAAACTCGGTCCTGGGATGCACTTTTTGGTTTTTGCCCTAGTGCTACACAGCTGATTCAAATAATCAACTAATCATCAAGCTTTGATTATTTAAATCAGCTGTGTAGTGCTAGGGCTTAAAAAGTGTGATCGCTTCAGTTCCTCAACAGCAAAGCTAGGATAGCTCAAAAAAATATTTTCCTTGAGTCATAAAAGTGCATTGAAATTACTTAGGAACTGTGCACACTTTGGAGAGGTGTGTGGCCACTTGGAGACACGAGACAAGTTAGACCTCTCACTCAAACCCTTGTAATAATTCTTTCTTATGTTGCACCTACCCCAAAATGCCAATGAATATTCTTATTATGTTACTGAATGTATCCAGATTATTTTAAGATTTCATTGTTTACAAAAATATATATATTTCTTTTTATTTCACCTTTATTTAACCAGGTAGGCTAGTTGAGAACAAGTTCTCATTTACAACTGCGACCTGGCCAAGATAAAGCAAAGCAGTGCGACACAAACATCAACACAGAGTTACACATGGAATAAACAAGCGTACAGTCAATAACACAATAGAAAAAAATAAAGTCTATATACAGTGTGTGCAAATGGTGTGAGGAGGTAAGGCAATAAATAGGCCATAGTAGCGAGGTAATTACAATTTAGCAAATGAACACTGGAGTGATAGATGTGCAGATGATGATGTGCAAGTAGAAGTACTGGTGTGCAAAAGAGCAGAAAAGTAAATAAAAACAATATGGGGATGAGGTAGGTAGATTGGATGGGCTATTTACAGATGGGCTATGTACAGCTGCAGCGATCGGTTAGCTGCTCAGATAGCTGATGTTTAAAGTTAGTGAGGGAAATATAAGTCTCCAGCTTCAGCGATTTTTGCAATTTCGTTCCCGTCATTGGCAGCAGAGAACTGGAAGGAAAGGCAGCCAAAGGAGGTGTTGGCTTTGGGGGTGACCAGTGAGATATACCTGCTGGAGCGTGTGCTACGGGTGGGTGTTGTTATCGTGACCAGTGAGCTGAGAGAAGGCGGAGCTTTACCTAGAATAGACTTATAGATGACCTGGAGCCAGTGGGTCTGGCGACGAATATGTAGCGAGGGCCAGCCGACTAGAGCATACAGGTCACAGTGGTGGGTGGTATATGGGGCTTTGGTGACAAAACGGATGGCACTGTGATAGACTGCATCCAGTTTGCTGAGTAGAGTGTTAGAGGCTATTTTGTAAATGCCATCGCCGTAGTCGAGGATCGGTAGGATAGTCAGTTTTACGAGGGTATGTTTGGCAGCGTGAGTGAAGGAGGCTTTGTTGCGAAATAGGAAGCCGATTCTAGATTTCATTTTGGATTGGAGATGTTTATTATGAGTCTGGATGGAGAGTTTACAGTCTAGCCAGACATCTAGGTATTTGTAGTTGTCCACATATTCTAAGTCAGAACCGTCCAGAGTAGTGATGCTAGTCGGGCGGGCGGGTGCGGGCAGCGAACGGTTGAAAAGCATGCATTTAGTTTTACTAGCGTTTAAGAGCAGTTGGAGGCCATGGAAGGAGTGTTGCATGGCATTGAAGCTCGTTTGGAGGTTTGTTAACACAGTGTCCAATGAAGGGCCAGATGTATACAGAATGGTGTCGTCTGCATAGAGGTGGATCAGAGAATCACCCGCAGCAAGAGCGACATCGTTGATATATACAGAGAAAAGAGTTGGCCCAAGAGTTGAACCCTGTGGTACCCCCATAGAGACTGCCAGAGGTCCGGACAAGAGGCCCTCCGATTTGACACACTGAACTCTGCGGGGCAGTCATTTGAGAAACCAAGGCTGTTGAGTCTGCCGATAACAATACGATGATTGAAAGAGTCGAAAGCCTTGGCCAGGTCGATGAAGACGGCTGCACAGTACTGTCTTTTATCGATGGCGGTTATGATATCGTTTAGTACCTTGAGCGTGGCTGAGGTGCACCCGTGACCAGCTCGGAAACCGGATTGCACAGCGGAGAAGGTGCGGTGGATTCGAAATGGTCAGTGATCTGTTTATTAACTTGGCTTTCGAAGACTTTAGAATGGCAGGGCAGGATGGATATAGGTCTATAACAGTTTGGGTCTAGAGTGTCACCCCCTTTCCAATCTTTAGGGATCTCGGACAATACGAAAGAGAGGTTGAACAGACTGGTAATAGGGGTCTGCTCTTTCAGAACATCTGCTATCTGGATTTGGGTGAAGGAGAAGCTGGGGAGGCTTGGGCAAGTAGCTACGGGGGGTGCGGAGCTGTTGGCCAGGGTTGGGGTAGCCAGGAGGAAAGCATGGCCAGCCGTAGAGAAATGCTTATTGAAATTCTCGATTATCGTGGATTTATCGGGGGTGACAGTGTTACCTAGCCTCAGTGCAGTGGGCAGCTGGGAGGAGGTGCTCTTTTTCTCCTGGACTTTACAGTGTCCCAGAACTTTTGGGAGTTAGAGCTACAGGATGCCAATTTCTGTTAGAAAAAGCTAGCCTTTGCTTTCCTGACTGACTGCGTGTATTGGTTCCTGACTTCCCTGAAAAGTTGCATATCGCGGGGACTATTCGATGCTAGTGCAGTCTGCCACAGGATGTTTTTGTGCTGGTCGAGGGCAGTCAGGTCTGGAGTGAACCAAGGGCTATATCTGTTCTTAGTTCTAAATTTTTTGAAAGGGGCATGCTTATTTAAGATGGTGAGGAAATGACTTTTAAAGAACGACCAGGAATCCTCGACTGACGGGATGAGGTCAATATCCTTCCAGGATACCCGGGCCAGGTCGATTAGAAAGGCCTGCTCGCAGAAGTGTTTTAGGGAGTGTTTGACAGTGATGAGGGGTGGCAAATGCTGTGAAAAGTAGGCTACTTCAAATTTAAAATGCACATAATATCAACAGTGTAATGTTTGGATTCAGTCATGTGTCAGGTGTTGTCATCACCTTTGGTTTGATAATTTCCCCATATTCTCCAAAGTGTTCTCTTTCAATCGTTACCACGGTCATGCACATTCTTTTTTGAGTTATTCCGTTAGAAACATTTAAATGTGGCCCTATCATAATAAATGTGGCCCTAAGCACTTAATCATAATTGCTCTAGGGGTTCTGCACAATGGTGGCCCCACTCCCTGTCGGTGTCTCAGGGGGGGTTGGCATATGCAACAAAAAAAGCAATTTGCATTAGACACTTGTGTGAACAGGACAAATATAAGAACCCCCCAAGTTATTAGAGTTATGAAATTACTAAGGGTTATTTATTTATGTCATTTAATTTGCCATTAAGATGTGACCATCTATTTATTTAATGTAACTAAATAGTCAAAGTAGCCACATATTTGCTCAACGAGTCGGCGACCTCAGTTGGGATTTTTGTTTTTGGTGTGCTCTTTTTTTTGTTTGAGCACATGCCCCCCAAAATGGCTTTTCACGGCCATGGTCAGCAGGCTTTAACAAACGGCTCGTCAAGCATCCTTTCTTGTTGTCTATAGCTAACTTGGAGGTCATACCTGCTCTAAAAACAAGTCACTTACAATTCAGCTTCTCTCCTCTCTACTGCATCTGTACTTAGAGCCAGATTAGATTCCACAGAGCTGGTGAACTGCATGATGTACTAAGCTGAGCTGACGCACTTTCAACATTTTAGAAAAATAATGGCCCAGGAATGCAGATTAGCCTCTGGTTGAAGCTGGTTATATAAAATAATAGTCCTTTGCCTGTTCAGGAAGCAGAAACATAGCTTTGTGATGAAAAGCCTTGATGGGATGCCAGGGGTTAATACACGCCAGTGAATTCATAATGGCGGGGGAATAAACGCAAGGTACTTCATCTAAGGACAGGTCGTTCATGACTGCTCTGTTTTAGTATACCATCTATGGTAAAAAAAAAGAACCTTTTTTATTTATTTCACCTTTATTTAACTAGGCAAAACTAGGTAAATACTGATACTGTCATGAGGCAGCAGGGATTTGTCGCAAATATTGTTTTCTCATTTTGTCTGTCTATTTGTCCGTCCGTCCGTCCTTCTTTTATTGTGAGGATATTATATGGCCAGGTTTTATGTTTAATGATGCTATTGAGGGGTACATAAAGAGCCAACGTCTGGCAGTATGGTGATTGGTTTACAATAGGCTATATTTCACTTTTTTTTTAGCAGCTCTTTTCCTGTAATACATACTCTATTGTATATGTGACCCACTTCAGAGTCCATGAATGTGGGTACTGCTGTGTAAACATATCCAGCCCACAATGATATCTGATAGGACTGTGAAACACATTATGGTTTTCTCCATTTGCAGTAATAGTTCTGTACACTAATGGTTGCTACTTGGGAGGTATTTCACTAGTTAGACCTACTATTTGGTGCAACGCAATCTGCATGCAGAGAGTAAGTACTTGGATATACACTACCGTTCAAAAGTTTTGGGTCACTTAGAAATTACCTTGTTTTTGATAGAAAAGCAAATTTTTTGTCCATTAACATAACATCAAATTGATCAGAAATACAGTGTAGACATTGTTAATTTTTTAAATGACAATTGTAGCTGGAAACTGCAGATTTTGTATGGAATATCTACATAGGTGTACAGAGGCCCATTATCGGCAACCATCACTCCTGTGTTCCAATGGCACGTTATGTTAGCTAATCCAAGTTCATAATTGACCATTAGAAAACCCTTTTGCAATTATGTTACCACAGCTGAAAACTGCTGTGCTGATTAAAGAAGCAATAAAACTGGCCTTCTTTAGAATAGTTGGCAGCTTCATTAAATAGTACCCGCAAAACACCAGTCTCAACGTCAACAGTGAAGAGGCTACTCCGGGATGCTGGCCTTCTAGGCAGAGTTGAAAAGAAAAAGCCATATCTCAGACTGGCCAAAAAAATAAAAGATTAAGATGGGCAAAAGAACACAGACACTGGACAGAGGAACTCTGCCTAGAAGGCCAGCACAGCATCCCGGAGTTGCCTCTTCACTGTTGACGTTGAGACTGGTGTTTTGAGGGTACTATTTAATGAAGCTGCCAGTTGAGGACTTTTGAGGCGTCCGTTTCTCAAACTAGACACTCTAATGTACTTGTCCTCTTGCTCAGTTGTGCACCGGGGCCTTCCACTCCTCTTTCTATTCTGGTTAGAGACAGTTTCCGCTGTTCTGTGAAGGGACTGGTACATAGCGTTGTACGGGATCTTCAGTTTCTTGGCAATTTCTCGCATGGAACAGCCTTCATTTCTCAGAACAAGAATAGACTGATGAGTTTCAGAAGAAAGTTCTTTGTTTCTGGCCATTTTGAGCCTGTAATCGAACCCACAAATGCTGATGCTCCAGATACTCAACTAGTCTAAAGAAGGCCAGTTGTATTGCTTCTTTAATCAGTACAACAGTTTTCAGCTGTGCTAACATAATTACAAAAGGGTTTTCTAATGATAAATTAGCCTTTTAAAATGATCAACTTGGATTAGCTAACACAATGTGCCATTGGAACACAGGAGTGATGGTTGCTGATAATGTGCCTCTAGATATTCCATAAGAAATTAGCCGTTTCCAGCTACAATAGTCATTTACAACATTAACAATGTCTACACTGTATTTCTGATCAATTTGATGTTATTTTAATATGTAAAAAATGCATTTCTTTAAAATACAAGGACATTTCTAAGTGACCCCAAACTTTTGAACGGTAGTGTATGTCCCTCATCAATTGTGGTATTTTTCTTTTTGGGTCCATAGTGTGGGCAATAATGATGATTATGACCACAACATGGAAGTATTACATACTCTGATCATAATAACAGCTACATGCATATCAACCCCATTATTCCCTGGAAAAGGAGGACATTACAATACATGGTCTCTTTTGCACTTTTTTTTTGTTGCACAGCAACAGGTATCAGAGAGGATGGTGTCAGAACATTATATTTTTTCCAGGAAGAGATACCTTTGAATTCAAAGCCACCTAAAATTCTTGGGGAAAAGTCATTCTTGTACTTTGTTCTTAGTCATAAATTGAAAACATATGTTCAGGGAATAACATTTGTGCCAGAACAAGATCTTATCAGAAGGATGTAGAGGGTTTTAAAAAAATCTAAGAAGATGATCTCTATTCAGATTTGATTAGTTGAACTTGAAGCATGAAGACCGCAATCGTTGATTTACAGCTACAGCAACTTTGTGCTGCAGGATTTTGAAGGTGGACAAGCTCGACTGTGTACAATACATAATTAGTTGTGTTAGTCCCTAAGCCTGTCCAGTACAATTGTGTGTGTGTGCTCATGCATGCATGTGTGTGTGCATTCATACATGTTTGTGTGTTTGCTGTGTAGAGCTGAGGAGGAGGAATGCCCCCCTCAGTGTGGGACAGGCAGTAGACAGAGCAGGGCTTGTCACTGCTGGCGTTATCTGATGAAGGGGCCCCATGGCATCTCAGGGTTGGTAGTGGCAGGGTAGGAGGTTAGGGGAGGGAGGGAGGGAGGGAGGGAAGGGGGTCTTTCTGCTCCATTAAGGCTGCTGCAGGAGGCCCCTCAATATTACTCCACTGTGAAGGGCGCCTTCCACCCCTCTCTAAAAGCCTTTCATCTCTGATCATAGAGTGCAACACAAACAGAAAATAAAGATTAAAACATTGTAAGTACACACAAGCATGCCCAGTCAGCCACAGACTAGGTCAGGTCTATGGCAAAGTGAAACCACAGAGATCAATAATATCATCTAAACTAGAGCAGAATATGGGAGATTTTCTATTTAGCTACACAAGTCAGTTAAGAACAAATTCTTATTTACAATGACAACCCCTGAACAACTGCCTTGTCCAGGAGCAGAACGACAGATTTTTACCTTGGGGATTTGATCCAGCAACCTTTCAGTTACTAGCCCAACACTCTAACCACAAGGCTACCTGCCGCCCCAGATACAGGTTGGCATCACTGGTAACTTTGTGACGAAAGAATGACACACAGGCATGTTCTACTCTGTAGGCAATAAAACAAATAAACTGTTGTTTTTACAGTGTCTTACTGTCAGCCAGTAAGTTAGGAAGGAATAGTATGTTACCGTAGCGTATTTTACAGTATCCAATAATGTTACTGTAATTGATTTACAGTACCGTGGTGAAGTTGGCCATTACTGTGCACATAAAAAGGTCCGGAACAGTTTCACTCCAAAAATGTATTGTCAATAAATAGATAAATACAACAACAGCTTAATAAAATCAGGCTAAGAGCTAAAAGGCTAAAACAAAGATGAAAAGATCGTAAAGGTAAAATCATCAAATCTAGCACACATGGTTTCCTCTATCCTTGCTTCCAACTGTAACGGAAGCCTCCCTAGTAGTGGAGGTTTTATGACTAAGACACACCAATAGCGTTTACTGGCAGAGTGTACTTAGCACCTCTAAACTTAATTTGCAAACCTACTGTGCACCGGTTTTCCATGATGAATCGGGTGAAAAATGTCGTCAGTCAGGCGTCTAGTGCCATGTGTGTGAGCCTTTGGTGAGGAGGCAACAAGAAGTGGAAGTGCAATGTCCAGGTCGAATCCCCGAGCTGACAAGGTAAAAATCTGTAGTTCTGCCCCTGAACAAGGCAGTTAACCCACTGTTCCCAAGAAGGCTGTCATTGTAAATAAGAATTTGTTCTTTACTGACTTTACTGAAAAATTTAACTGTACATTTATACAAAACAACAAAAAGAACATAGTACATAAACTGGTAATAACTGAGAATAAATCAAATAAAGGTTGAGCTCAATAAATCAAACAAATCGCCAAATAACAGCAGCATGAAATGACAGGGTTTAAGTATAATCCCATCAGGCCTCACCTTGGACAGTACCATTTTCAACCAATCACAAATCAGTTTTACAACTATCTTCAATAAAGACATGAAATGCACTTGGGGGTATGACTGTTGTTAAATTGTTAGATACTGCATGGTTGGAACTAGAAGCACAAGCATTTTGATACACTCGCATTAACACATTTTTCTTTATTTTACTAGGCAAGTCAGTTAAGAACAAATTCTTATTTTTAATGATGGCCTAGGAACAGCGGGTTACCTGCCTGTTCAGGGGCAGAACGACAGATTTGTACCTTGTCAGCTTGGGGAATTGAACTTGCAACCTTTCGGTTACTAGTCCAACGCTCTAACCACTGGGCTACCCTGCCGCCCCATCTTCTAACCATGTGTATGTGACAAATACAATTTGATTTGATTTGATTTAACCCTCTGTAACTTTCTCACTCATCATTATTCACGATTCATTCAGAATTATCTGTAATCATGATAGCATCCACATTATTGTAGAAGTGTTTAGAAATATATTCTATTCTTATTTGCAATAAAGGTGACTCCAAAATTACACAATACATGATTTACCATTCATATCTATTGGGCACAAAAATCAGAAATACAACCAAAACGAACTGCAAATGAATCCAACACGTTTGTATAGTCACAAGCTTGACGTAGTCAATGCGTGTTAGGAATATGGGACCAAATATTAAACGTTTTACTATTTTACTTATAAGAATCTTTACAGGTGTCAATCATTTTGACCCCTACCTTTTTGAGAAAAATATATATTACTTGTTAAACAAAATCTATTTCTCTGAGCAATTGCATTAGTATAAAATAATATAATTTCAAAAGACTTTGGAGCATACATAGCTCAGTATTTGTATTATTTATTTTTTTAAGTCATTATTTCTCATCTTTATCAAGGGTGTCAATAATTTAGGACCGCACTCTGTACATGTAAAAACACAGATATTAAAAATCTTACCTGCAGTATAGCATGTGAAATATGATAATGATAATGATTACTGTTGTTTTACAGTAAATTACAGGTAACAGGCTACCAGTAAGTTGCCGTAAACAATGTATTTACTGTAATCCATTTACGGTACCAGTAATGGTACTGTAATCTATTGTATGGGTTGGTGGGAGTGGAGAGTTGTTTCAATTCAGGCTGCAATTCGCCTAATTTCCACAAGGGGCCTGCGTTTTACATGTAGCTGCTATTATGTTTGTGCTTGGTTTACTTTTAACAATGGAAAATGATTTATTTGTATGATGTGCCTTTCTGATTGTGTATTTTGCAATAATATTAAACAGCATGGCGACAAACACAGCAATGCATATAAAATAACAAGACAGGTACCAATTGACTAAGAATAAAATATGATATTGCTTCAGAGGATTTCCTTTGATTTTGTTGCCTGTGTGCTTTTCGTGTGGCATTCTATTTTGAGTATTCACAAATACAGTAAGTGAACTGCCTCTGTGTTTTACGTAGCATTTTTTACAGTAATGTTCTAAAGATTAAATATTTCTTTTTTTCCCCACAATGCAATGTAATTTAAGGTAATCTACTGTATTCAACTCATACAGTATGTTACTGTTGATTATACCGTTTTAAATCAGACCGTATACCACGGGTATGACAAAACATTTATTTTTACTGCTCTAATTATGTTGGTAACGACTTAATAATAGCAATAAGGCACCTCAGGGATTGTGGTATATGGCCAATATACCACAGCTAAGGGCTGTATCCAGGCACTCCGTGTTGCGTCGTGCGTAAGAACAGCCCTTAGCCGTGGTATATTGGCCATATCCACACCTCCTCGTGCCTTATTGCTTAAATTTACCATGACAATTACAGGATTCCAAAAAATAGTGTAGGGTACTACTCTGTATGAGTCTCTGTGGGTCCAGAGAAATAGACAGAACTCTGGAAAAGTCTTACTCTGAAATCCTACGTCCTACTCTGAGTCATCGATAGCTAAGCACATCCAGGAAGGGCTAGGCAGGTATTTGTGGTAAGTGGAGCATTTAGAGAAAGAAACAACAAAAGGTAATAGCCTCAGAATGCCTAGCTTTACAACGTTGGTATTTTTCTTCTGCTCTGCTTCACTAGAGCTCCAAAAGCCTTCTGAAGACAATCTTCCTCCTCAGCTCAGACTGACTCCGGAGTGTAACAAAATCACTGCAGAGGTCATGTGCATCTATAAGCCTGAGGATGTATTGCCCTGTTAATTGCTGACAAACATCATTAGCATTTCCTTCCCCTGCTGTCATTCGTTCCCTTCCACAAACATCCTGCACCAATCACATTCCCCACACTTCAGATGCAGTGTAGCAGTCACAACTCTGCTGCGCTGCTAGTTACTGAGACGGACCGTGCATAAGAACACAATTTCACGCAGAGGTAAAAAAAAGTTGTAAATGGTCAGATTGCGAAAAGTCACTGCCATTCTCACACTTCCTGTGTTGCCTCTCTGCTCCTCTCCATTTCTGTCCTGGTTCCGGACATTCTGTATAGACACAACAGTAGAGTAGAAACCACCTTTGAGGCCTTTATCCATTATGTAACAGACTGATAATATTCTTCCCAAACGATACAGCTTCTATCAAAGCACAACTATTATGTTCAGCACAACATGACAAATCAGTGCCTCTTGCATTCTCAATAAACACACCATCACTGCTGAACAAAAAGCTTTTCTGTTTATCTACAGGGGCTTTGACATGGTTCAGCTATACATCAGCTGCCTATTGGCAAAATGTTAGTAATGTTGATGAAGTCTGAAATATTCAGAAGCCACACTCTGCCACCCCCGTGCTTTACGGTTGGGATGGTGTTATTCGGCTTGCAAGCCTCACCCTTTTTCCTCCAAACATAACAATGGTCATTACAGCCAATCAGTTCTATTTTTGTTTCATCAGACCAGAGGACATTTCTCCAAAAAGTACGATCTTTGTCCCCATGTGCATTTGCAAACCGTAGTCTGGCTTTTTTATGGTGGTTTTGGAGCAGTGGCTTTTTCCTTGCTGAGCGACATTTCAGGTTATGTCGATATAGGACTCGTTTTACTGTGAATATAGATACTTTTGTACCTGTTTCCTCCAACACCTTCACAAGGTCCTTTGCTGTTGTTCTGGGATTGAATTTCCTTTTTCGCACCAAAGTACGTTCATCTCTAGGAGACAGAACGTGTCTCCTTCCTGAGCGGTATGACAGCTGCATGGCCCCATGTTGTTTATACTTGTGTACTATTGTTTGTACAGATGAACGTGGTACCTTCAGGCGTTTGGAAATTGCTCCCAAGGATGAACCAGACTTGTGGAGGTCTACAAAGTTTTTTGGGGTGATTTCTTTTGATTTTCCCATGATGTCAAGCAAAGAGGCACTGAGTTTGAAGGTAGACCTTGAAATATATCCACAGGTACACCTCCAATTGACTCAAATTATGCCAATTAGCCTATCAGAAGCTTCTAAAGCCATGACTTCATTTTCTGGAATTTTCCAAGCTATTTAAAGGCACAGCCAACTTCGTGTATGTAAACTTCTGACCCACTGGAATTGTGATACAGTGAATTATAAGTTAAATAATCTGTCTGTAAACAATTGTTGGAAAAATTACTTGTGTCGTGCACAAAGTAGATGTCCTAACCGACTTGCCAAAACTATAGTTTGTTAACAAGAAATTTGTGGAGTGGTTGAAAAACTAGTTTTAATGACTCCAACCTTAGTGCAGGTAAACCTCCGACTTCAACTGTAACCAGGATAGTCCAATCAGCAACAATTATTACTGTTCTGTTGTCCAGGGGTTTGACAAACATGAAAGTTTGAGTTTCTTAGTGACAAAAACCAAAGCTTAGTATCTAATCTCTCATGGATAGATCTACATAAACATAACTGGTACCGTAGAATCTGTCAGGACTGAACAGGATGTGTAGGATAACGAGCAGCAGCAGTTCCGGTGTTTAGGTTTTTCATCACTGGTTATTTTGGACAAATCAAATTTCAGAAGTGGAGGGGACATTCAGCCCGTAACTTGCAAAGAGAGTAGGTGGAGCTCCTCATTCTACCATTTCTTGGTCCCTTCCAATAACATGTATGGACCCAGAACTTAATCGAGCAGCTAGCCTATTATGCAATACTTTAGTTCTGGGTTAACCGAGATTACATAGTATCAAACATTCATTTTCCATTTCTCAAGGTTGATCTATTACTAATGAGGGGTTAGTGAGCTGCAGAGCTGCAGTACAGAAGAGAAGAGAAGTGCTGCACTTCACCAAGTGCCCCAGGTGAACGATGGACAGGTCATCTCTCAAAAGACAAGCTCAGCAGTTCCCTTCCCAGACCACTCAATCTGCTCTGTCTAGGCTGCATTGCCACTGCCTCTCTTCTCGCCTGGCCTGGCTACCATCACTTACTGGATAACTGTGATTAAAGACGAAGGCCACAGGGTTTCATTAAAGTCTAATGAAAATGTTCTATAGCTGGGCCTCTTGAGGTAATGCTACCTCTCCTCCATCACAGGACAGGCTAAAATCTCCTGAGATAGCAGCTACAGTACTTTACTATACTGAACAAAAATATAAACGCAACATGTAAAGTGTTGATCCCATGTTTTATGAGCTGAAATAAACGATCCCAGAGACAAATTTGTTTACATCTCTGTTAGTGAGCATTCCTCCTTTGCCAAGATAATCCATCCACCTGACCGGTGTGGCATATCAAGAAGCTAATTAACAACATGATCATTACACAGGTGCACTTTGTACTGGGGACTATAAAAGGCCGCTCTAAAATGTGCAGTTTTGTCACACAACACAATGCCACATCCAGCTTCTTCAATCTGGGACCAGCCACCTGGACAGCTGATTAAACTCTGGGTTTGCACAATTTCAAGAATTTCTGCACAAATTGTCAGAAAAGCTCATCTGTCTCAGGGAAGCTCATCATCCTCACCAGGGTCTTGACCAACTTCAGTGGGCAAATGCTCACCTTCGATGGCCACTGGCACGCTGGAGAAGTGTGCTCTTCAGAATGAATGCCGGTTTCAACTGTCTAGGGAGATGGCAGACAACGTGTATGGCGTTGTGTGGGCGAGCGGTTTGCTGATGCCAACGTTGTAAACAGAGTGCCCCATGGTGGGGTTATGGTATGGACAGCCAAAAACTACGGACAACGAACACAACTATAAAATGTATTGATGGAAATTTGGATGCACAGAGATACCGTGATGATATGCTGAGGCCCATTGTCGTGCCATTCATCCGCCGCCATCACCTCACGTTTCAGCATGATCATGCACAGCCCCATGTCGCAAGTATCTGTACTCAATTCCTGGAAACTGAAAATGTCCCAGTTCTTCCATGGCCTGCATATTCACCAGACATGTCACCCATTGAGCATGTTTGGGATGCTCTGGATTGACATGTACAACAGCGTGTTCCAGTTCCCACCAATATCCAGAGGAGTGGGACAACATTCCGCAGGCCACAATCAACAGCTTTATCAACTCTATGTGAAGGAGATGTGTCGCGCTGCATGAGGCAAATTATGGTCATACCAGATACTGACTGTTTTTTTATCCACGCCCCTACCTTTTAAAAAATGTTTTTGTGACCAACAGATGCATATCTGTATTCTCAGACATGTGAAATCCATAGACTTGGGCCGAAGGAATTTATTTAAATTGACTGATTTCCTTATATGAACTGTAACTCAGTAAAATCTTTGAAATTGTTCCATGTTGTGTTTATATTTTTGTTCAGTATATATGATCATAATCCTAGAAAAACCAAACCATGCTAGCTGAGAAACATCAGCTGATTAGGAGGTTATACACTGAGTGTACAAAACATTAAGAACACCTTCTGAGTTGCACCCCCAACCCTCCCCCTCCTTTGGGTGTTTGACCTGTCTTGATACACACAGGAAACTGTTGAGCATGAAAAACCCAGCAGCATTGCAGTTCTTGACACAAACTGGTGCGCCTGGAACCTGCTACCGTACCCCGTTCAAAAGCACTTCAATATTTTGTATTGCCCATTCCCCCTCTGAATGGCACACATACACAATCCATGTCTCAAATGTATCAAGGCTTAAAAATCCTTCTTTAACCTGTCTCCTCCCTTTCATCTACACTGATTGATGTGGATTTAACAAGTGACATCAATAAGGGGATCTCAGCTTTCACCTGGATTCACCTAGTCAGTCTATGTCATGGAAAGAGCAGGTGTTCCTAATGTTTTGTACGCCCAGCGTATAAAGAACATGTATTCCCATTTGATGATGATAGGTACTGTAGAGGCATTTTAGCTTGTGACATTAATGTTCAGTCTACTGACACTGTCATGGAAAGAGAAGTTTTGTTTTGTACTGTGACCTGGAGGACATTCTCTTCTAGTTTTTAGACAAAAACAAAGCCATTTTCAAAGAACAGAATAATGTTCATTGTGGAAAACACACGCACGCATGGACGCACACAACAAGCGTGCACACACGCACACACACACACACACACACACACACACACACACACACACACACACACACACACACACACACACACACACACACACACACACACACACTAGCAGCTCTTACAGTGGATGGTAGACCACAGGGAGTAGGCAGAAAGCCAGTGAGTCAGAATGAAGCCCAAAGTAACCACTCTGTACTGAACACTTCATATGAGAGCCAGGCCACAATATAATACACACACACATTAACACACACATAAACACACACATACACACACACAGACACACACTAGACTGCGAACCAGGGCTCAAAACAAATAAAGAGTCCTACTCCACAGAGAGAGAGAGAGAGAGAGAGAGAGAGAGAGAGAGAGAGAGAGAGAGAGAGAGAGAGACTGTATGAGAGATCCATTGAAGAAAAAATGCAGGAGGGTAGTAATTTTTCTTAACCTCTTCACTTTCCCTTTTCTTGGAAAAAGTATTTGATAGTGAAAGTGTGTGAGGAAAGAAAAAACCCAGCCGAGCCAGAGCCAGGGAGAAGGGAGTAAAACACCATATGCCAGAGAACTGGGGAGCTCTCTGAGATGTGCTTGACTCCCCAGCCGTTACACACACCTGGCACATATACATAATCAAGCACGTACAGACTGGATTTCCTTGATTTCCAGTTCGATTATTTAAGGTAGCTCCTCTACTAATTTCCTGTTTAAAATCGTTTGCTATTGTCTAACGAGAATGTTCTGTATGTTGCAACAGTTTCCCAGTAACCAGTGAGTAAGTCATTTGCAGTAAGCAGTTGAAACAGCTATAAATAATGGTGTTCATCAGAACCCCCGACTCTCGCCATGAGAGATTTACCATCTGATATTTTCCATCAGGGAAAAGCTTTGTTCGCCATGTTTGTTTCAGTAAATAGGAGCTGTCATCAGCCACCAGTGGCAGCCATGGGGACATGAAATATGAGCACACGTGCTGACAGGATCTAAACAGGACTTGGCAACCTCACCTGCCCTGTAATGGCAACAGTTCCCTCTGTCACATACAGGTTGCCAATATTTAGTAAACCTTCATAGACATGGCATTTGATTGGAACCTTGATGGTTATTGCGAAGTTTTTATGATTACTTTTTGTCCTTGAAAGGAATTGGGTATGTTTGGGTTTGGATCAAGAACTCTCACGAGAAGCAATAATACTGTTGAAAATACTGTAGATGCTAAACCCAATATAGAACAATAGATAAAAAGTTAATAACGTTAAAAATACTTTCTTATGGTTTATATGATATAGTGCATTCGGAAAGTATTCATACACCTTAACTTTTTCCACATTTTGTTACGTCACAGCCTTATTCTAAAATGTATTAAATAATTTTTTTCCCTCATCAATCTACACATGATACCCCATAATGACAAATAAAAATAGGTTTTTTGACGTTTTTTTTTATGTATTAAAAATAAAAACCAGAAATACCTTACTTACATAAGTATTCAGACCCTTTGCTATGAGACTCGACATTGAGCTCAGGTGCATCTTATTTCCATTGATCATCCTTGAGATTGATTGGAGTCCACCTGTGGAAAATTCAATTGATTGGACATGATTTGGAAAGGCACATACCTGTCTTTATAAGGTCCCACAGTTGACAGTGCATGTCAGAGCAAAAACCAAGCCATGAGGTCGAAGGCATTATCCGTAGAGCTCCGAGACAGGGTTGTGTCAAGGCACAGATCTGGGGAAGGGTACCAAAAAAATCCATCATTCTTAAATGTAAGAAGTTTAGAACCACCAAGACTCTTCCTAGAACTGGCCACCCTGCCAAACTGAGCAATCGGGGGAGAAGGGCCTTGATCAGGGAGGTGACCAAGAACCCGATGGTCACTCTGACAGAGCTCCAGAGTTCCTCTGTGGAGATGGGAGAACCTTCCAAAAGGACAACCATCTCTGCAGCACTCCACCAATTAGGCCTTTATGGTAGAGGGGCCAGACTGAAACCACTCCTCAGTAAAAGGCACATGACAGCCTGCTTGGAGTTTGCCAAAAGGCACCTAAGGGACTCTCAGACCACGAGAAACAAGATTCTCTGGTCTGATGAAACCAGGATTGAACTCTTTGGCCTGAATGCCAAGCGTCATGTCTGGAGGAAACCTGGCACCATCCCTACGGTGAAGCATGGTGGTGGCAGCATCATGCTGTGGGGGTGTTTTTTAGTGGCAGGGACTCAGAGACTAGTCAGGATAGAGGGAAAAATGAATGGAGAAAAGTACAGAGAGATTCTTGATGAAAATCTTCTCCAGAGCACTCAGAACCTCCGACTGCGGCGGAGGTTCACCTTCCAACAGTACAATGACCTTAAGCACACAGCCAAGACAATGCAGGAGTGGCTTCAGGACAAGTCTCTGAATGTCCTTGAGTGGCCCAGCCAGAGCACGGACTTGAACCTGATCGAACATCTCTGTAGAGACCTGAAAATAGCTGTGCAGCTACGCTCCCCATCCAACCTGATAGAGCTTGAGAGGATCTGCAGAGAAGAAAGGGAGAAACTCCCCAAATACAGGTGTGCCAAGCTTGTACAGTCATACCCAAGAAGACTCGAGGCTGTAATCACTGCCAAAGGTGCTTCGACAAAGTACTGAGTAAAGGGTCTGAATACTTATGTAAATGTGACTCATGTCCGAAAACTAGGCGTATGTCGCGGGTCACTACTTCACACAAGAGCCATTTGAACATAATCTTTTTTTTAATCAAAATGTTGTTGTTTTTTGGCAGAAATGCGAACTGTCATGTGCCTTAATAACAAACGTGTATGCCATCTGTAAATACTAGTTTAGTTGGTTTAGCCACAGAAAAAGACAGAAACCTTTCTGCTAGTCATGATTGGCTGAGATAATGAGAGGGCTGGACATGCCGAGAGATGAGTTTGGATTGGTCTGTCATTTGCACGCTTATGTCTATTTGAGCTGGTTAGTATGTGTAGGTAATCCTGTCTAACGCGGCTTTAAAAAAAATATATTGCTTAGTAGAACTGCATAAGTATTGCTCTCCACTTTCTGGAGGACCGAGTTTTGAAATCAGTGGAATTAGAGTACGATAACTAAGGAGATGGAGAAAACATCTTCAAACTAAGGGCAACCATGGCATCCGTGACAGGGAGAAGCATCCAACCATGATGTATACGGGTAAGATAGTCTAGCTAGCTACATGTTCAGATATTACACTTTCAGATTTTTACAAAGTCGTCTTCATTTCAAGTTGAAGTCATTTTAATTTCAAGTTTCAACGTTAGCTGGCTAGCTCACTAGCTAAAGTGATGTGTATGATCTCATTATTCGTATCTCAGAGCCATTTGCTTGGCTAGTTATAGCTAATGTTAGCTAGCTAACATTGAACCTGGTTGGTTAGTTACCTGGAGATTCATGCAGGGTAGTAACGTCATGAGTTGGGATTATGCTTCATTGTTTAGCTAGCTAGCTACATGTTTTAACAAAAGACTCCACTATGCAATATCCATTTCAATAGAATGTCACTGCGACAACTGTTGATAGACGTAGCTGGTAAATTCGCTCTGGCTATCTACTCCGATTTCAGACCACAGGTAAGATAGTCTAGCTAGCTACATTTTCAGATATTACACATTTCTAATTTTGACATAAGGTATTCTCATTTCAAGTTACAGTGTACTGTTAGCTAGCTAGCTAACGTTATGTGTTTGATCTTATTATTCGTATCTCAGAGCCATTTGCTTTTCTTGTTATTGCCTAATGTTAGCTAGTTAGCATTGAACCTGGTTGGTTAGCTACCTGCAGATTCATGCAGGATAGTAACATCATGCATTGGGATTATGGTTCATTGTTTAGCTAGCTTGCTAGCTACATGTCTTAACAAAAGACTCCACTATGCAAGTGTCCATTTTAATAGAATGTCGCGTCTGGGGCATTTTGAAACACAGAGACACAAAGCTGTGTGTGGACGGCCTCCTGCCGGCACCCGCTGCTCGGCCCCAGCAACCCTCTAATCCCCCTTATATATGTGCCCATCCAGGCCAGACGGAACTCATCCAGTGGCGCTGCAGCATCTGGTGAACCAAACAGCGTAATAATCTTGGCTTATGCCCAGAGAAGAATGGGTCAGGGGGCCCAGAGACATGGGCTGGAGGCCTGGCTGGCGGCACTGGGTCTCAGCTCTGTTCTTCTCTATGTCGCTTTACACCCAGAGGGAGACTGATCCTGTACACACAGAGGAGGAAATCAAACAACATCCTGGGGTAGCATCCGCTTCACACTCCCCGATGCACGCACACATCTGATCTGTAACATCCCAGACACCTGTAGTGAGTGTAAGGAGTTTGCGGCAGGTAGTCTAGCGGTTAGTGTGTAGGGACAGTAACCGAAAGGTCGCTGGTTTGAATCCCCGTGTTGACAAGGTGAGTACAATTTGTCAATGTGCCCTTGAGCAAGGCACTTAACCATAATTGGTCCTGTAAGTTGCTCTGGATAAGATGTAAAGCCACGGAGTTAGTGGCTACCACAGACAGAAAGTTCTAAGGAGATTCCTGTATAAGAGGTAACAACTGTACTGTAAAAATCACATTACTGATGTACTTCGTCACTATTTTGATGTTCCAATAGACTGAACCTGTGGAAATACCTTATGACATATTTTGAACCCCAGGGTTAAGAGCTCATACAGTATGTAACAAGGCTTTGTCAAGTTCCAGCTGATCTCCATCACAGAGCATTTCTGGAAAAAAACAATAATGTTCCAATATATTTCTATAACAGACCCCAGATTACCATTACCAGGAAAATGCATTGTGTGTCATTCAAATATCACACAAACACAAGCAGGCGGGCAACACAAACGCAGGCAGACAACACACACACACACTCACACACTCACAAATCTCTTGATATGATTAATTAGTTAATTTGTACTATTTGTTCTTCTAGTTCTTGTCCTCTCCATTTACCCTGGATAATCTCCACAGACTTTAGTGCCAATGTTTCAGTCCATGTAGTAATTCTATAATTACACAGTCATTCTATGTGCATATGCAACTGCATGTGAATGCAATGACTGACTCTACAGTATGTGCCTATTGTAGCATGGACATCAACGATCAGCATTAAAACCAACAAGGCTCTCTCTGACAATAAAAAGTCTAAACCCTATAAATTCTTAACTGGATTAGGTGCAAGAGGATTACCATGGACTTTCCTGACCAGGCTGCATTAATAAAAGATTTGGATGCTGACCTGCTGTAAGGTCCTGGGGTGTTTTATATGACTTAACCTAGATATGACCACCGCCAGGCTGAAGGTGTGGTGTCTGTCTGGCCTGGCTGACCACATAGGTTGGTGTGGTTGGCAAGGGTTAGGATTGGAATTAGGATTAGGGGTTAATCTCAGTTTAAGGTCAATATGTTCTGATTACTGGAGCCGTCGGGAGTGTCACAGGAGCCGTTCTCTGCCCTTACACTCAGGATATGAGTGTTATCCCAAGGTGGACTCCTACTTTGTGACAGAAGAGAACATGTATAAATCTCCCCTCCAGGGGATGAAAAGGGGAAAATGGGGAAGGTGCCATAGAAAACACTGTTTAAGAGTATGGCGGAGGTGGATGTTATTGAAAAGGCAACATTACAGGGTTTACTTCAGGTCAGTCATCTATGCCTCACTCACTAACGCATCGATCACAACGACAACGTCATTGCATTTTGGTACACCAGAAGTCATTCATTTCCAATGGAACGCTACGTTTGCCTTGCAGCATTGCGTTGTAGAGGCAGTAGCAGTGTGTTCTGTGTGGTGCATATGTTGGATTTATCGAACGTATGCGTCAAACTGTTTGCGTAGACGGCTTGACAGAAATGGTAGCAGAAGGTGAATGTTTAACTTTTGTTGCACACGTACCATTTTGCGCAATGACGCTGTAGGTATGATCGAGGCGTAAGACGCCATGGGTCTGTTTGGAGCTCGGCAGACTCAGAGGACTCAGCTGAGCTGCCAGGTTTTATGTGATGCTGCTGCCTGACTAACTGACTACTCTGAGCCAAAGACACTTCAACCTCGTGACATCGCTGTGGACACGTGTGCCAAAACACTATCTGCCCAGTTCACTTACTGCAGGAATGTCTCTCTGCAATGCAGGCCTCTCTCCAGCCAAGTAGTATGACGCGTGTACAGAAACCTCTCATCTGTGTGTGAGTGGGTGTTTTCTTGCACGTGTGTATTTGTACGCGCATTTGCGTGCAATCCTGCACATTTGGGATAGGTTCTTTGGGAATTACAGCATCATTGTTTTGGCTGGGTTGCTAGTTTTTTTCGCCAGAGTAACTCTGCAATTACTCTTTTAACCTCCTTGCTTGATTTTCATCGGACTCTAAAGTAACTATGCCCTACAGCAGCCTCCTTGAAGCTTGTTTTCTGCGGGTAGGAGACAGAGTAGAGCCCAACATTGGAGCAGGCTCCCCTTGGCCTTATCCAGGGAGATTAACCCCTCAGTGGAGGGAGGCTCTAGGGAGATGCTGCCTCTCTGCAGAGATGATATCAGCCCCCGGTCGCCAAGGCCCACCACTCATTTGAGTACTAACAAAGGAGAGAGTCCTGCCTGCATGGCAGAGCCAGGGATCACCACTCCCCATGACATAATTTGCCTTGCAAAGCACAAAATGTTAATGAGACATGGGGAAAATCATATGAGTACTACAGCAGATGGGGAGGGGATATCAAAATGAAATTGTATTATCGAAAAATCTTTCCAAAGCATCATTTGTTCCGGCACACAAACACAGGCACCACACACACACAGGCTTATGAAACTGGCTTACACAGCCTTATCTTAATCCAGGACCAATGCCATTCCATTCCCTCTCTGCAGCGCCTGGAAATGCATACATACATCTGCCCCCATACACACAGATGCACATCCATTTATATATGCAAAAACACACAGAATCAAGTGTCAAAACATGCACACACACACACACACACACAAACACACACAGCCTGTGCATCTGGTCCTAGTCCTACAAACATCAGCAGCCCCATGGGGTCCCGGTCCCAGTGGCATTTTTCCATGAACCTATCCGACAGGATGACAACCTCAGTGTGGTGCAGTCACAGTCGTCACATCTCTATCACCAGGATAAAACACAAGCAAGAGGACGGGTCACAGTGATGTTTGTATCATAAAGCCAATGTCCTCCCTGCAGGATACCGGATCTGATTAACAACTTGATTGTTCCCTCTCCGTCTGCGGTTCCTCCCAGGGAAAATAACATTAGGTAACCTTACAGGTTACTAGGCATCAGGCCTGTTGCCATGCAACCTGTTGACGTGCCCTGTTTTACAGTAATAAAACATTATAGAAAAGACAGTTGACAAATGGAAGTCTCAACCTTTTACTAGACAGTAAATGTGTACAATGTATTTTTTGTATGTGTATTTCCAATGAATCACTATCTCTGAGCTTTACATAGCACTTATGCAAGATCCACAGAACAAGATGAGAAAAGATCTAAGTTATTGTAACTGGCTGTGCTCAGTGTTCTGTTATACGGCATTAATAAGACATGACTGTCTGGCAGTTGTCTGATTGGGATCTGTGGTCACATCTTGAAGTGATACTAAAGAAGGGGGGGGGGGACTCTCTCTCTCTGCCTCTTCCCTGGGGAGGTCACAGACGCTGTCCATCCGCCTGCCCGTTCCTGTGCTGGGCTGGCTGCTATAGGACATAATCTCCACCAGACTTAATGGGCTTAATGTGCACTACCATCAGGCCCCTATCTGGGCTTACAGGCCTCTGTGTGTGTGTGTGTGTGTGTGTGTGTGTGTGTGTGTGTGTGTGTGTGTGTGTGTGTGTGTGTGTGTGTGTGTGTGTGTGTGTGTGTGTGTGTGTGTGTGTGTGTGTGTGTGTGCGTGTGTGGGTGTGTCCTCCAGTAAAAAAGAAGTGCAACCTCTTTCTAATCATCAGATGTTCCTATAGCTAGCTCAGGACATGCCTGACAACACAGTTAGAGTTATGAGATGAGTCCACAAACATAGAAGGGAAGGTTATTGCTGGGAAGTCCTTTGCCCCACCGACAGGAGAGCAGCAGAGAGCATCAAAGGGAAGAGCTAGGCTTCCTGTCCAGGAAATACATGGTATTTCAACAACCCTCCCATTTACTAGGAAGGACTTTACTCAATTTCTTTAGAATCCAAGCAATGAGCATTTCAATGTTTCCAGCACCACCTTGCTTCTATTCATTATCACCCACACATTCAGTATCACCCACACATTCAGTATCACCCACACATTCAGTATTACTTGTCTCTGGCCATCTGGTGTGAGAGTGACTGAGCAAACAGTTGACACGGAGCCGTGAGCTATGAGTGGGGCTGATGCTAAGAGTACTGGCAGACTTTCATTTGTAAACAGCCCATTTGTAAACAGTCATTTGGACTGCTCATGAATTTAAAACAAGTATTATTCTGCCATTTTTAAAGTCATGCCACCCTCCGTCCTTGACTTTTCCTAAATAAGTCTATATAACACACTGTCGATGTTAGAATCTTAACATCACAAACAGAACTGGAGTTATAACCAGTTTTATGAGGGCATGTCATTTTCTTTATGGATTTACCCGGTGCCCCTGCTTCTCCCGACAGTAGGGCCGGAAAATACTATTGTGTTATTTGAAATAAAATATAAATCGTACTCTAATGTTACCTTAGAACTTTATAAACACAACCAAATGATTATTTTTGCGATAGCATATATGAAATGTATTAGTTACACTGTTAGAATGTTGCAGTCAAAATGACTGCTCATTAGTTTGAAAGGGGGTCCCTCGAGGCCCAGCAGTTTTAGTGTTAAAAGGAAGGTGAATGCAGGCCATGGCCTTACGGTGCTGCTGGAGCTTCCAGGAATAGGACAGATTTTAGAGCCTGATTGGGGATAAACAGTGATATACTCTTCAGGGCCCACGGTGGTTCAAACCTTTTCCCTCTCTCTCCCCCACTCACCCACTCTCCCTCCTCAATGCAAAGGACATGCATAGCTATGCTACAAATCCTGCTACAGACACAGACAGAAACGTAAAACACGGAACAAGTCTGCTCCCACTTAAGTTGGATTTCTTCTTGTTATCATAATTGTATTATTAGAACACTACAAAAATGCTTTCAATCCTCTATAAAAAACGTTAGTCCTCCAATTCATCACAGCAACTCCTCCAGAGGTCATACTGCACCAGTGTAGTACACAGTGTGAAGTTAAGGTTCTAGGAGAGCTAGACAGTCTCTGCTTCATCACTGTCGGTGTTTGGTCACGGTCGATATCAGGACGACTTTCAGAGTATAACAGTCAGAGCTGAATGCATCCTCATTCACAGCAGCCTGCATGCTTACTGTACAGCCCTCATTCCACCAGTGATGATAAGATGTCATCCCATTAATTCTCAGTATGACTCACATCTTGGATAAAATCATAATGGCCATATAAGGGGGCAGAATAATGCTGCTAATCTGAAATACATTCTGTTTCCTGTCAATGGAATACCTCTGACATGGCCTAGTTTGACTCATGGAACAGGTTCTTTGTGAGGGTACTGAACTGACAGAAAGGAGATTCAACAGGGAGATTGTTGAGTGAACGTTCAAGACTAAAGCATCTGAAGTAGCAAACACTGTAACTCAATAACAGTTTCAAAAATGCGCTAAACAACCAAATTGACAGTATGTTTGTAAAACCAGACCACAGTACAACTTCCCAAAATGCTATCACTGGGCATGTCCCTATATACAGTATCACCATATCATACAGCATGCAGATTTCTTAATTAGACTTAATTAGACAGTTGAGTATTGTACAGATGTAGGATCTTAATTTGAGCCAGTTTGCTACAGCAGGAAAATGTTCCTGCAGCAAGAGGAAATGTAATTATTATATAGATTATAATTAATGAACATTTGTGTAGAGGTTGATGCATTTTTCCTAAGATAAGAGCAAGTCTGAAATTTCAAAGTGGAAATTACAAACTTCAGAAGCCTTTTTAAACCTGAAATACACTACAAGTTTTAAATGTCCTGTATTGCAGGAAAGTTATCCTACAACAGGATGATCAAATTAGGATCCTACATCTGTATAGTGAAAAATGCTAAGTACCTAAGGGATATGGGATCTATCAAATCTCTAACTCCTATTCTGGGACTTTGAAGATCATATGAGGCTGTTAATTTCCAGCTCGTCTCTGCCCTTTTACAGGGTCTGCCTGTCAGTGAGCCCACGTAGTGTTTGTTTCCCCTGTCTTTAATTCATGGATACACCCATTAATTATTTCTCACCTCTGAGTCACAGCTGCTCCTGCTGGAGCTGCCAGCAAAACATGTATTTATGTCAGATTAAACACACAATAGTACATCTTTAATCCCCCTCTCAATGATAGGTTGTGATAAGACTATTGTAATGCCATTATCATGGTGTTAATGTTACTGTAATATATCTGCATGAGATTGGGAGGGGAAAGTCTATGCTTGTGCAAGGTCAAGATGTAAATGTAAAGAACTAAAATAGGACAGCACTCCGGTGAATCAACTTAAATAGACATATTTTTATTGCCGCATGAACGCTTCGTGTATGAGCCCTTCTTCAGCGTGCAAAGGCAATTGCAATCAATGTCACAACAACAAGATCACATGTTCAGTCAGAATTGGCCCAATCAAGAGATCCCAGTGAATTTGAATGTGCTTCTATGCTGTGATCCTGGCCCTGACAGCAGTGGTGCAAAGTACTTAAGTAAAAAATGCTTTAAAGTACAACTTAAGTCGTTTTTTGGGGTATCTGTACTTTACTTTACTATTTATATTTTTGCCAACTTCACCTTTACTTCACTACATTCCTATAGAAAATAATGTACTTTTTACTCCATACATTTTCCCTGACACCCAAAAGTACTTGTTACATTTTGACACGAAAATGGTCCCATTCACACTCTTATCAAGAGAACATCCCTGGTCATCCCCACTGCCTCTGATCTGGCGGACTCACTAAACACAAATGCTTCGTTCGTAAATTATTTCTGAGTGTTGGTGTGCCCCTGGTCATCCGTCAATAAAAATTGTGCCGTCTGGTTTGCTTAATATAAGGAATTTTAAATGGTTTATACTTTTACTTAAGTACATTTTAGCAAATCCATTTACCTTTGATACTTTTAGACTTTTACTCAAGTAGTATTTTACTCAGTGACTTTTACTTTTACTTGAGTCCTTTTCTATTATCTTTACTTAACAATGACAATTGAGTACTTTTTCCACCACTGCCTGACAGTGAAAGCTAACAGACACACATGAGGTTTAAATTCCTGCATTACCTATCTAGCACCTCACTCTCCCAGATAAACTGGACAGCTTACAAATCCACTCTAAATTGGAGACAAAAGCCAATTGTCTCATGCTCTTGATACAGACGAACTCCCTTTCCTTACTCCTTCCCTGACTTATGGTTATTACTACAAATGCATAAACAAATCAGCAGAAGAAATAGTAATACCGAAACAGCGTAATCCTTAGGAGTTGTAAACTTCTCAGAAGACACCTGGGAGAGACTGTGTTCCAGAGTCAGGAACTGGGTCAGACAGCACGAGACACGAGTCTCTGGCAAGGAGCACGCTAGGCCTGGCTGTCCCAGAGACTTTAAGCACAAGTCAACTCAAAATGAGAGGCCATTTAAGTGGCTTTATGATGGAGCTGGAGAACTGGAGGAACTGAAAATAACCTATTTTTGGTTAGAGTTCCCTGAGTCTTAAACCTGTCCAGCCACAACCATGCATTGTACCCTGTTATTACGTGTTAGAACATACTGGATTTCAGGAAGCTTGACTTTAAAATGTGCTTATGTGTTTTTGTTACATAAATCCCACAGTGCCAAACACAAAGGTACACTTCAATCTCTATGAATGGCAAACACAGACAAATCCCAATAATTTCCCTCACAGCACAAACAAGAAGAGGTAGACCATTATTTGTTTTTTTACATGTAAAGCACATTGTGTTGCATTCCATGTATGGAATGTGCTGTATAAATAAAGCTTGATTTGATTTGATTTAAAACTTTGATATGTCCATCCATATTCATTGGGGATATGTATTGTAAATATGAGCCCACGTGACTGAGCCCACGTCACTCAAGCACATCAATCAATAGGATGATGTAAACTCTGTTCTATTTCCCGTTTTAAAAGGTGTAGATCAATACCATAACCTTTCCCTGAGGAGAACATTGGGGTCTGGCACACATATACTTACTACTATGATATTCATATACTCCCCTAGTGCCTCTGTATGGTCTTACAGTAACACATTGAATGGTTCAAGCAAAACACTTACACCACGGAATCGGCTGCATGGATCCTCTTCGGGCTAACTATTTTGCTATTTACAAAAGCTGCAATAGACCTGCTCGAGTGTAGTTCACTGTTTGAGTAGAGGGTGTGAGGGATAGATAGGGCGTATACCAGGAAGTTTCAAGTGAAACAGCAGCAGCAGCAAGGCCATCACATGCCTCATACCACTGACGACCCAGAGGGTTCGGCCCAGGCTGTTTTATTGCCAAGTCTCTTCTGCCCCACAGGTGCAGAGTAGGAAATTAAAGTATGGCTCTGTGTTCATGGGAGCCCAACACTAATAAAGCCCTTATGCCACCATGTCATCAGAAGCCTCTGGTGACATCTCTTCAGAGAAATCTCAAGGAGCCATTGAGAGAGGGGAGTTTTAGCAGGACACACAGACTAATGAAATGTGACATGATGGTGATAGTGGATGTCTTCTCTGTGTGATATGTTCTAACAAAGACCAACCAAAAAACTGCATATCCAAAATACCAAAATAAAATATACCTGATGTTTAATTATCCACTTAAAAACTACTCCACAATGGTGAGAAGGGCAATCAGTGATTTCTCTCTTAACAAGATGAACTATACCCATCTTAAACACAAGCTTGTAGTATATAATAAGTAGGTTTCCAAACAAATGATTATGCTGGCATATCTGGGTCAGAAATCCATCTCTAGACGTCACAACACTGTTATAAACATGATTGTAAACTGGGTGGTTCAACACCTGAATGCTGATTGGCCGAAAGCTGTGGCATATCGTATACCACGAGTATGACAAAACATTTATTTTTACTGCTCTAATTACATTGGTAACCCGTTTATAATAGCAATAAGGCACCTCAGGGGTATGTGGTATATTGCCGCGTTGCATCGTGCATAAGAACAGCCCTTGGCCGTGGTGTATTGGCCATATACCACACCCCCTCGGGCCGTATTGCTTAATTAATGAACTGATTAGTGTTTATAGACAATCTGATTTAAGATGGAACAGCATGATCAATAGTATGTTTCACCCTGTCATTTGTAAATGAGCTATGAGCTTCAACCTTGCTGTTGTCCAATTATAACACACACAGAGTTCATTACAAACACTCTCTCTGTGTGGGTCAGCACATAGATGGAGTACGTGGGTCATAAACAGTAGTGAAGTTTTTACAGTTGGCCACTACTTCTGTAATCCTTAATCATTTTAGCAAACTCCAGTAGTCTTATTCCAACCACAAACAGTGTGCCTTATCGTGTAATAAATGTTGTTATAACTTACAGAACATTCTTCTTATCATTTGAGTATATGCTTATTAAGAAAATGCTGTTCATCAGTACCTGTTTGTATTATACAATTTCCACTTCTCAGTTAAAGTAAGCAGAGACTGCTGTTAGACCTCTGCCTGCCCAGTCCACCAGTCCAGACCAATGGTAGATCAGGATAGATTTGTCTGATTCTGGGATTTCTCCAGTTAGGGTTAAGTTAGACCTGCCTCTCTGGGACATGACAGGGACAACACACAAACCTACCCAAAACCCACAACCCTCTCCTGTCAAACACCAATCACTTCATACCAGACAGTTGACAAACAGACCACAGGGCAGTTCATCCCACCATATTATTAGCATTTCATGCAGATTTGGTAAATCTATTTATGTAAACACTACCAAATGAAAACACAGAGATGAGGTGCGAAAGATTAGAGTATAAAAATAGCCTTCGCTCCAGTTATCTGATACAGGCATTCCATGTCCAGATATAATCCTGTTACATCACGCATAATCACAATTTCAGCTTAATACTAGCTACATTTCTACTTCCAAAATTAGAGCTGTATCCGTTTGGAGTTGTCAGATTTATATTAGAAGCAGGTGATTGGGATATACATTGCATACATGCACTTTGAAGACAGCCAATTTTCACAAGTACAGTGAATAGTAGGCTATTATTGATTGAGAAAGACAAAAAAACAGAACACTGATAACGGCAAACTCAAAGTAAAACTGATTTTCCAACCAACTCTTTCTGCATTTTTCTGCATACATTACTGGCCTAAAACTGCTGTCAGGCTCCCTCGGTATGACTGGGTGTTTTGCGCACGTAAAAGCGGGGTATGTTGTTGAGAGTCCCTCCAACTCCCCCTCTGATCTGCTTCGTCCAATGAGTGCGTCGAGGGCGAGTCGGGCCTCATCGACGAAACGAAGGAAACGGTGGGGGAGGGTCACGTGTGTATACACTGTAGGGTTCAGTACTACTCAATTCGTAGTAAGTTGTCAACGTCCTCCCCTTTCGAGAACAAACCTCGTCAGACTAGAAACTGTGTCGCTAAATGCAGCAGTAGCCTAACTAACTACGCAAAAAGTAATAGATCTAACTATACCGTTTTTGTATTTTTTTTTCATCCGAATAGAAAAGGATACGACGTTTGTTACAAGTCAACACCAAATGTAATTACAGAGAAATGTCAGTGGAAGTACAGCAAAACCCGATGCCTCCGTAGACTTGTCGCCGTGCCAAATCTGTACTTTTCTGGTGAGTTTTCCTAAAATGTTTGTATCCTTTTTCAGCAGACTGCATATTGAGTTCCACACAAACATATTTCCTATCTATGTTCGGACAAAAGCATTGACTTTACTGTTTCATTTGGCTGTAGAATAAATAGGTAGGCTATGATAAAATATAGCGTATGTTTGAATGCAGTCTAGTGGTCAACAATAGCCTCGCAGATGTTATGTCATCTATAGTTATATCAACTATAGATGACAGTTCTCCTCGTTTAGCTCCCAATGGTCCGTAGCACCCATATGAAATCGGCGCCGAATAGGTTACAAGCACAAATAGGTTTCGTAATCACTAAATACCCTATTACCAGCAATCTAATTCATGCATAGGTAGATTATACTGTGACTATCATCAACAAAATTGATTTGAAGAATGATATAACTTACAAGCATATGGACATTTTACATGAACCTACTGTTAAAGTCAGACTGGTCTCATAGACTAGACATAGTAAACGTAAATCCGGGACACTCAAATTAGTACGATAAGCTACATGACCAAAAGTATGTGAACACCTGCTTGTTGAACATCTCATTCCAAAATCATGGGCATTAATATGGAGTTGCTCCTCCCTTTGCTGCTATAATAGCCTACACTCTTCTGAGAAGGCTTTCCACTAGATGTTGGAACATTGCTACAGGGACTTGCTTCTTCTATTCGGCCACAAGAGCATTAGTGAAGTCGTGCACGGATGTTGGGCGATTAGGTCTGGCTTGCAGTTGGTGTTCCAATTCATCCCAAAGGTGTTTGATGGGGTTGAGGTCAGGGCTCTGTGCAGGCCAGTCAAGTTCTTTCACACCGATCTCGACAAACCATTTCTGTATGGACCTCACTTTGTGCATGGGGGCATTTTCATGTTGAAACAGAAAAGGGCCTTCCCCAATCTGTTGCCACCAAGTGGGAAGTACAGAATTAGCTTAGAATGTCATTGTATGCTGTAGCGTTAAGATTTCCCTTTACTGGAACGAAGGGGCCTGAACCATGAAAAACAGCCCCAGACCATTATTCCTCCACCACCAAACTTTACAGTTGCCGCTATACTTTGGGGCAGGTAGCGTTCTGGCCAAACCCAGATTCGTCCGTCAGACTGCCAGATGGTGAGGCGTGATCACTCCAGAGAACACGTTTACACTGCTTGAGAGTTCAATGGCGGGGTGCTTTGCACCACTCCAGCCGACGCTTGGCATTGTGCATGGTGATATTAGGCTTGTGTGCGGCTGCTCGGCCATGGAAACCCATTTCATAAAGCTCTCGACGAACAGTTCTTGTGCAGACGTTGCTTCCATAGGCAGTTTGGAACTCGGTAGTGAGTGTTGCAACCGAGGACAGACGATTTTTGCGTGCTGCACTTTTCAGCACTCCGCGGTCCCGTTCTGTGAGCTTGTGTGGTCTACCACTTTGTGGCTGAGCCGTTGTTGCTCCTAGATGTTTCCACTTCACAATAACAGCACTTACAGTTGACTGGGGCAGCTCTAGCAGGGCAGAAATGTAACTTGACACCCTATGACGTTAAAAGTCACTAAGCTCTTCAGTAAGGCCATTCCTCTGTCAATGGAGATTGCATGGCTGTGTGCTCAATTTTATACACCTATCGCCAATGGGTGTTGCTGAAATAGCCAAATCCAGTAATTTGAAGGGGTGTCCACATAATTTTGTATATATAGTGTATGTTTTGTTTGGTATGGTTACATAAGATAGGTTACTTAAGGCAAAAAATGAAAAGAGGGTGGTTGGTCGGGGTGGATGGGTAAGTGTATAACGTGAATGTCTAGCAACCCAAATGTTCCTGGTCCGAATCTCATCACGGAATACATTAGTATTTGAGCTAATTAGCAACTTTGTAACTACTTACTACTTTTTATCTACTTTGCAACTACTTAGCATGTTATCTAACCCTTCCCCTAACCCTAACCTTAAATATTTTTGCTAACCCTTCCTCTAACCCTTTAACCTAACTCCTAACCCCTAGTGCTTGCTAATGTTAGCATTAGCCACCTAGCCATCGTTAGCCACAACAAATTGGAATTTGTAACATATCATACGTTTTGTTAGTTTGTAACATGTTGTATATTTTGCAAAATTCGTTACATATTGTATGAATTGCAATTCATAACATTTCATACGAATTGTAATTTGTAACATATCATACGAAATGGATGATGACATCCACAACTTTATACATTTCATACAAAACGTAACATATCATACCAAATGGAGTGTCTCAGATTTCTGTACAGAATAATACGAAATGCACTGAGACCATGTTGTTAAAGTCCACCTGTGACTTTAACAACATGGTAATAAAGTGTAATTATGGATCTATTGCTTCAAGGGAAATTCCAAGTAACAGAATTATGTTCAGACTCAGGTTTTTCACTTTAAAATGTATGCCAAACAAAAACCATTGATTTTAAAGTTTAACAAACCAACTATATGCACCAGGACTACTTTTAAAATGTATACAGAAAATTGAACAAAAACTAATTTACTGGAAGAATGGTGCAGGTGCAAAGTTTGGTAACAGTAATATCTCCCTCAGTTTTTAATGCGACCACGTTTCCCAAAACTCTGTTAAATATCTGCTCTGAATTAAGATTCAAAGATGCAGAAATAATGGGGTGTCAGCTATAATATGACACTTTGAGTTTGAAAAAATATGTTTTGGTTATTGAACTACAGAAAGTGATGTAACAGAATTACAGTAATGTAATTACATCATGGGTCCCTGATCTGTACTACATAGCAATTCATAATTATGGATATGTCATTATCTTCATGGTGATGTATCCTGAGTAGGTACACAAAGGTAAAAATATGCAATATCCTCCTTTGCATTTGGGTTTATTATTCTACACAATAGCTATTATTCTAATGAACTCTGCCCCCAAACAAGACCAAATTTGGTTGTTCTGGACCAGACCAAATTTCAACCAATCCTAGACGTATATGTTTCATAAGTTTGGACATCACAGTACAGCATAGTAGAGCACAGTAGAGTACAGAGGTACCAATGCCTATAACTGTTAGAACCCTGAATTCACCCATATAGGGCTCCAGATTGTGGTGTGTGGGGCCACAATGCGGCCAGTCGCTCCTACAGACATTGGACATTGGTACTCTTACTGTATTGTGCTGTCCAAACTTGTGAAACATAGACCTCTATGATTATTTCAGATTTGGTCCAACCAAATTTGGTCTTGTTTGGGGGCAGAGTTCATTAGAATAGTAGCTATTGTTCATTAGAATCCAGCAACGGCCAGCGAGGATGCTGGTTACAGTAAATGGAAAGAGAGGGGGCTCATGGGTAGGTGTCAGTAAGAGCCGGGAGAAGTAACATTAACTGGCAAGAGAGAGAAGAGAGAGGGAGGGGTTGTCCAGACTGTTTTCACACTCTCGCTTTGACTACCAGACAACAGAAAGAGAAAGAATGAGCTGAACATAACAGTATGCCAGTGGAAGGGAGGGCAGTAGCAGATTACCTAACTCTGGTTTGTGACTACTAGGATTTCCCGTTGTAGCCAATTCAATTACAGTAATTCTGTTACTGATTTTTCACAATTCTGTTATTGATTTGGTGACAGAATTAAACGTTTTAATAAATAAAAATGTATATCAGTAAAAACATTCATTGGTTGGTCTGCCTTTACTTGTTACATGTGCTAACTTTCATTATCCTCCCACCTCATGAGGGAGAGAAATAAAAATATATCTTAAAGATATGTGGGTTTTTGGTAGCAGTGAAAAGACACAAGGCAATGTTTCTTAAACTTACAGAAGGCAAATCATTTTTCCAAAACTAAATATAAATATTGATATTAGTTGTCAGAGGTCTTTACTTCAACACTACTGTGTTTTGATGTATTCCTAATTTCTTTTAAGACTTTTTATGGTAGATGTTTTCTGACCTCTTTTCATTCTGTTTGACCAGAAATCAAACTCATTACTTATGCCTAATTTTTAAGATGGAAAATGGTTGAAAAATGTATCTATGCCTTCATTTCCTGAAGATATAGACTGTTAGCTTTTATTTGTCACCTAATTTGATAGGCTCCTATGAACTTCACATGAGTCATTTTACAAGTAAATCATGGGAAACTATAGCTACCTGTTGTGATGTTCAAGAAGACTGACAGGCCATGCTCTCACAGATTACTTTGGTTTTAGAAATGTACTTGCACTGCAACCAACTACACACTTTCCTGTCAAACATACTTTTTTCAGGATGTATTTACATGAGAAGTCATTTGGGAAGGGAATTTTGGCTGTGCTTTGGCATCCCTTGATATAGTAGCCTACTGATATGTAACTTCCATATTACTCAATTTACTGATATCCTCATGTTGTTGTTACTTAATTGGTAACTAATGCATTCAATTGTGTGATTCTGTAACAAAGTCACACTAGGCCATCAATTATAATTAGTGAAAATGCACCAGGTTTTACACCGTTGAGCGTTATGGTATATAACAAACCTTAAGCCTGCGGCACAGGCGGGCACCTTAACACAAATCACACGCCGCTCCCCTCAGTTGTTATGCTACTCTGAGGGAAGCGAAAGCAGGTGAGAATATCAAAGGGAGCTATTCATGAGAGCTGAAGGACTTTCACAGGTGGAATTATTCATGAAACAGTAACGTATTCTCTCATCTTTCTGAAATGTTAATCCCTCCTAGCCTCTCCTCAAACGAAGTGCAAAGAGGACAATCGGTGTGAAACCAGACGCATGCCAATGTTCTCCTGTTTGGGAGAATAGCTAGATTTTTGAGCAGAGGAAATTGCTTGTATGGTATGAAATGAGCTTGTATGAAATGTTGGCCTAATCTAATTGTGGTTAGATTCAGAGTTGATTAGTTGTTAGTTTCAACAACATCTGAAAGTAAGTCTCCAAATGTGCAGTATGATCCGTCCAAAAAGCTGCTCTTGCTCTAGCTATCAAACACGATTACAGATATGTATGTGCTCTCGCGTGACGTCATTCAGGCGATTCTGAGAAATAGCTGTACATTCCAGAGGGGATGTGAGGGGTGTGAGCCCATGTCACACAACACACATAAAAAACCCTGAGATATCAAATCCATCTGTATCCCTGAACACAGTCTGGAGGGAGGCGACCTGCCAAAGCAGAGTTTCTCCTTTTCTACTTCTGGTCATATTATACTAACAACATTGAACCTTGAAGATGAGTGAAATGAGCAGATTGTCTTGGATCAGGTCAGGTGTAATATCTTGGTGTTCCCATACTACATGTGTTGTAGTGAACTCCTATGGTTACAGCATACAATATTGGACCAGGCTAGTGTAATACCACAGTCATGGTAGGGTTTCGTGACATACTGTTGACCGAAGGCTTCTTACAATTCAACCAGGTGTCCTGTGAATGACATTTTCCCATCTCAACCAGGTGCCCTTTATAGTGAAGAAAGCGCCTATGGAATGCCCTGTTGTGTTGATGTGCCTGTTACTGTCAGTGAAGCGTCAGCGGCATAGCTCACTTGTTTCACACCCTTAGGAATGCGTTTTGTCATGGTCTCTTTAGAGAAGAAAAGGTTCTGGAAAACCGGTGAATGAAAAGAGCTATACAGAGAAGCACTGCAGTCTATTCCAACACGAAGAGTGTACTGGAATACAAAATAAATGAGTTGTGTTTTGATGTTCGGTGTGAGTAATTAAGAGGGGATGACCGTGTGACATAAAAGGCAATTACGTCTCAAGCAGACTGTGTTCTGTGCCTTTTGATTGTTCACACACACTTCCACAGCCCATTAGGCTGCTGTGTTAATTAATAACACACTGGCCCAGTCTCTGGGAGGACTAACACAGCCAAGTCTGCTGTCCCATGAATATAGAGACATTTCATTTTTTTCACACTGTGTATTCATATGCTGTATTCTTCACATTGCTCATTCTACTGTACATTGCAGTGTTGTTACACCGTTTATACACACTGCGTATTTATATACTGGATTCATATTTATATGCTGGATTATAAACTGGGTGGTTCGAGCCCTGAATGCGGATTGGCTGACAGCCGTGGTATATCAGACCGTATACCACAGGTTTGACAAAACATTTTATTTGTACTGCTCTAATTACGTTGGTAACCAGTTTATAATAGCAATAAGGCACCTTGGGTTTGTTGTATATGGCCAATATACCACAGCTAAGGGCTGTATCTATAAGGGCACAAGGCGAGACCCAAATGCAGACACAGGAGGCAGATGGTTGAGCTCCGATATTTATTATAGCAAAAAGGGTATGCAAAAGGCAGGTCGGGTACAGGCGAGAGTTCATAAACCAGGTCAGAGTCCAAACGGTAGAAGACAATAGGCAGGCTCGAGGTCAGGGCAGGCAGAGTGTTCAGGCAGGCGGGCTCAGAGTCAGGACAGGCAAGGCAAGGGTCAAAACCAGGAAGGCGACAAAAGAGAGACTGGAAAAAGCAGGAGCTGAGACGCTGGTTGACTTGACAAACAAGATGAACTGGCACAGAGAGACAGGAAACACAGGGATAAATACACCGGGGATAATAAGCGACACCTGGAGGGGGTGGAGACAAGCACAAGGACAGGGGAAACAGATCAGGGCGTGACAGTATCCTTGCACTCTGCATTGCGTCGTGCATAAGAACAGCCCTTAGCCTTGGTATATTGGCCATATACCATACTCCCTCAGGCCTTATAGCTTAATTATACACTGAGTGTACAAAACATTAGGAACACCTGCTCTTTCCATAACATAGACTGACCAGGTGAATCCAGGTGAAAGCTATGCTCTCTTATTGATGTCACTTGTTAAATCCACTTCAATGAGTGTAGAAGTAGGAGACAGGTTAAAGAAGGATTTTTAAGCCTTGAGATTATTGAGACATGGATTGTGTATGTGTGCCATTCAGAGGGTGAATGGGCAAGACAAAATATTTAAGTGCCTTTGAAAGGAGTATAGTAGCAGGAACTAGGCACCGGTTTGAGTGTGTCAAGAACTGCAACGCTGCTGGGTTTTTCATGCTCAACAGTTTCCTGTGTGTATCAAGAATGGTCCACCACCCAAAGGATGTCCAGCCAACTTGACACAACTGTGGGAAGCATTGGAGTGCAACTCAGTATTAGGAAGGTGTGCTTAATGTGTTGTACACTCAGTGTATACTGGATTCTTATTCATATACTGTATGTTATGTTAGGAGCTAGTAACACAAGCATTTCACTGCACCCACTATAGGGACCCACTATAACATCTGCTAAACTGTGTACACGTCCAATAAACTTTGATTTGATTTGAGGAGAGATCGACTCTAACTAGGGGGTTGAGACGCCAAGATACACACCTGTTCTTCCTGTTCAGTACAGCAGGGTGTTATTCCCAAAGACAGGTTACTCACATGCCTTTGTCTTTAGTCTTAGTGAGCCATCCCCAACCCTTTAAAATCGAGCAGAAAACGAGTCACCTGGTGGTTTTAGAGGGGTTTTTACAAGGGGCAGTGGAAGCCCCATTTCACCTGTCTCTGGGAAAGGAAAGCATCTGGGAGTTTTTGAAAGGGTAACCGTACACCGCCCCCCTGCTGCACGCTCCTCCATGCAGTGTACTCTCCTTACAGCCAGCTGGAGAGGTGTGGAAGAGCACACAGGAACACTGTGTGTGTGTGTGTGTGTGTCAAATCAAATTTTATTTTTCATATGCTCCCGAATACAACCGGTGTAGATTTGACCATGAAATTCTTATTCACGAGCCCTTTCCCAACAAGACAGTTAAAGATTAGCAAAAAATAATAATAATGGAAATAGTATAAATAAAATAACAATAACGAGGCTTTATACAAGGAGTACCGTTAACGAGTCAATGTCCGGGGATACAAGGTAATTGAGGTAGTATGTACATGTTGGTAGCGGTAAAAGTGTCTCGGTAATCAGGATAGATAATAAACAGAGTAACAGCCGCATATGTGAAAGTGTTTCTGTGTGAGTGTGTGGCGTCAATATGCGTGTGTGTGTGTGTTTGTGTGTGTGTCCTCAGGCCAGAACTGAGGTTATGTAATTGAAAGAAGGAATGTTCTCTTTACTGGCTGTGGTATCTTCTCAGCCTCTTGCAAACAAAATCATCCGTCTGCTCTGTTTCCAAAACATTGTCTGGAAATGTTATTTTGTAGTAGTCTGACCGGTCACCAGGTAAACGCTACGTAATACAAGCTTGTAAATATGCTTCCTTACTTTGCACGAGAGCGGCTTGTGCACCAGTTGATTCATCCAACCTTTTAAAATCATACGTTTTTTTGTCTCGCGCTTTTACGAAGCGTCAAACCACACGTCTCTCTTAGGGGAATCTTATCATTGATTCTATATTTTTCAATATGAACTGTCCAAGCTTGAATACAATGTTGAGAATTCTCCCCTTGTTCCATTCCCTCCTGACATAAGCTCTTTTGTTAGCGTATGCTTTCACTTCTTCCTGAGCAGAATTAATATGATCTGAGCTGGCATGTTCCAGTTCAGACTCCGGCAGGCAGAGTTATGTAACTGGTGTTTTAATGAGCAGCCTCTCACTGCGCCGAGGAGCAGGCTTGATCCCCAGTCAGGCCGTTCCCCCCCTCCATGTGCCCAGGCGTTCTCTCTGACCTTGCCCTGAACTCCAACCTCACGCTCAGTCCACTCCACACTGACCCCTCCCTGGGACCGCCCAGCGAGGCGCAGGGGGGCTGCATCGCATTTCACAGTATATAAATCTACCCATCACCGGCAACATCCCGCAAACTCCTTCTCTCTCGTCTCTGTTCCTCTCTTTCGCTCGCACACACACACACACACACACACACACACACACACACACACACACACACACACACACACACACACACACACACACACACACACACACACACACACACACACACACACACGCACAAACCAGTGTAGTAACCTGAACAGAAGGCGCTCATGCTTTGGAAGAGACATGGATTGGAAGAAGTAGAAGCCAAGCGGCCTGCAGAGTCAGACTATAGTGAAGAGGTAGGTCTTCATCTGGAGGGCAACAAGGGCAACTCTCCAACGGCAGCCTGGCCCCTGCATGTTATTCTTCCATTAGATCAAGGGATTCACTTGCTCTGGCTGGAGAGGAACTGAACACTGCAGAAAGAAAGAACGTTTTTTAAGGCTGGAGCTAACCAATGAAACATATTGTGAGGAGTTTTTATTCCGCCAGTGAAATGCAATGAAGTGGAATTAATTATGTCACCCCAGGCATAATAGCCATGCTGTGTGTGTGTGTGTGTGCGTGTGTGCGTGCGTGCGTGTGCGTGGTCTTGCTTGCTTCTCTCCACAGCATAGCACTTTTAAAGAACCACAAGACTGACTCCAATAACATAGATAGTCCTAGAACATGTCTCAAGGAAACACATGAAATGAGAAAAACCAATGCCTATTGTCTAGGTTAGTTTGTGATTTCCCACATAGAAAAAGATATTTAAACAATCTACTGATCATCTTCATGATGGATTATGATATTGTTTAAAAGAGAATGGAATCGCATTATCTCTTCATATTTTAGTTATTTTAATTTAAACAGTAGGAAGGAGAGGGGGAGACAAATGAGGGTGGAGAACATTAACATTGTTAATACTTGACCACACATCAGCCGTTTTCTCCTCAGTCATCAGTGTTAATATTTGACCACACATCAGCACTTTATGTAATGTTTATGTAATGAAAAACAAGATAACTTAACTAATGCTGTTCTCCTCTCTCTGTCTGTCTCCAGCCAAGCCAGTGCACCAGTGCAGCCCTCTCTCAGAGCCCTAGCAATGTGGAGCTGTATGGCTTACAATGAGACGGACTCCAGCTCCGAGCACCGGCTCTGCCAGGACTTTGGCCTCATCCTTTCTGTCTTCTCCTTGTTCTACCTCATGGTGTGCTTCCCCATAGGGCTCTGCTACAATGCCCTGCTGGTGGTGGTCAACCTCTCCAACAAGATGTCCATGACCATGCCGGACGTCTACTTCGTCAACATGGCCATCGCTGGCCTGGTCCTCAACCTGGTGGCCCCCGTGGAGCTGCTAGGCCCTAGCTTCACCCGATGGCCTGTGTGGGAGTACAACAATGAGATCTACATCACCCAGCTCATCCTCTTCAACATCTCCTCCCTGGTCATCATGTACTCCACCACGCTGCTCAGCCTGGACTACTACATCGAGCGAGCGCTGCCGCGCACCTACATGTCCAGCGTGTACAACACCAAGCACGTGTGCGGGTTCATCTGGGGCGGCGCCGTGCTCACCAGCTTCTCCTCGCTGCTCTTCTACGTGTGCAACCACGTCTCCACCAAGATCATCGAGTGCTCCAAGATGCAGAACAAGGAGGCTGCGGACGCCATCATGATGTTCATTGGCTACGTGGTTCCGGCCGTGGCCGTGCTGTATGCTTTCGTGCTCATCCTGCGCATTAGGAAGGAGTCCACCCCGCTGGACCAGGACTCATCCCGGCTGGACCCTTCTATCCACAGGCTGCTGCTGGCCTCTGTCTGCATGCAGTTTGTCCTATGGACCCCGTACTACATGACTCTACTGGTACACACTATAGCCGGGGCACCGGGGAGCTACGGCAACAACAACAAACAGCGGCTCACAATTTACTTCTTCCTGAGGTGTCTGTCGGAGCTGCTGGCCTTCTCCAGTAGCTTCGCCATGCCTCTCATGTACAGGCAGATGAACAAGAACTTCTCCCACAAGCTGCAGCGGCTGCTCAAGAGGCTAAACTGCAGGGACACATCCTGCCCTCACGAACACTCCTCAGTGCAGCAGGTGGCGACGTGAGACAGGGCCAGGCCTTACTAACCCCTGCCCTCTTACCCAGGCTGCACTTATTATCACAGACCCCACAGAGCCGGCAACACATGGCCTTAGACGTCAGCTACAGGTCCACTGCTGCTACTCTGGCTGGAGTCTTGGCTTTCAATGAAACGAAGGAATCTTCCGTGACTTTCTAGAACTTTACTTTCTTTGTCCAGTTCTGTAGCGAGAGGACGAACCAATTAGAAACCACTAAGTGCATTAGCAAGCTTGTCACCTGGACACTTGGTTGTTAGATTGGGGGCTCAAAGCCGCTGTAATGCGGTGTCTCTTCTCCTAATACACACAGGGTGATTCACCAACACAGGCTGTAGAGATACTGCGCTGCACACCAAAACTGAGTTATACTATTGAAGTAACAATTGTTTTTATATCTCATGTGTCAATCAGCATGTTACTACTATGCGTGCAGCTGGTAGTAGGTAGGAAGTGGAATTCAACCTGTTTATGACCCTGTCAGACCACCCAGTGCCCTGGAGCCTGAGGCCATGTCTCATTGAAGAGTTCCTGTCCAGCCTCGGCCACAAAGGGGTCTCAAATGGCACCCTATTCACTGCATAGTGCATTACATTTGATCAGAGCCCTATGTGTCTCGTTAAACAGTAGTGCACTATATAGGAAATAGGGTTCCATTACGGACATATCCTCTGTCCTCCACTGTCTTGCACCTAGAGAAAACCTTTGCCTGCTCGTCACCCTCAGCAGTTTACTCAGTACTATACATGTACCTCGTTTAATTTCACACCCCTACTGCATTACATAGGATCATGTGAACTACTGAGAGAATTCTCCACACAGCTTCTATTCATGGTTCAGGCATGGCCAACTTACCTCTTGTGTCCTAGAATGCTATCACTTAACTGGCTGCACACAACACCCAGTCATTGGGTGGGGAACAGTTGTCTTGACTCAGTTTATGTGATGTCTAAAAGCTGCTTAGAGGCACAGAAGTGACCTGCACAGCTGCTTTGCTATCTTGCTTCCCACATAAGAGGAAGACTGTTTATATATAAAACATGTCCTATTTATATTTCAGCTAAATAATGAACACGTCAATCACATTTCACTCTGGTCATGTTATGGTGATGTCCGTTATTGCATGTGATTATGTGATGCTATGAAGTGTTGAAGTCTTTGTTTCTAAAATGAAGAGGTCAGTTTAATCATGATGATGATGATGATAAGCTATAACCCATTGTTTAAACATGTTGCTTCTTGCTACTGCTGGTGTATCCAGGCCACCTCATGATAAGTATTGACTTAATTAAAAGATCAGCAAAACCCTTTGAGTTTCATGCTGAGGAATCCTAAAAATGAGTCCACACCCTGCTAATCATTATTTAAGCTCTGGTGAAAGTCCTAATTTATTACAGTTGAAATGCTCTTTCTGAGCAGTAGAGCAACAGAGGGACAGATATGTCACATGTTCTGCCCTGCTACTATCAGAAACAAACAAATAACTTATGTCTGGACTTATATTGGCTGATTTTAATTCCAGGGTTGTTGAATGATGGTAGAGTTCACTGAAAATGTCGTACATGGAAAAGGATTCTGGCTCTTGCATGGTAAAGTTAGTTATAAGCAATGTTATGCTACCTTTAGATATGACCAACAACACCAGGAAATAAAGAACGGTTAAGAATAGGAACTGAAATAGGGAACAATAAATTCTCACAGTTAAAGATTCAGTCTGCATCTTAAGCACTTACAAATTCCTAACATATCATACGAAATGGATGACATTGTACACAATTGTTTTCTACTTTCGGGTACCAGTTTTGGCTCAAGAGCACTACTTTCAAAATTACTGGCTAAAATTATACAAAACCTTTGGAGCGTCACTTTAATGTGATTCTTAGTTTTAGAATTACAAATTCCATCGCCCTTTACCTCCCCTTTATGTTGTGCCATTATAACCCACCAAAATTAGTATAATTTAGTATAATTAGTATAAGAACCAGTACTGTATGTTTATGGGAAAATTTAGAGTATGCTATTCTTTTAAATCTACCTATATAAGCAGAGATAAGAATGTATTTTATTTCATGAGGTTTAGCTACATCGGTCAAGATGAGTCCAGTTTCAGATGTGATGCTTTTGTGACTGTGTATATACCAGTATATATGTATAATATGAAATATCTGTATATATTGTATGTTAGAGATTTACTGGAAAAACACCATGTCCTCTCACAAATACAGTATTATTTTCTCAAATATATATTTAGATACTGTAGCTTCAGTAATCTTCTCTATTGTCTGTTGAGTCAAAGACTGATTACACAATAAACTAACAAGGGAATTAAACACAATGTCTGTTCTTTTAGTTTCTCTTTGTCTTGACGTTCAAAGTGTTCTTTTGATATGCTTATGTCGACTGTATCCAGTACCCACAGTACATTGTCATGACAAATCAATGTCAAAATAGATTGCATTGTAGTCCATTTCTGAGGGTATGCTTGTGTCAGTAAACAATGCCAAACTTATTTTTCATTGCTGTTTGAAGCCATGGGGATAGTGCCAGCTATAGAGAGCACAAACCACACTTATGTGTCATCTTGCAACATACCGTAATTAGGTTTGGTTGCCCATCTGCAGAGCTTGGTAAACCATAGCCATTTATACTGTAAAAAGAGCTTGTTTGCCCGTTCTCCTATTGGCAGCTGGGTCTCTTTTTTTCAAATAAACACACAAATCACATGGGACAGGCTCAGACAATCCCACCTGGGACCCTGTGACCTGGGGGTGTTTCCCTGCTTTGGTCCAAATACAGACCTGTCATGCTTTATATCCCTGTGGTTGAAACCCAGCCTCGTCAAACAGCAGGATCTACTTAAAACACCCACACATTTTGAAATGAATCAATGCTATTTATATGTTCTGATGAATTTAAGACCCATTTCGAGAGATGATGTTATTATGGGTTGATATCCCCTCCCCCATGCCCATTTCCAGGGTTAATGTTGAGCTACCATTGTGCGCTATTGTATGACAGCGGGACACATCCATTTCCAACGTTAATCTCTTCGTATACTGAGACCTAGAATAGACTCTCTGTCTGCGCTGTAAACCCACTAGAGTAACCGTGGCTGTGGCACGTCCCTTTAACCACACTGTGTAAAACAGGAACAATCCAGGCATTCTATGAATTGTTTTGACATCCGTGGGCCTGGCTATACAGCCCAGTGTTGTTGCAATTCTCAACAAGAGCAATATTGTTCTGATAAATGATAACAGTGTGGAGCAGCTGATGTGGGAGTCGTGCTGGAGATAAAGGAGTCAAAGAAAGCAGCAGCAGAAAAGTGAAGAGATTAAATAGCATTGTTTTGTTAGAATGGCATGGGGAAAAGGTGACAGACATCAGATCTAGCCCTGGAGACTTTGGCAGAGTTTATACTCAACAGACCCCTCACATTGACTCAAACCGTCTCAGTCCACATTTGTAATTACTTTTGAGAGGAAGAAATTTGAGCTTAACCAAATGAAAGCACCATTGCATAAAGGACAACCCTTTAATCTACTTTAAAGGGATTCCCTGCTGGGGAAAAAAATACTTAATGATCAGTTGCTGCTGCTGCTACTGTTCATAGCTACTGTTCATAGCTACTGTAAATGTTCAAGCTTTACGAAGTCCTGAGTCTGCACAGTCGTGCAACATATACAGTACATTATATACACTACTGCTGTGCTTTGAGTCCTCGTAGCTATAGGTCTTGCCAAACAGTGCAGCCATAGTTTAAAAGAGAAGGCTTAAAATACTACAGACTGTACATCTGGAAATGATATGATAATGGAGTGAATTGAAAACGGTTGCCATGGAAGCAGTTCACTTCTGAGAATAGGAGTTTCTTAAGGTAGACTCACTAGAAAGCAGTATTAAGAAAACAACACACTACGTTTCCCTCACTGTGATAACATGTGAACCATTTTCATTGCTAAAATAAATAGGTCTGTACGATAATGGTCTGTACGATCTGTCGATGTACTATATTCTGTGTGTCAGCTGCAAGTTCCAAATGGGAGAGAGAAGCTGTTTCCAAGAACACAGGAAGTCCTATATAGGTGAAGGACATTGAAACATGTTGCCAACTAGCCTGAGGACAGACAGCAGGACATGACCCTGTGCCTGGACACAAACAACTCATTGTCTCCCCTCAGCTCTATTCTCAGAGCTACACCTGTGGAGCAGCCAGCAAACAACAACATCCTGCTATAGCCTGACCGGCAGAGAATGTTGATGTTCTTGATGAAAAGACAGTTGGTGAGCTCACCATGTTTGCCACTGACCCCTTTACCCTCGTATCCTATGGTCTATTTGCTGAGTTACTAAATATACATAGCATTTGGCCAGGGGCTCTCTAAGTTCATTGAATGAACAACAAGAGAAAAGCATGTATTTAAGCTACATGTTTCAGGCTGCAGAAATGACACGAATAGCTATTATACCAGCTAACAGAGGGTTAATACAGTTAACACGCTAACATAGTATAATGAGCTGCTATGCTATTAACTGTAACCTGCTGTTAATCAGGTTAAACGGGAGATTACATGTGCCTTAGAACATGCTAGACCACCTATGTAGCTTGCACATTTGGTTTATCACTTAAACCTAGCTGTTTCTGTTGGCTGACACTCAGACACACAAGATCTTTCAAAACACAGTCAGGTCAATTCAGGCAATGCCATTGGTTCATGTGGTTCCTTCAATAACATGTACCAAAATCAAGTGCAAGACAAGCCTAAATTCTGTAACCTCAGGAAAAAGAAAAACAATCAGTGATTAAAAAAATATTATTTGAGAATTTCTGGGTGTTGAGCACACTGAATCAGGCTTGCAGTCTGACGTATTTCCAGTCTTGTCAGTTGGCTAGGAATTTGCTTATCTCCTATGACAACAGCACTGTAGGACGGATGATGAGAGCAATGACCTCATGATCGGAGTGGAGTTGGACTCTGGCTACACTGCTGTCCTGTCCCTGTACCTTCCTCTGACGGTAAGCTGTAGTACACAACATGGATTTGGGGTGGGGAGGTTTACTTTAGAGACGCTCAGTGAAATCATCCTCCCTGTCCCACCCTATCCTCTCCCCTCCGCTGGGAAGACAAACAGACCAAAGCAGATTTTTGAAACACTATCCCCCCTCCCTCGCCTGCCAGCCAGACTCTATGATCTCTACCCCCTCTCCCTCAGATGGGGACCAGAGAATCAAAAACACAATAACAATGAGAACAGCGTCAGCAGAATATCAAGCAGGGCCCTGGAACCGCTGGAGGAGCCTGTCCGTGTACGATGCCCCATCATGAGGCTGTGACTGTGGGTCTGGAAGACTGTTAGAGAGCCAGCAGCATGCCAGGCAGAAAGGGCTGTTAAGTGAAGGCAGATGAATGTGTTCTTCTTCCCCCCAGTTTATTGAAGCCCAATAGACCTCCCACCTCCTTTCCCCCAGAACCCACAGACAGAAAACTGGCACAGCACTCCACTAATAACATATAGATGCTGTTCACATTGTCTCGTTTGTTACTTGTTGCGGTATGTGTTGTTGTTCTTTCTTTGATGATGAGCCTTTCTTTTGTGCTGCTGTACCAGAGGGGTATGAGTTGTGGAAGGATTACTCCTTTGACATGTTTTTGCATTAATCACAACACCCCACCCCTCTTTCTTCATCCTATTATCAAACACCCACTCAAACTGCGAATCTACACAGTTCATCATAATCCGTCATGGAGTACTATCAACATACATGCATCTGTCTAATTAGCCTGTTAGACAGCCAATAACAATGACTCATTTTATCAATAAACAAGGAACATGCTTACATTATGGCTCAAAGGATGTCCAACATGGCACAGAGATAGTCATTCTTTCAGACAATGTTGGTCTTTCCAAAACCAACAACAATGTGGTTGGCACACACGCACGCACACACCTCCCACTCCTCCCAACCCACCTTCGCCAGCGTCGGTGGGAGCCAGTGGGATGTCACCCAAGAAGACTAGTTCACTGTTCAAGGAGGCAGCTGGACCTGCTTTTCAGAGCGCACGTGCACAGTTCACTGTGGGTGTGTCACAACAACAGCCACATCAACTGATCCCAGGTCAGTACCCTCTGACCTCTGCCAGGTGGGGATATGAAGCACACTATGATCTCTTCTTAGCCACAGTACACTAGCTTTGCCAGGTAGGCACAGACAAGTCTGTTATACTAGAGACTATACTAGTTATACTAGAACCTAAAAGGGTTATTTAGCTGTCCCCATCGTAGGCCCATGGACCAATAAAAAAAGAAAAGAAGCTCAGTCGGGGTCTCAACTTACTGTAGAGAGTTAGAATAGTAGAATACACTAAGCACAAATTAGAAATTTGGTTGTTCACTCAATTAGCCCATGTCAGCTACATTTTCTTTTTAGATTGGTAAGTTAGTCTAGCTGCCAGCTATCTAAACTATCTAAAGATGGTCTAATTATCATCAGTAATCATATTAAAAACTGCACACATCCACCCTATTGGCAAAATGAGTAGAATTGCCTGAAACTAGTTATAACATTTCAAAAATCTTCTCTCCGCCCCATGGAAAAATGTGTAGAATTGCAGAAAACTTGCTTTTAAAGGGAAACATTTTCTCTACGCCCCATGGCAAAATGTGCAGAATAGCAGGAAATTAACTTTAAAAAAATGTTTCTCTTCGCTGTCAAGATAGGGACACTAAAATGGTGGGGGTGGTGAGTTCCAGTTTGTTGTGGCCCCTTCCCCATCAAAGTTGCCCATCCCTGCCATAAGAGAAACCTTTGAAGAACCCTATTTGCGTCCAGGTAGAACCTGGAACTAAAAAGGATTCTGCCTGGAACCAAAAAGGATGCTCCTATGGGGACAGTGAATGAACCTTTATGGAACCCTTTTTTCTAAGAGTGTATGGCCACTGTGAATCACATCTGCAGTAAACAAACATTTTGTTGCTATTTTTGATAATATACAAGCTCTCTAGACTCTTGACACAACTATATCCACAAAAAGGATTTCTCGAAACATGCTAAGCCACTACTGTAGCATTGTTTTTGTTAAGTTCATAAATCATAAATTATTAATACTAGTGTGCCCCCCAGTGGTCATCCATTGACGATGCACTAGTATTTGACTACAGTTTTTCTCAGTTGCTGCAAGCAATTTTTGGATCTGTGTTGAAACCTACAGAGTGCAAATTAGACTGTGACATTCAGGGGGTCTCTATTTTTTTTATTCTACAACAAGTCATGAGGTTTTCATCTGATTGTCAAACAAATCACTTAAAAAAGTAGGCTACCTGCGCACGTTCGTCCACTCCAAAATAATTCCACCTTCCAAACAGTACACTTTTTACATATCTTAGGCCACCTTTTGCAAAACTTTAAATACAAATGTCATCAGTGAATACAAAATTCACTGCTAAAGACCTACTCCAGCCTCATTGTGACCTGTTCATCACGTGATTTACTTGGCCTTTCACACGTGGCAGGGATAAGTGTGCTGGTTTATAGTATTTGTTTTGTTCACAGAATACTTACACATTATTTTCCATATTTCCCTCCCTTGGTTACATAATTTTTATCATAAGACAAAAGTGTGCAATTGACTTTTCACTAAGCCACGCCCCCCTTGGTTACGGTTGCAACCTCCGACAACATTTTCCCTGGATGCTCAATCCCCTCACAATGATCTCAAACTGTGGTTCTAATACACAATTAAATTAAACACAGACTACCCCTTGCTAATTAGGAAACTCTTGGGTATGATGTGGTGGACTGTCATTACAATTACTTCACAGGAACCTGGTAAAATTATGTTTTTAGTGTAGCTAGCCACTGAATGGCTCTGAATTCACTGTCAGCATGCAGTCAAAGCTATAATCCCTTTTAGACCTACGTAGTGCTCTCAACTCTTATCCTGATGTGGACAGCAGATGGGAGTTGAATTCATAACATTGATAACTTAGTTAGCTAACATACACTACCTTTCAAAAGTTTGGGGTCACTTAGAAATGTCCTTGTTTTTGAAAGAAAAGCACATTTTGTGTCCATTGAAATAACATCAAATTGATCAGAAATACAGTGTAGACATTGTTAATGTTGTAAATGACTATAGTAGCTGGAAACCATCACTCCTGTGTTCCAAGGGCACGCTGTGTTAGCTAATCCAAGTTTATCATTTTAAAAGGCTAATTGATGAATAGAAAACCCTTTTGCAATTATGTTAGCACAGCTGAAAACAGTTGTCCTGATTAAAGAAGCAATAAAAGTGGCCTTCTTTAGACTAGTTGCATCAGCATTTGTGGGTTCAATTACAGGCTCAAAATGGCCAGAAACAAAGAACTTTCTTCTGAAACTCGTCAGTCTATTCTTGTTCTGAGAAATGAAGGCTATTCCATGCGAGAAATTGCCAAGAAACTGAAGATCTCGTACAACGCTGTGTTCTACTCCCTTCACAGAACAGCGCAAACTGGCTCTAATCAGAATAGAAAGAGGAGTGGGAGGCCCCGGTGCACAACTGAGCAAGAGGACAAATACATTAGAGTGTCTAGTTTGAGAAACAGACGTCTCACAAGTCCTCAACTGGCAGCTTCATTAAATAGCACCCGCAAAACACCAGTCTCAACGTCAACAGTGAAGAGGCGACTCCGGGATGCTGGCCTTCTTGGCAGAGTTGCAATGAAAAAGCCATATCTCAGACTGGCCAATGAAAAGAAAAGATTAAGATGGGCACTGGACAGAGAAACTCTGCCTAGAAGGCCAGCATCCCGGAGTCGGGGCCCCAATTAGCCAACTCCAAGGGGGACAGCAAGTCTTACTGGGGTTCGACACATACATTAGAAAAATACATTAGAGACAAAATACTTTACAATTTACATTCACTTAAAAACATTAACGTGTGTGTGTGTGTGTGTGTGTGTGTGTGTGTGTGTGTGTGTGTGTGTGTGTGTGTGTGTGTGTGTGTGTGTGTGTGTGTGTGTGTGTGTGTGTGTGTGTGTGTGTGTGTGCATCTATCAGTTACACATACTTGTCAGTACATACACACAACAAATAGTTCACATGGTGGAGAGTTGTTGTGCCATGAGGTGTAGCTTAATTTCTGGTAAATGAGACAGAGAGCTAGCTAGCTAACCAACTGAGCTACCAAACAATGTAACAAAAGCATAATTTCAGATTTAAAAAAAAGACTCTATCAAAAGGCTCTGCATTTCAGGAATCACAGTAGCAAGTAGCCTACTCCAGGAGCATTGTTCAATTATTTAGCCATTTAAGCATTACTTTTTTTAAAGAAAACTTTGCCATAGCCCTCACTATTTTTCATGCGATTTAAACGTGAGCTTGGAGCTCTGCGATTGGTTAGCCAAAATGCTGGGGCGGGTAAATTGTGGTCATTGTTTCCAGCAATCCGTAAATACTACAGCACGAAATTCTAAATGACGCCATCAGTGTCATACCACAATATAGAGAAAGATCTGTCTAGTTGTTCTGATTTTTTAACAGTACTGCGGACATGCAGAGATGCAGAAAAATAAGTTGGGTTACTTCTTACTCCTAAATCATCATCTCCAACGTTGGGACTTTCCATTATGAGCTTTGCTTTGGTGAGGATTTAGGCCTGTTCCTTGTATTCACCGTTCCTTATTTCTATTAGGTTTCTGTGTGCTAATGGAAAGTATTCAATTGGATTGTGATGATACCGATGAATGAATGTTGCATACAATGTGCTAATTTGTTGATAAAAAAAACTAATCTGGAATAATATTTCATTTGATGTGCATAAAATATGCAAAAAAGCAGAGTAATTGCCCATAATTCTGCACCTTTGGATAGTTGTTCTTCCAATTTGAATCATGATTTAGTGACTGCAAAGAAAATGTGTTATCTTCTGGGATTTTTAAAAGACAGACTAACTTTCTGTTTTGTCTGCTTGGACTCAAGAGATAAGTATGGTTGCAGTAATCTTTTTGCAGGCAGTCGTGTTCTTTTGATAAATGTATTTGCAATTGTGACAGTATAATATAGTTTTGATGAATGCATTTGTTTTAAGAAGACAGCTACGTTTCGAAAACACATTTGCTGTTTTGCCGGCCACAGAGTTCTTTGTCTTGTCAACTGTTTTGAAAATCGACAACATTGTTCCAAAAAATACCTGTACGTGATTGAGGAAAAACTGTAATGCAGCTAACTATCACTGTACTCAAAAACACATTTTCACCATTTACTGAAATTGAGAGACTTCTATAAACAAAGCATTCTCTTGACATTGTCTAGGTTCAATCAAAAACTTTGACTTGAGCTGAATAAATGTCCTTTGGCACTACCTTATGGTAAGTGTGTTTTTGGCATACTCTCGTGAGCCTCCGTTTCAATGATAGAAGCTTCAATGACAGATATAACCTTCAATGACAGATATAACCCGACTTACTGTGCTGGAATGAAACTGGACATGAGGTAACATAAAGTATCAGATAGTCCTGCCATGTACAAGCCCATACCATCCCTTGACATAGTCCAATAACGTCTTTGAGGACACTGAGTATATTAATGCGCAGACATTCTCTAGACAAAATGTTTAAACGTACAGTATATTAGTCCAGGCAATATGTGAAAATTATGTTCACTTTTTCATAAAAGCATGAAATTTGGTACAGTTTGGGACCCTGAACATTTTTATATATGGAGGCATTGCAAAAATGCCTTCTGGCAGCCATGGTGACAATTTTCCATTCCGCCATAACCAAGTAATGTATTTTGCGTCGTATCTCCTGAACAAAACATGATAATACAGAAAAGGTGATGTTTACCCTGATGTTTTAATGGTCAAGGATTACAATGGTGCCATGTAAAATATCATAAACAATTCAGATTACTATAATGGTGAACTGTCATGGTAAGCCATGGTAAGAAATCCAATTAAATCACAGTTTCTGACAACATACACAATAGAATATTATTTCTGTGGCATACAGAGTCGACGTACAGTTGTCTGCTGGTATCTTCTTGCTCCTGGTTGTGAATGTGGATACTGTGTGACACTGTAAATTCATGGAACATAGGAACGCCTATGACTTGTCAGGACCCCTGGACTTGGTGATTTCATGGGCACATACAGTGCCTTCAGAAAGTATTCATACCTCTTGACTTACTTCACATTTCGATGTGTTACAGCCTGAATTCAAAATGTATTAAATTGATATGTTTCTCTCACCCATCTACACACCATATCCCATAATGACAAAGTCAAACTCGTTTTTAGAAATTTGTGTAAATGTATTGAAAATTAAATACAGAAATATCTAATTTACATACAGTACCAGTCAAAAGTTTGGACACACTTATTCATTCAAGGGTTTTTCTTTATTTTGACTATTTCTACATTGTAGAATAATAGTGAAGACATCAAAACTATTAAATAACACATATGGAATCATGTAGTAACCAAAAAGTGTTAAACAAATCAAAATATACATCAGATGACCTGGCCTCCACAATCCCCCGACCTCAACCAAATTGAGATGGTTTGGGATGAGTCGGACCACAGAGTGAAGGAAAAGCAGCCAACAAGTGTTCAGGATATTCAAGGCTGTTGGGAAAGAATTCCAGGTGAAGCTGGTTGAGAGAATGCCAAGAGTGTGCAAAGCTGTCATCAAGGCAAAGGGTGGCTATTTGAAGAATCTCAGATCTCATTTGTTTAACACGTTTTTGGTTACTACATGATTTATATGTGTTACTTCATAGTTTTGATATCTTCACTATTATTCTACAATGTAGAAAATAGCAAAAATATAGAAAATCCCTTGAATGAGTAGGTGTTCTAAAACTTTTGACTGGTAGTGTATTTTATATTTTATATTGTTCAAAGTAGCCACCTTTTACCTTAATGAAAGCTTTGCACACTCTTGGCATTCTCTCAACCAGCTTCATGAGGTAGTCACCTGGAATGCATTTCAATTAACAGATGTGCCTTGCTTAAAGTGAATTTCTTTCCTTCTCAATGCATTTGAGCCAATCATTTGTGTTGTGACAAGGTAGGGGTTGTATATAGAAGATAGCCCTATTTGGGAAAAGACCAAGTCCATATTATGGCAATAACATTTCCAATAAGCAAAGAGTGGAATAGCTACAGTGTTGTAGATTTATCCTCAGTTTTCTCCTATCACAGCAAATAAATTCTATAAACGTTTTAAATTTACCATTGGCCTCATGGTGAAATCCCTGAGTGATTTCCTTCCTCTCCGGCAACTGAGTTAGGAAGGACACCTGTATCTTTGTAGTGACTGGCTGTATTGATACACCATCCAAAGTGTAATTAATAATTTCACCATGCTCAAAGGGATATTCAATGTCTGCTTTTTTATTTTTGTACCTCTACCAATGGGTGCCCTTCTCTGCAAGGCATTGGAAAACTTCCCTGGTCTTTGTGGTTGAATCTGTGTTTGAAATTTACTGTTCAACTGAGGGACCTTACAGATAATTGTATGTGTGGACAGTGGTGTAAAGTACATAAGTAAAAATACAACTTAAGTCGTTTTTTGTGGTCTCTGTACTTTACTATTTATATTTTTGACAACTTTTACTTTTGTACTTTTTAGAATGTACTTTTTACTCCATAAATTGTTCCTGAGACTCAAAAGTACTTGTTACCTTCGAGTGCTTAGCAGGAAAATGGCACAATTCACGCACTTGTCAAGAGAACATCCCTGGTCATACCTACTGCCTCTGATCTGGCAGACTGACTAAACACAAATGCTTTGTTTGTTTGTTTGTAAATTATGTCTGAGTGTTGGAGTGTGATCCTGGCTATCCGTACATTTTTAAGCAAACCAGACAGCACAGTTTTCTTGTTTAATATAAGGAATGTGAAATTAAGTGCATCTACTTTTGAAACTTAAGTATATTTAAAACCAAATACTTTTTGACTTTTACTCAAGTAGTATTTTACTTAGTGACTTTCACTTTTACTTGAGTCATTTTCTATTAAGGTATCTTTACTTTACCTCAAGTATGGTAATTGGGTACTTTTTGCACCACTGTGCGCGGGGTACAGAGATGAGGTAGTCATTCAACAATCATGTTAAACACTATTATTGCACACAGAGTGAGTCCATGCAACTTAATATGTGACTTGTTAAGCAAATGTTTAGTCCTGAACGTATTTAGGCTTGTCATAACAAAGGGGTTGAATACCTATGAACTCGAGACGTTTCAGATTTTCATTTTCCATTAATTAGTAAAAATACTGAAAATAATTATTCCACTTTGACATTATTTATTTAGTATTGTGTGTAGACCAGTGACCAAAACATCTCAATTTAATCAAGTTTAAATTCAGGCAGTAACACAACAAAATGTGGAAAAAGTCAAGGGGTGTGAATAATTTCTGAAGGCACTGTATGTACCTCAAGTGCTTTTCGGTCCCAAATGCCACCCACCACTCCTCAAATTATATTTCAGAAAATAACATTTCCATTTTGAAGCACTTCACAATTCTCCTTTATAATTGCACTAACAGTCAAGACAACATACATCAAGCTCATTTTGAAAAGTTAATGAAGAAAGCTACAGAAAAGGAGCAAGTCCTCTCACAAATTATGCTTTGCTGCGGTACATCAAAAGCAAATAATACACATGTTATTTCTATAGCTTTTTTCCACAATGATGAGTGCTTCACAACAACCTGGCCTAAACCCCCAAAAAGCAAGAGGTAGCAATGTGGAAAGGAAAAATGTAAAAAAGATGAAAGGAACCTTCTTTAGCTGTACCGGGTTGAAGGTTGGAGTGCATATGACCATCCGGTCCAGATAAGTTGTAAATTTAGACAGAGTATGGTAGAGTATGTGACAGTTAATGAATCAGTTGTTCATTTAGGCAGTATTCATGGCATGGATGACCAACAGGGTCATAGTAGATGAGAGTGTGCAAGACCCTGTAGCCAGAGAGTTGTCCACATAGGTTGACAAAGATCTCATATTCTATACATCAATCCACTTCATCCCCATTGGGACATAAGTCCATAATGAGTCTATATCTGGGCATTCTAGGAATGTGGCCAAGCCATCAGAGTTATGCTGTGACATTTTGGCAACTGGTCTTCTTGTGTAGCTTACTGTAGTATATTCTATTCGTCCAGACGAAGACGCAGCAGATTCTCTTAAGACAACCACTGCTAAAAGACTCCACCCTTCTCATGTTCTTGACAACAGGGCAACACTCCAAACCATACAACAGATTTGACATAGCTGTTCTATTTTAGGTGAATATTTGTTTGGAGGCTGCTCTGCTAAGACATCCAAATGGGATGAGTTGTGTAAATGCACAATGAGAGGATGTTGTTTAGAGATCCTACAGCTGGGAGAAGAGGGTCAATACCTTTGAGTTTGTATGATGTGGTTTTGGTCATGATCCATTCACTGGTAATAAAGTAAAGGATAGGAGAGATGAGTGACCCTGGCCTGTCTCACTCCAGACTGCACAGTGAACCACTTAGAGAGGGTACTGCCAAAGAGAATATACATGAAAAGGTCCAGAAACTGCTTCTCCAATAGAAATCCCGATCATGTCTGTAGTCGATGTCATAGCGACGTTAGCTAGCTAAGCTCATGGACAGAAACACGTCACCGGGTCTAACGGTCATGCAGGCCGTCAAATCAAAGGGACTCCTTCGATATAAAGCTGTTTTTGACGGATATTAGAACATGTCATTTTCACTAGGTTGTTTTAACAACATGATGAGCTACTTAACATTAACTTGAATCTAGGTTGTGCCTTCAGAGAAAGGTGACTACTAAGGAAGACAATTTCCTTTCTCCCAATGACTCCACAAACCCCACATTGGTCACTTGGAACTCTGGGTGTGAAAAGTCTTTGGTATTGCCCATAATGACATTGCATTTGAAGTAGTCGAAAACATTTCCATGATTTTAACAATACCATGGAATCTCAGAATCTGTGGAGAGTCCATACATCTATCTCATCCTCGTCATGTGCAGAATCCTGCATGCTCCTGCCTTAGCTTGGTGTCAATGGCTGACTCCATACATACATTTTCAGTAAAGCAGAATAAAAATTAATTTACTCCTAAACTGGGCTTCAAGTCACACTCCAGTCTCCTTTTCATTGCATTTATCACCTGATCTACTTAACAAAAGGCACATCTCAAGGTGGTCCAGATATCCTCATGACATGGCACAAGTGGGGGGTTCGGCCTTTCCTCTTTTGTTCTTTATTGCTCCTCTATTGTTCCCGCAAGCAAGCAGGAGGCCGATGACATCAGAGGGCACCATGAGACCAAGGCCTACTCCTTGAATGGCCTACTCCTTGAATGGCCTACTCCTTGAAGTTTGCAGTTATGTCAAAAAACTTTTACTCAAAACATATTTCTTTAATTAATAAAAGTGTGTATACATTACTGTATTTATACATGGGATATTGTTTTTCAACAGGAAAGTTAAAAAAATTGCTGGAGTCCGTCTTATGAGTATGAGGTTTCATAAATAATATGATATAGTGTATATAGTCAGAAACTGTGATTTCATTGGATTAGTTCCCATGGCTTACCATGGCAGTCCACAATTCTATAATGAACTGAACTGTTTTTTATGTTGTGCATGGCTCCAATCAGGCCTTTATGGTAGAGTGGCCAGACGGAAGCCACTCCTCAGTAAAAGGCACATGACAGCCCGCTTGGAGTTTGCCAAAAGGCACCTAAAGACTCTCAGACCATGATTAACAAGATTCTCTGGTCTGATGAAACCAAAATTGAACTCTTTGGCCTGAATGCCAAGCGTCCCGTCTGGAGGAAACTTGGCACTATCCCTACAGTGAAACATGGTGGTGGCAGCATCATGCTGTGGGGATGGAATTTTTTCAGCGGCAGGGTCTGGGAGACTAATCAGGATCGAGTCAAAGATTAATGGAGCAAAGTACAGAGAGATCATTGATGAAACCTGCTCCAGAGCGCTCAGGACCTCAGACTGGGATGAAGGTTCACCTTCCAACAGGACAACATCCCTAAGCACACAGCCAAGACAACACAGGAGTGCCTTCAGGACAAGTCTCTGAATGTCCTTAAGTTGCCCAGCCAGAGCCCGGACTTGAACCCGATCGCACATCTCTGGAGAGACCTGAAAATAGCTGTGCAGCAACGCTCCCTATCCAACCTGACAGAGCTTGAAAGGATTTGAAGGGAAGAAAAAAAAGTAATGGGGTCTGAATACTTTCCCAATACACTGTATCCTGGAGACAGGCCTGATCTGGAATAAGTCAATGTCATAATGACCCACTCACTCTACGGGAAATGTTAGCAGCACAGCCATTCAGAGAGGGTTATGAGAGGACATGAAAGCTACAGTATGTTGACTAGAGAGTCTCTATGGTGCATGGGTGAGCCGTGCTTCCAGGAAGCTGGCCTTCTTTAGAGTGTGTTACCCTCACCACTGGGCCCCGTGATCCACTGGGCTCTGACAGGCAGTCATGTAGTCTGGCTCCAACAGCACCCTGTATGGAGCACCACTGTAATTCACCAATAGGCATACAGTACACAGAACCAGGTCCTCTCACCCACTGGGTGGGTATTTATACTGTCTGGAATCCATTGAAAGTCATTACATGACTGTGTGATATGAATGCATTATGAATGGGTGTTGGGATGAGTGTTCTCATTATTTGTGAATGATCTCCTAGCTGTTTTGATGTTGTAGCTATATGATTGAAATTTGCTATTCTCCCTCTTAAGGATCCGCTCCTTTTTTCCAGTTTTTGCCTAAAATGACAAATCTAACTGCCTGTAGCTCAGGACCTGAAGCAAGGATATCCATATTCTTGATACCATTTGAAAGGAAACACTTTGAAGTTTGTGGAAATGTGAAATTAATGTAGGAGAATATAACACATTAGATCTGGTAAAAGATAATACATAGAAAAAAACTTGCATATCTGTTCAAAATGTTCTATCAAGACTGCCCAAATGTGCCTAATTGGTTTATTAATACATTTTCAAGTTCATAATTGTGCACTCTCCTCAAACAATAACATGGTATTCACTGTAATAGCTACTGTAAATTGGACAGTGCAGTTAGATTAACAAGATTTTAAGATTTCTGCCCATATCAGATGTCTATGTCCTGGGAAATGTTCATGTTAACTACAACCTCATGCTAATCACATTAGCCTACGTTAGCTTAACCGTCCTGTGGGGGGGACACCGATCCTGTAGAGGTTAAGGCTTAAACATCCTTCTTAAACCTGTCTCCTCCCCTTCATCTACACTGACTGAAGTGGATTTAACAACTGACATCAATAAGGGATTATAGCTTTCACCTGGATTCACCTGGTCAGTCTATGTCAGAAAGAGCAGGTGTTCATAATATTTTGTACACTCAGTGTATAATTTAGTGTGGAAATGGTTTGTTTATGCCAACAGGATCTCTGTGTGTTTGCCTGTGCATCTTTACTGAGATCAGTTACACAATGCATAAAGAAATAAGCCCCCTGTGAAGAAGAGCTTCCTGTTTTGGTGTCAAGGCTTAAATGAGCAGCATCAGTCTGCCTGCCTCAGATACACGGTGTGAATGGCGATGTAGAGCAGTTAGTATGGTAGTTACATGAGCAGTTCCGTTCCATCCACCAGATGGCCATATCTAAACACAGAGTGGCTCTGTACACTGTCAGATAGCTCAGCTGTCACAGAGGCACTACACCATCCACCATCAACCGCAATAAGAAAAGGGACAAAGTCTTCCTTTGGGTCTACAGTCTGTGACTGGCTGGCTTCAAAGTGATGTTGATGTTATTCTAACCCCTAGAGCCATAGCACCTGCTTACCTTCCCACTTGCTGACATTGAGGACCAACCTCACAGGAAGTGTTCAACTATAAGCCTCATCTAAGCATCATCTGGTGTCCATCCCTCTCTTTCTCTCACTGCCCCCTTTTCTCTCGTCAAAATGTATTCTGCTCTGAGGTTAATTATCTTCCCTCATTTTTGCTTTCTCTCTCTTTACTCCTCCTTTTTTTCTCATCTTGATAACGAAGCTGTGTTAAAGAAACCAGAAGCCTCTAAAGGGCGTTAAATGTAATTATGAGGAGAATGGGGCAAACTCACAACTCACTTTGCTTTTAATACATAGCGGGGTCAACTATTACCTGTAAAATATAAGAAAGCCATGCTTGGCTGTCCTCATTTGGCCTCTTGAAAAAATATCTGTTTATAGTCATGGGTGTTCACCAACAATTATCTTCTAATCTACGAGTATCCAATACAAAAACAGTTAGTGACTAAAACGTTTTGTGATTGAGAGCTCTGCATACCCTTTTGGGACTAACAAATCTATTTACAGTGTACCGCCTGGTAAGCTTTCTTATCATCTGTTTTTCCCTTGGAAGCAAAAGTGGCATCAGTGGTATTTACTGTAGTTCCACATTAAAGCCACTCATGCCAGATTCCCTCCAGTTGGACCCAGTTAGGCTGTCCTATGCCAAATGTTTTTCAGTGCTTTTCGAAACTAGTGAAATATGTTCACTATGCAATGGAAACATTAAACAGATCTGCTGTGAACAGGATGTTCAATGCAAACTCCTTTGAGATGCATAACTAAGAGGAATGAGGTATATGTCTATAAAGTATATACAGTATAGTGATGACTATGACCTTATACAAACTATATACTGTATTCTCTGACGGGATGTGTACAGCGCTGTGTTTCCCTTGCTCAGACTAGATGCTCTACAGATGAGGCTGTTTCCACAGGTTATTGTCTATGGACTATGTACATAGAGACCTGGGCCAAGATACATCTGGAGCCTTTAGAAGATCCCATAGCATCCACACACCTCTCTGGGTTAATAATTAGGTCACGGAACCTGAACGCCTGAATGCTTTGAGCAATTCGGGGAGGGTTCAGGGAGAGAGGTTTGAGGGAGGAGGGGAGAGGAGGAGGAGGGGGTAGATGAGTGAGGGAACAAGCATGGTCACAAACAAATCAAGTTTCATGGGGGAGGAGGTCTAGTGATCAGCTCCTGCGTTTGCTTGAGCGCTCTCTCCTCCTTTTCTTCTGGCTCCTCTCTCCCTCTCCCTCTCTCCCTGGATTGGGGTGAACAGCAGGTGGCGCAGGCAGTGAGTGCAGCCTCAGCTGGACATGGGGATTAGAAATCGGTGACACTCCACTGACACTGGAGCTTCACACTGGATGGACATCAAGCCCACCACGGAAAAGTAAGTGGTTTTCTCTGCTCTCCATCCCTGTGTGATATTGTAGCTGTTTTATAACTATTACAGAGTTGAAGACAATAAATAGTCTTAGATATTAGAATGAGAAGGTGCAAACTTGATGGATTCGATGGGAGGTTTCGATAGATCAGGACCAGAGATTAATGGGATTTTTCCTCTGCTCATTGTCAGATTTAATTTCACTTCAATGGTGTTACAAATTATACAGTTCAAGTTGTTATTTTCAGATTTAAGATTGTGGGGACATTAAAGAGTCCATTCTACAAAAGAAAATAACAAGCCTGTAGCCTGGTGTGGATAAGCTGTCTGTTGCTTTTGGGGTTGATGGACCTTTTGTACCTTCATGCCCAGTGAACAGAAAGTGATTTGTGATGTATAATTCATTTTATCCGCTCTTCATTTTTCCACACTAACCTACATGTCTGAACTGGTAGATTGACATCCTGTTTCCCTAGAGAGACAGGGAGCTGTCAAGTCTCATGTCTCACTAGCACCATGCATCTCTTCTTCTGTCCACAACAAAATAACCCCTCCTTAGTTTCTAGAGATAGATGCCCAGCTTGATTGCAGTAGGGCCATTGGGGGAGCTTTTTGTCTGGTGCTAAAGCTTTTTAGCTGTCTTATAAATGGTGTGTTATGACAAAAGCTGTATAATAACGCAAAATGGGGTCACCAGCCTTGCTTATAGACAGTGCAGATGGAGGATAAGCAAATTACATATCAAGCCAATTAATACAGATAGAATGCCTCACATCATTCTGCCTCAGGCTATAAAAGTCTTCCTGGTAACAGGAGTTTTCATGTATGACTGTACTAAACGACATAAAGGGTCAAATAAAATGTACCAGTATGTTTATCTTTATAAATTATACAACTGCCTTTATAAGGGATTTATATTAATCTTAGCTTTCCTAATGTGGGTCCTGTTGATTCCTGATCAGCCATCCATCTTGGTCCATATGAAAATAAAGTCCCCATGTCTAATCTAAGTGGGCTGGCATGTCTTTCTACACTTATCTGCTTTCTAGGACTGCCAGTCCCATTTCATTGGCAATATGTTCCAAAACCATCACAGCAGTTTGAGGCTGCATTGTGGAAACGTTAGATGATGTATTGCTCTAAGTGTCAAATCCTTCATTCTGTTTCAAGTCAAAACAGACAGCCAAAGTTTGTTTGCCAAAGGATAATGGTAATATACTGCATGCTTGGGTTAGCAAGGCTTCCTGGATGTTTCTGAGATGGCTCAGAGGCTATTCTCCCTGTGAGATGAGATCCCTATGTCTCAGTTATCCAGTTTTTTTTTATTTCCTGTGCATACATGCTTCATGGCTGAGATATGGCTGTGAAAGCCGGCACTCAGGGGAGAGGAGGCAGCATTAATATTGCAGAGGTTTTCCTCTGGGTGTAAATGAAAAGACTGAGGGTCTGAGTGTGAACGCATGCTAAAGGTCAAGGTTCCCTCTGCACTGACGGAAAACAGGCAACGGGAAGTGTCATGATATTATTTACACAGTAAAGGGGTTGCTGTGAATTGAACAGTAAATTACAGGCAGCAAAGAAGCATGTAAGTTACTGTATTTCATATTGCACACACCACATACCGGTTAAATTGGTAGAGCACTCTTACTAATGGGTGGAACAAATATAGCCTCTTACAAGGCACGCCTCCAAATATTTTAATGAGCCAGAAACAACAATACCATGCACCTAGTAGTGGTTAAAATGTTTTTGGCGCTCCAAAAAATACGCTACAGAGAGGGATTACAGTACCATTCGAAATACAGCAATTCTTTCCCCTCCTACATCATTTGCTATATGCTGCAGTAAAAAGTTTAATGGTATTTTCCTGTTGATAAAATATACAGTTGAAGTCAGTTTACCTACACCTCAGCCAAATACATTTAAACTCAGTTTTTCACAATTCCTGACATTTAATTATAGTAAAAATTCCCTGTCTTAGGTCAGTTAGGATCACCACTTTATTTTAAGAATGTGAAATGTCAGAATAATAATAGAGAGAACGATTTATTTCAGCTTTTATTTCTTTCATCACATTCCCAGTGGGTCAGAAGTTTACATACACTCAATTAGTATTTGGTAGCATTGCCTTTAAATTGTTAAACTTGGGTCAAACGTTGTGGGTAGCCTTCCACAAGCTTCCCACAATAAGTTGGGTGAATTTTGGCCCATTCCTCCTGACAGAGCTGGTGTAACTGAGTCAGGTTTGTAGGCCTCCTTGCTCGCACACGCTTTTCCAGTTCTGCCCACAAATGTTCTATAGGATTGAGGTCAGGGCTTTATGATGGCCACTCCAATACCTTGACTTTGTTGTCCTTAAGCCATTTTGCCACAACTTTGGAAGTATGCTTGGGGTCATTGTCCATTTGGAAGACCCGTTTGCGACCAAGCTTTAACTTCCTGACTGATGTCTTGAGATGTTGCTTCAATATATCCACATAATTTCCATTCTTCATGATGCCATCTATTTTGTGAAATGCACCAGTCCCTCCTGCAGCAAAGCACCCCCACAACATGATGCTGCCGCCCCCATGCTTCACGGTTGGGATGGTGTTCTTCAGACCAGAGGACATTACTCCAAAAAGTACGATCTTTGTCCCCATGTGCAGTTGCAAACTGTAGTCTGGCTTTCTTATGGCGGTTTTGGAGCAGTGGCTTCTTCCTTGCTGAGCGGCCTTTCAGGTTATGTATAGGACTCATTTTACTGTGGATATAGATACTTTGTACCTATTTCCTCCAGCATCTTCACAAGATCCTTTGCTGTTGTCCTGGGATTGATTTGCACTTTTCGCACCAAAGTACGTTCATCTCTAAGAGACAGAACGCGTCTCGTTCCTGAGCGGTATGATGGCTGCGTGGTCCCATGATGTTTATACTTGCGTACTATTGTTTGTACAGATGAACGTGGTACCTTCAGGCATTTGGAAATTGCTCCCAAGGATGAACCAGACTTGTGGAGGTCTACAATTTTTTTCTGAGGTCTTGGCTGATTCCTTTTGAGTTTGATGGTAGGCCTTGAAATACATCCATAGGTACACCTCCAATTGACTCAAATTATGTCAATTAGCCTATCAGAAGCTTCTAAAGCCATGACACAATTTTCTGGAATTTTCCAAGCTGTTTAAAGGCACAGTCAACTTAGTGTATGTAAGCTTCTGACCCACTGGAATTGTGATACAGTGAATTATAAGTGAAATAATCTGTCTGTGAACAATTGTTGGAAAAATGACTTGTGTCATGCACAAAGTAGATGTCCTAACCGACTTGCCAAAACTATAGTTTGTGAACAAGATATTTGTGGAGTGGTTGAAAAAATGAGTTTTATTAAATATTGTCAAAGACTCCAGCCACGCTAGTCATAATCTGTTCTCTCTGCTACTGCACGGCAAGAGGTACCGGAGCACCAAGTCTAGGTCCAAGACGCTTCTAAACAGCTTCTACCCCCAAGCCATAAGACTTCTGAACATCTAATAAAATGGCTACCCAGACTATTTGCATTTGCCCCCCCCTTTTTACACCACTACTCTCTGTTGTTATTATCTAGGCATAGTCACTTTAATAACTCTACCTACATGTACATATTATCTCAATTACCTCGACTAACCTGTACCCCCCTGTATATTGTCTCGCTATTGTTATTTTACTGCTGCTCTTTAATTACTTGTTCCTTTTATTTTTTATTCTTATTCGATAATGTTTATTTGTTTTAACTGCATTGTTGGTTAGGGGCTCGTAAGTAAGCATTTCACCGTAAGGTCTACACCTGTTGTATTCGGCGCATGTGACTAATACAATTTGATTTGATTTTGATTTGAGATTGATCTAATAGCTTACTGTACATGATCTGTTATCAATAATAAAATTGATAAAACACCATGCTGTGTTGTCATGTGTTGCTGCCATGCTATGTTGTTGTCTTAGGTCTCTCTTTATGTAGTGTTGTGTTGTCTCTCTTGTCGTGATGTGTGTTTTGTCCAATATTTTTATTAAATGTATTTTTATTTTTAATCCCAGCCCCAGGAGTCCTTTTGCCTTTTGGTAGGCCGTCATTGTAAATAATAATTTATTCTTAACTGATTTGCCTAGTTAAATAAAGGTTAAATTAATAAAACATTGATTGAACATTGATTTATGAAATGTCTTTGCTGTGTCACTGTTCAGGAATATAAACATATCATCTCACAAATTAATGATATTTGCTTATCAAGAATATAACAAGGGCTGTCTCTTACGTGTATAGAAAGCATGTGCCCCGCTCTAGCCAAAACATCAGATTTAGAATGGTTTTGTTCAATGTTAATTAGCTCGAAATCTATTTTCCCACCATCCCACCAATTAATAAAAATTAAGTCTGGAGCAGGCTGATAGACTGAGCTAGGATTGGCTGAAGATTTCAAAGCAGCAGGTTTTCAATGAATCTGTTTAAGCCTGAAAATGTGCATTTTAATGTCCTTTGGTAACCACCAATGAACTTCGTCTCATCTCGGAATTAGTTGAGACAAACTGTTGAGTTCAACCATCATGTATGATTGATTGCTGTGTATACAGTTCAATACCAGTAAATCATTTTACCTGAAATAAAACCTCTGGTCCTTTGGAGTTTGATATGTGCTCAGTCACTAGACACACAATCAGACATATATCATTTGACCAAAGGCTGCTGAGCACCTGATCCTTCTTTCATGTAATGACTTTTTTCTTCTGTCTTCTCAACAGCTCAGGTGTCACAGCAATAGCGTCACAGGCTGAGGTTGGGTGAATAAACATGCACATGGACTGGATGAGACACGCCAGCACTGGAATCAGAACGTGTGAAAAACAAACGGCTCAAAAAAAGAGAAAGAAGCAAGTCCCTAAGTACATGTTGGTCCTTAGGTTGGACCACATGGATCATGTAGGCCCTTAGGTTGGACCACATGGATCATGTAAGCCCTAGCAGCCTCTGCCAATAAGAAGGGGTGATATCAAAACATGGAGGTGCTGCTCTGTGTCTGTACCCTCTGTCATCTATTGCTAGGCAAACCTTGATATCAACATGGGGTCAGACAACCCTTAAACTATGTATATATTTATAAGAACTGACTTCTGTCAGCATGCAAATGGAGCATAGATGAGAGAACCTTTTGAGACAGACAATCGGGCACTGACACGATTGAAGTATGTAGGCTATATGACCTATGATTCAGGACCTTCAAAGCGAAGACACAGGCAGTATGGAAGTGCAGACCACCTCTCTGGTTCAGGTATATGTCAACGGTACGGAGCAACTAAACACCTCATACGACTACAACGTCACGGACGCGTCTGAGAACCTAGACACCTATCAGTTCTACACCATCGGCCTCTTCCTCTCCTGCCTCTACACCATCCTCCTCTTTCCCATCGGCTTCATTGGGAATATACTCATCCTGGTGGTGAACCTCAACCACAGGGAGAAGATGACCATCCCGGACCTCTACTTTGTCAACCTGGCGGTCGCAGACCTCATCCTGGTGGCAGACTCCCTCATCGAGGTCTTCAACCTCAATGAGAAGTACTATGAGTACGCTGTTCTGTGTACCTTCATGTCCTTATTCCTGCAGGTCAACATGTACAGCAGCATATTTTTCCTGACATGGATGAGCTTTGACCGCTACGTGGCTCTGGCCAGCTCCATGAGCAGTAGTCCTCTAAGGACCATGCAGCACGCCAAGCTCAGCTGCAGCCTCATCTGGATGGCCTCCATCCTGGCTACGCTGCTCCCCTTCACCATCGTCCAGACCCAGCACCGCGGCGAGGTGCACTTCTGCTTTGCCAACGTCTTTGAGATACAGTGGTTAGAGGTGACCATCGGCTTCCTGTTGCCCTTCTCCGTCATCGGCCTGTGCTACTCGCTGATCGTGCGTATCTTGATGCGGGCGCAGAAGCACCGGGGCCTGTGGCCTCGCAGACAGAAGGCCCTGAGGATGATCGGGGTGGTGGTGCTGGTGTTTTTCATCTGCTGGCTGCCTGAGAACATCTTCATCAGCATCCAGCTGCTGCATGGCACGGACGACCCGGCCCAGCGCAGCACCTTCAGCGGCCACCTGTGGCACGACTACCCGCTGACAGGCCACATCGTCAACCTGGCCGCCTTCTCAAACAGCTGCCTGAACCCCATCATCTACAGCTTCCTGGGGGAGACCTTCAGGGACAAGCTAAGACTCTTCATCAAGCAGAAGGCCAGCTGGTCCGTGCTCTACCGCTTCTGCCACCACACCCTAGATTTACACATACCTGTGAGGAGTGAGGTGTCGGAGGTGTGATGCTGCAGGATCAGCAACATGTTTGTATGAAAGGTTAGGATGTAACAGAAGTCCAGGGGGGAGGAAGCGCTATGTGCTGCTGTGCCTACCCAGCAGGATCCTGGGAATTGTCTTCGTGACACCCTCAAGGCTTCCAGAATTCAGCTTCTTATAAGTGGTAGAGATACCATAGAGGAAAAGCTAGAAACTGACCATGAGACAGCCATTTTGTCTCCTGTAAGCGTGGGTGGAGAACCCACTGTGTATCTACATGTCATTAGATATAAATAATGAGATCAGGGTATAAAATACACATTTGGGAAATGGAGAAGGCAAATTGATGAAAATACCAGGTTTGGTGTTTTTTCAATGTCTTCTCTTCGCTTATCAAAAGACAAAGTCATTATTCTAATGTAACAAAGCTATACTTGTCATGAAACCGCAACAATCCACTCAGAGAAATGGCGGTGAGGGAACAAATTAAAACAGACACATCAAAGGGACCAGTGACTTGCTTCTCCTTGACCCCAGTGTGGTTATTGTAACACTGTATACTGCTCAGAACTGTTTGGGTAACCCATAAGACTGCTAGACAAACCTGTTGTCGGCTCGTTTTTTATGTACTGACAATTCACTGTATTGTAAGTAGATGTCCTTTTCTTTGTTTGCCTGTGCAAGCAATTGTCCACTAACACCACTTTTATTTAAATAAATAAAATAAATGTTTGTTTTTTAGGAAGCTGTTGAGAAGCTCTTTGCTGACTTAGTACTGACAAACTTAAGTGTATTAAAAAAGTGGAAGTAAAAGACATGATATGCCTTCCACAAATCTAAACAAATAATTTTTCTACATAGGAAAACAAATTGTAGGTGGTGGCCTGCTGCATGCGAGCAGACGCCAGAAAAAAGCTTATTTACCTTTGATTTTCTCCTATGTTTACGGAATTCATTTGAAATGTTTTCCACAAAAATATTCTTCAAATCAAGGTGGATAGCAAAGGAAACATGAATGTTCATTTTCCTCAAGCATACACAAACAGCTGTGTGCCAGTGCCCTCAGTATTTGGAGAAAGCTAAATACATCTTGTCAAGACAGATACTCATTCTAAAGACGGATGTTATCAACAGTATTATGACCCTAGTTGTCAACTCCTGTTTGCCTGAGGTAGAAACAAGGAGGCAGGTGTTGCTCGGAGCGGAGGAGATGGGACTATATGTAAACACATTACTCAATGAAGACGATGGAGGCTCTGCTCCCATCTCTTGTGTTTACTCCCAGTCTCCAACAGTTTCAGTCATTCTAAAACTACAGTGAGCAGGGACAGATTTATTTACCAAATGCTTGTTTATTTACCAAATACTATTTTGGGTAAGGGATGAGGGTAAGGGTAAACATCCTTTTAAACATCCTTTTCTGTCTTGCTAATCTGTCTGTGAAATAAGGCTGAATGAAGACCAGATCTTTTAGTTCTTACAGTTGAGAGTATGTACAGTAGGCTACTGTAAGGAGTCGCACCTGCTCCTGTTTTGCTAGAAAAAAATCTCTTCAATTACAGGAAGCCGGAAAAAGGACTGCTCCCCTCAACTATTGTTCTCATTCACTATAAACACAAAAAATCTGCGGAAATACACCAATATTTGTAAGTTTATGTCATGACCCTGTTAACCCTTATTGAACTCTAAGACCATTAACTCAGTCATTACTGTGTATGATATCATTACTGTGCATTATGGTGCATTCTGATAAAAGTATCCCTTTCCCATGAATGTAAAAGTAACCGATAGAAAAACAAACAAATACAATGGATTCCAGTAATTGCAGTTCCCAGCAGTTAGGTTTTTGTGCTATTTGTTTGTGTTTGTGAATTGATCCTAGGTTACTCAAACTGTAACAATCCATTCTATCTCTAATTTGAATCTGGGGAAATGATGGATTAGCGCATGTGTCAGATATCGTTTGACTAATAGGCCTACTTACTGAAACCACAACAGAAGAGGCATGGTATTTTTTTATAGACATCATAAAATATCTTGTAAAATCTGCCAACAAGCCCTTTTATGTGCGCCTGAATTCCCACGCGTGAACCACCCAAAACAAGCAAACTAATTTCAATCAAGATATCAATAATAGCATAGTCTGGGTGTTACCATGGCATTTTCTTTCCACCAACATGTACACATCAATAACCTCAAGATTTGAGATGTCGACGTTTGGAACCAGTTCAGCTCATCATTGGAATATGTGTTTAGTAGTAGAGGAGTGTGAGGGCTCGTAGAGAAATAACTTTGATTTGTAGTTTAGCAATAACAAAACACACGCACAGTGTGTAACTGCCATTGCTAGTCATAAACAATTTGAGGCTATGTACTTCAGGATTATGCAACAGGCGGGCCACTCAAACAGGATGGCAGTGGCTCATTTGGGTGCCACCACTTTGTAACATTTATGGACTAACCCATGTGCGTTGTTGAAGAATTCAATAGCACATTGATTTAATTTTAGAGTGCCTGGCTAAAAAAAGCCAGGGCACCAAAAGCTGGGTTCCTAGTTGGAAGTAGATAGGCTATCATGATCAACTTGTTTCTTCCCTAGTAATAAATACTAACAATACACACTATCAAATGAGCAATAAGGAGTAGTAATTAACAAACTACTCCTAATAATTACAAGGCAACTAAATACTGGCTACTAAGCAACACAAGAGGAGTAGAAAAACCAGTGGACAGTGCTATAAGCTTGTTAATTGAGGCTCCAAATCATCTGTCATAAATCCAGTTTACAGCCTCTGTGTATATCATTGCCAGCCAGAGCAAGTGCAATAAACAGTTAATGCATCAGGTTGAATCTAACATGGCTAAAAGTGACCTGTCTTTTTATTACTATCTCATATTACTGTGAATTGCACCCAATATCCTAAACAACATTTTGGGATTAATATTCTCAAAGCTATAAACAAAAAACTACTTCAGTATCATTCCAGAGAGCAAATAGGTTCCCGTTGAAAAATGGTTTCAAGGATGATACAGGGCACGCCTGCATCTAGTATGTACTGTAGTCGGATCCTGTGGTTTAATTATTGTTTCTGTGGGTGTTGCTGAGACAACCTCCCTGTGGGTCTGTTACAGTAATGCCAGTGAGAGTTCAGTAAGTTATATTGTGTGTGAATGGGAAAGTGTGCTGCTGGGCTGGATGGCTATTAGAGCTCCATGGCCAGCCTGTGGCTGTGGTAAGGCTGGGCTGTATTTGTGGACGGAGCTGCACAGCTGGAGATGGCGGCTTGGCGTAGTCTGGGAAAAGCATGAGCCCAAACCACAAACTGTTTTTCCAGCTGTGATAATCCAGGCAGCCTGGGAAATCAGCTCAGAGCATTGTTTGAATAATTGTTTGTAGGGGGTCTTTCGTGAAAATGTTAAACTTGTTGTGGTACATGATACAAAGATCTGTCCTTTTCACACAAAACACGTCATATCCTTTCAGAGTTATCCTCATCTCTTTTGGGTGAAATAGCATGTTAAATTGCTTGTGCATGAGAACATACAGGAGATACTCTCTTTGTACACTTGTGAACCACATATAGCAGAATGTTCAAAATACTAGAACAGGGCTGGGTATGTCTGCCTATACAATGTTTGGATGAGATTTAGAAATAAAATAAAGATCCCTGTGAGAACGACCTGAGGATGCGACTATCAAGGAAGGTGACAGAAGGGACCAAGACAGGAAGTTGGGTGAGTGAGAACGCAAGGATGACTGACAAGTTCATTAATATACAGAAGCGGCGGCCAGACGGACGGAACCAAAAGCACTCCAGGTCACCCACCCCCTGGGGTGAGGCAGAGTAGGACCCGTCCAGCACACGTGTGGTGTACACAGACACACACACACACAGGGAAATATAGACTGTGAGAAGAGTTTGACAGGGGACTGTGTGCGCAGCTGTCTGTTGAGTAGGGATCAGAGTTGGATGTGACTGACGTCATAGAAAGCAGAAATGGTGTGACTTTTTCCTTTGATTTTATCTACAGCATTTTTTTCCTTTGAATGAGGTTTGCTTAGACCCTTGAGCATGCTTGGGCAGTATAACTTGACTTTTAAAGACAACCAGAGTAATACACCCTAACATTCTATTGCAAATTGAAGAAAGGGGAAACACATGCACCACAGCCAGTGTTGGGAAAGTACTCCGAAAATACAGTTCACCAAGCTAACAATTACTTCACACTGTAAGAAGTTAAGCTACACTAAAGCAACCTTAAGAAAAACATATTTTACCTAAAGTTACTTTGAAAACTTAAATTACAAATTGAACTACATGGAGTTCACTACTCCCCAACACTGACCACTCCAAGGAGTGAGAGAAGGCTGCTGCCATGTCAAAGTAATTAAGACTGGATAGGGCTCATGCATAATTGTATGGCAATGTACGCTGTGGCGCTAGGTAGATGAATAATGGATCTGACTCATAATTGCATTTGTAAATTAAAATTATTCACAGAAAACCGAGAGGTGAAAAAGAAAGATTGCATCCTGCGTAATAGGAGGGGTGAAGGATGATTTTTGCACGTATGCTGAGATACACAAGCGTGCATTCAAGCAAATGATTGGCTGATTTTGAGACAAGTTAAATTTAGACAGCAAGCATACATAAAATGAAGGTGGCACGCGGTGACGAAATTGATGTACTCTATCTGAAGCTGAGTGAAAGCTTCATGTGTTTTCATCCCTCCTCCCCCTTGCCTAGCAGCACCCCTGCTCTGCTCTAGTTATAGATTTGACCTGCTACAACAACTGCACACACACCAATACGTACACACATGCAGACATACACACACACACTCACACAGGGGATACAGTTTATATGGTTATGGCTATGTCCGAGGTAGATCAGATGAGTATGTACTGTATGCAGTGACTGATAAGTGAGAAGTGTTGAGAAAGGTGGATTTGGGCTTCATCTCCATCTTCAGTTCTATTTGTCTTTATCATGCAACGTGATGAACCCCTGGATAAAGCACAGTCATATAATACTACTCTGCCCTCTAGTGGCATACTAACCAAGCACTATACTCTCTCTCTCTCTTTTTTTTTCTCTCTCCCACTCAAACATGCACGGCATGCACGCACGCACACACACACACACACACACACACACACACACACACACACACACACACACACACACACACACACACACACACACACACACACTACAATCAATAGAACATCCCGTGTCACTTTACTTGGACTAAGAAAATACACGTTATGACACTGTCAAGTAGAATTATTACCATCCTGTGTCACTTTACTTGGACTACGAAAATACACTTTATGACACGTCAAGAAGCATTATGACCATCATAATTATATAATCCAGCAATGGAGGAAAAAGTACTCAATTGTCATACTTGAGGAAAATTAAAGATACCTTAATGAAATAATTACTCAAGTGAAAGTCCCCCAGTAAAATACTACTTGAGTAAAAGTTATAAAAAGTATAGTGGTGGAAAAAGTACAACATTGTCATACTTGCGTAAAAGTACAAAGTAAAAGTAAATGCTATACTTCAAAATCCTCATATTAAGCAAACCAGACGGCATGATTTTCTCTTCTTTTTTATCCGGACAGATAGGGGCACATTCCAACACGCAGACATAATTTACAAACGCAGTATTTGTGTTTAATCCGCCAGATCAGAGGCAGAAGGTATGACAAAGCGTTATATTGATAGGTGAGTGAATTGGACCATTACTCTGTCCTGATAGGCATTCAAAATTTAACGAGTAGTTTTGGGTGTCAGGGAAAATGTATGGAGTAAGCTACATATTGTCTTTAGGAATGTAGTGGAGTAAAAGTAAAAGTTGTCAAAAATATAAACAGTACAGATACCACAAAAAACGACTTAAGTAGTACATTTTTGCCTGAGTACTTTACACCACTGTAAGCCAGAAAGGCCTATCACGTACATGCCCTTATGCCAATCATCAGTAAAAAAGAGGGTGTCTTGTCCTGCTCTTGAAATCTGCTTCTGCATTCATCCCAGTCATCCGAAACAGAGCAGTGGGGTAGGTACGTGTCTGACATCAATGTGTGCAAAATGTTTTTTTTTTTTTAAATTGGTTAGGTTTCCCTCTCTAAAATTACAATTGAACGTAGGCCCTACACATACAATAAGTGATCCCATTTTTCAGCAGATGGTGTTAACAAACTGTAGCATATCCTACCTGTGTATAGTTTCAATCAAAAAAAAACTATGCCTAGTTGTGTGTGCTGTTGAGTTGTGGCCGCATGAGTGAAAAACGAGACCATTCGCACAATATCAGTGGCGTAGTGCAGTTTCGCGGGGCCCCCTGCAAGGGAAGAGAAAGGAATGTGCAGCTGTATAGGTATTCTCATCATGTTTTACCAGTGGTGATTTTAGCATGTAAATCTTGGTGGGGCAAACTCAACTTTTTTGGGGTTGATGCATGCCAGCAAAGCCACTACACAACACAACACAACACAACGTATTCAACCTTTTCTGGCCTATGGTGTTGCGTTTGAATGTTTATTATTTTAAGCTTGGAAAAGTGACCCTTAAACCCAGACTTAGACCACACACCCTCTCCACCGAATAGCAGGGGAAGCAAAAAAGTGATTGCTTTGCAAGGTTTGCAGTTATATGATTCCTTCCAAACCACTTATTGTTGAATTTGCAATTTTCAAATTGTTGTGTAATGTTTATGTCCAATGCAATGGCCGATGAACAGCGATTTGTTTTATCTATAATTTATTTTCATATAAAAAGGATTGAAAAGGATTTGCCAGTAGATTGTCGATGTGATTCATGATGATAGCTTGCTAGCTAACATTTTGAAAGTATGATGTTGACACGATCAGTCCAATCAGTCCTTCCCCAACCAGAAACCGCTGATTGATGGCAGCATTCGGGGCAAAACTGAAAGCGTGAAACACTGCTTTTAATCAGGGTAAGGAGACCGGAAACATGACTGAATACAAACAGTGTAGCTATTCCCCCCGCAAGGCAATCAAACAAGCTAAGCGTCAGTATAGAGACAAAGTAGAGTCACAAATCAATGGCTCAGACACGAGAGGAATGTGGCAGGGTCTACAGTCAATCACGGACTACAAAAAGAAAACCAGCCCCATCGCGGACCACGATGTCTTGCTCCCAGACAAACTAAACAACTTCTTTGTTCGCTTTGAGGACAAAACAGAGCCACTGACACGGCCCGCTACCAAAACCTGCGGGCCCTCCTTCACCGCAGCCAACGTGAGTAAAACATTTAAATGTGTTAACCCTCGCAAGGCTGCCGGCCCAGATGGCATCCCTGGCCGTGTCCTCAGAGCATGCGCAGACCAGCTGGCTGGTGTGTTTACGGACATATTCAATCGATCCTTATCCCAGTCTGCTGTTCCCACATGCTTCAAGAGGGCCACCATATTTCCTGTTCCCAAGAAAGCTAAGGTAACTGAGCTAAATGACTATCGCCCCGGAGCACTCACTTCCGTCATCATGAAGTGCTTTGAGAGACTAGTCAAGGATCATAACACCTCCATCCTATCTGACACCCTAGACCCACTCCAATTTGCTTACCGTCCCAATAGGTCCACAGACGACGCAATCGCAATCACACTGCACACTGCCCTAACCCATTTGGACAAGAGGAATACCTATGTAAGAATGCTGTTCATCGACTACAGCTCAGCATTTAACACCATATTACCCTCCAAACTCGTCATTAAGCTCGAGACCCTAGATCCACGCACCCGGAGTCCAGTGCGCATTCCCAGCCCTGTGCGACCTGTGCCAGCTCCCTGCACTCGCCCTGAGGTGCGTATCGTCAGTCCGGTGAGACCTACGCCGGATCCACGCACCCGGAGTCCAGTGCGCCTTCCCAGCCCGGTACGTCCTGTGCCAGCTCCCTGCACTCGCCCTGAGGTGCGTGTCGTCAGTCCGGTGAGACCTACACCGGCTCCACGCACCAGGCGTCCAGTGCGCCTCTTCAATCCGGTGAATCCTGTGCCGGCTCCCCGCACGCACCCTGAGGTGCGAGTCATCAGTCCGGTGAGACCTATGCTGGCTCCCTGCACCAGACCTTCAGTGCGCCCTCTCAGTCCAGTGACTCCTGTGCCGGCTTTCCGCACACGCCATGAGGTGCGTGTAATCAGTCCGATAAGACCTACGGCGGCTCCACGCACCAGGCATCCAGTGCGCCTCTTCAGTCCGGTGAATCCTGTTCCGGCTCCACGCACCAGGAGTCCAGTGCGCCTTTTCAGTCCGGTGAATCCTGTTCCGGCTCCACGCACCAGGAGTCCAGTGCGCCTTCTCAGTCCGGTAAAACCTGTTCCGGCTCCACGCACCAGGTGTCCGGTGCGCTTTTCCTGGCCGGTACGTCCAGCACCGGAGCCGCCACCGAGGCTAGTGCCCCACCCTAAACCCCCCCAATCGAGTTTCAGTTTGTGCGGTCGGAGTCCGCACCTTTGGGGGGGGGGTACTGTCACGCCCTGCCAATAGAGAGCCCTCTGGGTTCTGGTGTGTTAAGTCAGGGCGTGACTAGGGGTTTCTAGAGTTTTCTATGTTTTGGTTTTGTGTGGTTCCCAATTAGAGGCAGCTGTTGTTCGTTGCCTCTAATTGGGAATCCTATATAGTTTGTTCATTCCCCCACCTAGGTTGTGGGTGATTATACTGTGTTTGGGTTTATGTGCTGTGTGCGCTACACCGTGTCAGATCTTTGTGCTTTGTTTGTTTATTTTGTGAGTTTGTTTTAAACAACGATGTGGAACACAACTCACGCTGCACCTTGGTTCTCTCCTTCAGACGATCGTGACACATGACTTTAGAAGCTTCTGATAGGCTAATTGACATAATTTGAGTCAATTGAAGGTGTACCTGTGGATGTATTTCAAGGCCTACCTTCAAACTCAGTGCCTCTTTGCTTGACATCATGGGAAAATCAAAAGAAATCAGCCAAGACCTCAGAAAAAAACTTTGTAGACCTCCACAAATCTGGTTCATCCTTGGGAGCAATTTCCAAACGCCTGCAGGTACCACGTTCATCTGTACAAACAATAGTATACAAGTATGAACACCATGGGACCACGCAGCCGTCATACCGCTCAGGAAGGAGACGCGTTCTGTCTCCTAGAGATGAACGTACTTTGGTGCGAAAAGTGCAAATCAATCCCAGAACAACAGCAAAGGACCTTGTGAAGATGCTGGAGGAAACAGGTACAAAAGTATCTATATCCACAGTAAAACGAGTCCTATATCAACATAACCTGAAAGGCCGCTCAGCAAGGATGAAGTCACTGCTCCAAAACCACCATAAGAAAGCCAGACTACAGTTTGCAACTGCACATGGGGACAAAGATCATACTTTTTGGAGAAATGTCCTCTGGTCTGATGAAATTATGTTGTGGGGGTGCTTTGCTGCATGAGGGACTGGTGCACTTCACAAAATAGATGGCATCATGAGGAAGGAGAATTATGTGGCTATATTGAAGCAACATCTCAAGACATCAGTCAGGAAGTTAAAGCTTGGTCGCAAATGGATCTTCGAAATGGACAATGACCCCAAGCATACTTCCAAAGTTGTGGCAAAATGGCTTAAGGAAAACAAAGTCAAGGTATTAGAGTGGCCATCACAAAGCCCTGACCTCAATCCTATAGAACATTTGTGTGCAGAACTGAACAAGCGTGTGCGAGCAAGGAGGCCTACAAACCTGACTCAATTACACCAGCTCTGTCAGGAGGAATGGGCCATAATTCACCAAATTATTGTGGGAAGCTTGTGGAATGCTACCCGAAACGTTTGACCCAAGTTTAACAATTTAAAGGCAATGCTACCAAATACTAATTGACTGTACAGTCGTGGCCAAAGGTTTTGAGAATGACACAAATATTAATTTCCACAAAGTTTGCTGCTTCAGTGTCACAAGATATTTTTGTCAGATGTTACTATGGAATACTGAAGTATAATTACAAGAATTTCATAAGTTTCAAAGGCTTTTATTGACAATTACATGAAGTTGATGCAAAGAGTCAATATTTGCAGTGTTGACCCTTCTTTTTCAAGACCTCTGCAATCCGCTCTGGCATGCTGTCAATTAACTTCTGGGCCACAGATGCACTCACACCTGCCTGCTGCCATTCTTGAGCAAGCTCTGTACTGGTGGTGCCCCGATCCCGCTGCTGAATCAACTTTAGGAGACGGACCTGGCGCTTGCTGGACTTTCTTGGGCGCCCTGAAGCCTTCTTCGCAACAATTGAACCGCTCTCCTTGAAGTTCTTGATGATCCGATAAATGGTTGATTTAGGTGCAATCTTACTGGCAGCAATATCCTTCCCTGTGAAGCTCTTTTTGTGCCAAGCAATGATGACGGCACGTGTTTCCTTGCAGGTAACCATGTTTGACAGAGGAAGAACAATGATTCCAAGCACCACCCTCTTTTTGAAGCTTCCAGTCTGTTATTCGAACTCAATCAGCATGACAGTGATCTCCAGCCTTGTCCTCGTCAACACTCCACACCTTTGTTAATGAGAGAATCACTGACATGATGTCAGCTGGTTCTTTTGTGGCAGGGCTGAAATGCAGTGGAAATGTTTTGGGGGAATTCAGTTCATTTGCATGGCAAAGAGGGACTTTGCAATTAATTGTAATTCATCTGATCATTCTTCATGACATTCTGGAAAAACTTAAATTGCCATCATACAAACTGAGGAAGCAGACCTTGTGAAAATTAATATTTGTGTCATTCTCAAAACTTTTGGCCACGACTGTATGTAAACTTCTGGCCCACTGGGAATGTGATGAAAGAAATAAAAACTGAAATAAATCATTCTCTCTACTATTATTCTGACATTTCACATTAAAGTGACAAAATAACTAAAATGGTGATCGTAACCGACCTAAAACAGGGAATTTTTACTATGATTAAACGTCAGGAATTGTGAAAAACTGAGCTGAAATGTATTTGGTTATGGTGTATGTAAACTTCCGACGTCAACTATATTCAGTTAATGAGCAGTTACTGCCTTTTTGCTTGGTAGGGCAGAGTACCAGTCAGAAGTTTGGACACATCTACTCATTCAACGGTTTTTCTTTATTTTTTACTATTTTCTACTATTTTAGAATAATAGTGAAGACATCAAAACTATGAAATAACACACATGGAATCATGTAATAACCAAAAAAGTGTTAAACAAATCTAAATATATTTAATATTCTTCAAAGTAGCCACCCTTTGCCTTGATGACAGCTTTGCACACTCTTGGCATTCTCTCAACCAGCGTTACCTGGAATGCTTTTCCAACAGTCTTGAAGGAGTTCCCACACATGCTGAGCACTTGTTGGCTGCTTTTCCTTCACTCTGCCTCCCAAACCATCTCAACTGGGTTGAGGTCGGGTGATTGTGGAGGCCAGTTCATCTGATACAGCACTCCATCACTCTCCTTCTTGGTCAAATAGCCCTTACATAGTCTGGAGGTGTAAAGAAACCCCCTTGAATTAGTATGTTTGTCCAAACTTTTGACTGGTACTGTATATATGTATTATTGTTTTTTTTGCCCAAAAATTATGGGTTGCCACTGTATTTTGCACATTTTGCCATGAGGTCGAGAGAAAGTTTTGCTGTTTTAGAGCTAACCATGAGGCTTAGGCAATCATTCTAAAATCTCATTAGAAATGAAGTGTTTTTTTTTGTCTTACAGTAAGTTTTACTTTGATATTATATTTGGTTCTGATATGTACAATACTTTGATTTGTGATCTTGCAGACATTGATTCAGCATTGATCTCACTTTATTAAACAAGCACCATTCCCCAGAGTAGCATGTTCTCTAGGAGTAGAGTAGAGACGGTGCGTAAAGTAGAAGCTTCGGGGCCTTTAGCTGTCAGGAAGAAGGGTCAAGTAAAAGTCGAATCCACAGGGTGACAATATGTTCCGGATTGTGCGGGACAGTCCTGCATTTTGGCCCTTTGTCCCGCAGCCAAACAATCATGTCCCGCATTTTATCCCAAAAATCTAACACCACTAATTTACAAAAAAAGTTGATTTATTAAGTATTTCAGTTAGGCATTCAAATCTTTCTCTTTTGCAGCAGAGAGTAAGAGGCGAAGCAAGAAGTTTCAATCGCCAAAATATGTCCAAAATAAGCCCAACGCGTTTCTTTGTGCTTATTTCGACCTAAGCTTTTCGCCTGCCTTTGGGACAACGACTCCCATTGTTAGGACGCATACATTGGCATCTCGTCAGACGTGCAGCCACGTTGCTCTTTAGACAAGATATACATCATATAGATGTGGTACTGGTGATGTTAAACACTTCTCCAATCCTTGTTGAGATCTAAAATTCTGCGCAGCGCAAGGTGTTACGGCCAATGTCATATCGTCAACCAATCACTTTTATAAAATCCTTTCTGTCTAAATTCCAGCTAAACTTGGATGGGACAGTTAAAAAATCATGCTTCTGACAAAAAGCTACAAAAGTAAACAAATAGCCGTATTTGAAAATATATATACGATTGTGAAGCTGAATTTATATCATGTGATTTAGTCAAACTTGTGAGACTCTCCATGCTCATTAGTTGTTCATCTAACATATTTGCTGCTACATCACTCAATCCGGTTGTCAAAGTCTCCCTTCCTAACTGTTTTACATTCCCTGAGACCAACCAGAGATGTTTCCTTGGCCAAGTATTCCCAGATTTTCACAAAACAGACACACATTTGATCTCTCATTTCTGCATGACCAAATTTTGCCTAAGGCAAATGAGTAGGCTATAGGCGCGCTTCAACTAGCGTGTTTGGTGCAGTGGGAGTTTTTTTTTGTGTGTGCTTGTGTGTGGGGGGGTGTGTGTGTGAAGTGAGACCTCCTATCATGAGGCTCCACCCCTAGCCAAGGGTTCTGGTGGTCCCCACCTATGAAAAAAAATCCGTTTTAAAGCTCAGGTCAGGTCACCTGACCTCGTTTAAATTACAGATCAGGTGTATTCATAAAGTTGAATACAAACTAAAAACTTGACGACTTGGTTTGGAAGTTACTGTGAGATTATTCCGGAATGGAATTTAGAGTATGCTTTTGCATAGGTTTTTGGTTAGAAAATGTTACTAATAATGGTCTAACCATAGGACGGATTGCAGTCTCTCCTCATCAAATAAGTGTAAATAATAATAGGAGTGTAAAAAGTCCTGCCTAGAGGTAGCTCTCCAAGGAGTTTGGCCAACCCTGATCTATGTTTCCCAAATACTGGGGGTTTGAATACATTTGACATTCTACAAATTATCCCACATTTAAGAAATCTCGAATGAAAATCATTCTTCAGGTGGTTGAGGCTGATTTACAAAACCTTGCTATCATCTTACTCTACATAGGCAAGATATTTTGCAATTATGCCTACCGTTTCTGCCTAGTAGCTTGTGCACAATACTAAAATGACAAATCAGGATATTTGAGGCAGGGGCATTTCAATATTGCCCATTCTCATTTTATGACAGACTACAGTGAGCTCCAAAATTATTGGGACTGTGACACTTTTGTTGTTGTTGTTTCGTCTCTGTACTCCAGTACACAATGACTATGAAGTTAAAGTTCAGACTGTCAGCTTTAATTTGAGGGGATTTTCATCCATGTCGAGTGAACCGTTTAGAAGTGACAGCACTTTTTGTACATAGTCCCCCATTAATTAAATCAAGCTTGTGACTCTACAAATTTGTTGGATGTATTTGCTGTTTGTTTTGGTAGTTACAGATTATTTTATTCCCAATAGAAATGTATGGTAAATAATGTATTTTGTCATTTTGGAGTCACTTTTAAATAAGAATAGAATATGTTTCTAAACACTTCTGCATTAATGTGGATGCTATCATGATTAAGGATAGTCCTGAATGAATCGTGAAAAATTATGAGTGAGAAAGTTACAGACGCACAAATATCATAACGGTGAGAGGTTAGCATGTCCTGAGGCTATGATATATATATATATTACCTTTATTTAACTGTGTTTGTAACTTTCTCACTCATTATTATTCACGATTCATTCAGGACTATCCGACTATCTGTAAAACGTGTCACTGTCCCAATTCTTTTGGAGCTCACTCACTGTCCATAAATGCTTACAAAAATGCAAAGCCATCATTTAATTTTTTTTGTTTCGTTTTTTTCAAAGACACAAGTTGGCATATCAGATTTAAAATAGCCTAATTAAACCAGAAAAATTACTTAGATGTGAAATAATAAAGGTATGGGGAATAACAGCAGAATTATTGCTGTTATAAGGTTGATCATGGGACTTTCTTTTTTAAGGAAAATCGCCGCGGTCACCATAGGGTACCACACTCAGCGTTGTTCAACCCCATCACCTCTGAGAGGCGCTGCGGTGTAGGCTACATTTGAACCACGATAGACTGTAAAAAGCTGTTACAAATGCATGTAAATCACTCAACGTAGGCTATGACGAATTGTAGTCTTTTTGAGTAGCCTATAGTAAAACAATATTTTGACAGCGTCAAGTTTGTTTATAAACTCATAACAATATCACAAGTAGTAGAAGTAGATGTGACAAGTAGGATGGCTAGTAACCTAACAGATTCTGACTATAGCCTACACGACGTGATGGAATACATTTTAACACACATCCATAATATTTTGTTCCTTTCTGACTCATACAGTGGATAGCCAAATAATTCGGGACTTCACTCCTCCTCCAACTCCCTTAAGGGAGCATTTCCTCTGTTACAATGACCGCTGGTGAAGAGACTCCCTGGTAGAGGAACATGCTGTGATTCATAAGGGAGTTATAATACAGACTTTAAAAACTCTGTAATAATGTTGCGCGTCGTAGTGGAATCAGCCAAAGGCATCCCCAAAAAGAAACTCGGAAACCCAGATCCCATAACAGCGGTAGTGTTCAAAGGTGAGTTATTGCTTTGTGGCCTCTTGCTGTGGCATTTAGCCTACTTTTTCTCTTTGGTTTCAATGCCTTGATTGCTGGCTATTCTTGAGAAGTTCAAAACATCTGGATCAAAGACGTTCTCCAAATGTAGGCTAATATAAATCAAAGATGAAGACATGCATAGTTGCTTTCAGGTTGTAGCCTACTTTTTAGTTAGGATACTTTATAGTTCTCTTTAATTTAGTCACATGATCCTTTCTGCCCTTTGCTGTCAATGTTGGGTTAGCCGACCCATTTTATGTCTATCATTTATTCTTTGAACCAACAACTGCAATATTCCACAATAAGATGATATTCTGATGGATTTTGTAGTCCCCAAACATTTAACATGTTCAATAAACACAAACATGATGCTCTTTGTATTCAAAGTGGAGATACTGCATCATTAACTGTGAGCATGTAAGGGCACAAAACTACTATGAATTGAATTGAAGGTACAACAATGGTACTGTGCATTGGTTTTGAGATTCCTGAACCTCATTTTGCCTGCTTTAAGGCAATGAGTCACATTAAATAATGTTGCCTCTATTGTGTTACACAGAGGGAAAACACATTCCCTTATAAGGAGTTTGAATCACCCATTCTCCCCAACAAATAAAATACAATTTTATTTGTCACATACACATGGTTAGCAGATGTTAATGCGAGTGTAGCGAAATGCTTGTGCTTCTAGTTCCGACCATGCAGTAGTATCTGACAAGTAATCGAACAATTTCACAACAACTACCTTATACACACAAGTGTAAAGGAATGAATACGAGTACGTACATATAAATATATGGATGAGCGATGGCTGACCGGCATAGGCAAGATGCAGTAGATGGTATAGAGTACAGTATAAAGAAGAGCTGCACACTCTAGGAGCTCAGATGCAAAAATTTTATGTCCAACTTTTCGACATGGCAAGCTGTCTTCATCAGGGTATAATCACAAACACTGCGGGGTGACTCGTTTATATAGTGTCAAAGGACACACACACAGGTGTCTGTAATCATGGCCAAGTGTGGCCTAATATCATTGGTTAATTCTGAAATATTAAAATGACATACAAAGAACATACAAAAAACAAATGGATAGCATACGATCATAGATTCGATTTAGGCTACATAAGCCTACAAACAATTACAATGGCAAAGTCACAATAATCACAAGAATGGCTTCAGATCAAAGTCTACGATGAGACCGAAGGGAGCAAGGGTCTTTAAATTAAAGATCCAGGCAGCCTCTTGTTTTAACAATAAATTATCGAGGTCACCCCTTTGCATCTGAGCTCCTAGAGTGTGCGGCTCTTCTTTATTTTCAAGATTTCCACTCCACTAGCCAGCACCTCGCCTATATAGGTGTGAGTTTCTTTTTCCTCTATAGAGTACAGTATATACATATGAGATGAGTAATGTAGGATTTGTAAACATTATATAAGTGGCATCGTTTAAAGTGTCTAGTGATACATTTATTACATCCACTTTTTAATTAGTAGAGTGGCTAGAGATTTGAGTCGATGGCCGAACAGCATAGGCAAGATTCAGTAGATGGTATAGAGTACAGTGTATACATATGAGATGAGTAATGTCGGATATGTAAACATTATATAAAAAATTGTTTAAAGTGGCTAGTGATACGTTTGTTACATCCAATTTTCAATTTTTTAAAGTGGCTAGAGATTTAAGTCAGTATGTTGGCAGCAGCCACTCAATGTTAGTGATGGCTGTTTAACAGTCTGATGGCCTTGAGATAGGTGTTTTTCAGTCTCTTGGTCCCAGCTTTGATGCAGCTGTACTGACCTTGCCTTCTGGATGATAGTGGGGTGAACAGGCAGTGGCTCGAGTGGTTGTTGTCCTTGATGATCTTTTTGGCCTTCCTGTGACATCGGGTGGTGTAGGTGTCCTGGAGGGCAGGTAGTTTACCCCCGGTGATGCGTTGTGCAGTCCTCACTACCCTCTGGGGAGCCTCACGGTTGTGGGCGGAGCAGTTGCCGTACCAGGCGGTGATACAGCCCGACAGGATGCTCTCGATTGTGCATCTGTAGAAGTTTGTGAGTGTTTTTGGTGACAAGCCGAATTTCTTCAGCCTCCTGAGGTTAAAGAGGCGCTGTTGTGCCTTCTTCACCATGCTGTCTGTGTGGGTGGACCATTTCAATTTGTCCATGATGTGTACGCCGAGGAACTTAAAACTTTCCACCTTCTCCACTACTGTCCCGTCGATGTGGATAGGGGGGTGCTCCCTCTGCTGTTTCCTGAAGTCCACGATCATCTCCTTAGTTTTGTTGACGTTGAGTGAGAGGTTATTTTCCTGACACCACACTCCGAGGGCCCTCACCTCCTCCCTGTAGGCCGTCTCATCGTTGTTGGTAATCAAGCCTACCACNACTATGGTGTTAAATGCTGAGCTGTAGTCGATGAACAGCATTCTTACATAGGTATTCCTCTTGTCCAGATGGGTTAGGGCAGTGTGCAGTGTGATTGCGATTGCGTAGTCTGTGGACCTATTGGGACGGTAAACAAATTGGAGTGGGTCTAGGGTGTCTGGTAGGATGGAGGCGATATGATCCTTGACTAGTCTCTCAAAGCACTTCATGATGATGGAAGTGAGTGCTCCGGGGCGATAGTCATTTAGCTCAGTTACCTTAGCTTTCTTGGGAACAGGAAATATGTTGGCCCTCTTGAAGCATGTGGGAACAGCATACTGGGATAGGGACTGATTGAATATGTCCGTAAACACACCAGCCAGCTGGTCTGCGCATGCTCTGAGGACACGGCCAGGGATGCCATCTGGGCCAGCAGCCTTGCGAGGGTTAACACATTTAAATGTTTTCCTCACGTTGGCTGCGGTGAAGGAGAGCCCGCAGGTTTTGGTAGCGGGCCGTGTCAGTGGCACTGTATTGTCCTCAAAGCGAGCAAAGAAGTTGTTTAGTTTGTCTGGGAGCAGGACGTCGTGGTCCGCGACGGGGCTGGTTTTCTTTTTGTAGTCCGTGATTGACTGTAGACCCTGCCACATTCCTCTCGTGTCTGAGCCGTTGAATTGTGACTCTACTTTGTCTCTATATTGACGCTTAGCTTGTTTGATTGCCTTGCGGAATTGCCTGTCATCAAGAGCTCTGCAGCAAAGTCAATGTGCTTCATTTTTGTATGGATATTTTAGGATAAGAGTCAGTCCAAGATGCACATTCGACTTTTAGGGTTCAATATGTTGCCACTGTAAGTTGGCTCACTATGTTACCAGCCCCAGGGATGTTGTAGTTAGTACCCATTTTAAAACTACCTGTATGTGTTAAAGGCCCAGTGCAGTTAAAAATGTGATATACCTGTGTTTTATATATATTTCCATTATGAGGTTGAAAATTGAAACTGTGAAAATTATGATAATGCCCTTTTAGTGTAAGAGCTGTTTGAAACGAAAGCCTAAAATTTCTGCCTGTTTTGGTGGGATAGAATTTTGGTCTACCTGGTGACATCACCCGGCAGTAAATTAGTTAAGAGACCAATAAGAAACAAACCTCTCTGCCAATAACAGCTAGTTTTCCCCTCCCCTCTTAGACCACTCCTAAACAGTCCTAGCAAAATGCTTCAGAACTTAGCATTTTTGCAAATAAGCTATTTTTGTTTATTTTTGACCATTTAATTAAAAACAATCACAGTAACGTAATTGTTACCCAGAAATGATTTGATATTGAGATCAAAACGTCTGCATTGGACCCAGAGAAATATATTCTACCCATACATATACTCCCGAGTGGCGCAGCTGTCGAAGGCACTGCATCTCAATGCTTGAGGTGTCACTACAGACACCCTGGTTTGATTCCAGGCTGTATCACAACCGGCCGTGATTGTGAGTCCCGTAGGGCGGTGCACAATTGACCCTGCATCGTCCGGGTTTGGCCGGTGTCGGCCTTCATTGTAAATAAGAATTTGTTCTTAACTGACTTGCCTAGTTATATGCAGGGTACATATAAAAACGTATATTCCATGTTTTAATCTTGCCACTTTGTGTAAACGCTACAGGTGAAAAGAAGAAAACTAAAGCAATTGATAGTGAACTCAATCCCGTGTGGAATGAAGTAAGTATAAATATTTACATTACAATCCATCCTCTCTCTGGCAATCTCTGGGAATGTTGAAAAAGGCCTCGAGAGGATTGTATTATGTGGAGGAGGGCCTCGAGAGGAATGTATTATGTGGAGGAGGGTATGAGAATGAATTAGGGAATGAGGCTAATATTTTGTCCACTGTGCTTACAGTTTGTTGATAACTCAACAAGGAGTAGTTATTATTAGATAGAGGAATGATAACTGTTAACACTTCCCCTTTGATTTAAAACATTTGCACCCCCTCCATGTTTCATAGTTTCATAATTTAACTAACATTGGCAAAGTTGCATTTTTATGAACTAACTCAATTTGTGTTTGCAGGTGCTTGAGTTCGACCTAAAGGGCACCCCATTGGATGGGTCCTCCTTTATAGACGTGATTGTGAAAGACTATGAGACTATCGGCAAAGACAAGTACGTACCTGGCATGTAGCTACTGTATATGTCTCAAATGTTTTGTGAGAGGACACACATCACACACACGCACACACACCTCCTGCTAATCGGACGCTGCAAGTGCTGCGTGGAGGCGTGGCAAATAGTGGGGAACCCCACTTATTATAATGCGCCAAGTCCCGTACTCTAGCTCATTATCAAACATATGTTTTCCTCCTTATGCATATTGAGATACCCCAATCATATTATCAGAGAACAGTGGTTACGCAAGTAACCTTAAGATTTGACCTTAAGGAACATTATGGATCTCTCTCTGCAGAAGTGCTTACCCTAGTGCTCTTTCAAATACCTTTTTCGTTATCTCACATATAGTCAACTCCCATAGCGCTCATGTGCTCTCTGTAGCTAGATAGTCTCGACATAATCATCCCTCAGAGGCCCCAACACAGCACCACATATGTCAGCGAGGGCGCAGTGATGTCTAGTTCGTAAATCCTCATAAACGTATGAGGGGTAGCCCAACGTGCCACATTGCAGCGTCACCGCTTGCTAGTTCAAAAAACAGCGGGCAGTGTGCGTCTTTGCGCATGCGTAGAGATCTATGGATGTTTGTCCGTATTTTTCCACCACACTTGAGCCACCACTTCGGGATGGAGTCTCCAGTCCCCATACAGGGGGTTCCCTCTGGACTACAAGTCCATTCTGAACATGAGTCACGTGTAAAGAGTGATGTGTGCTGCTCCACAGAATAATTTTGTGGGCTGGTCTGCACAAACGCAGCGATCGGGTGCCACCTCGGTGGTTGATGTATGCCACTACAGTCATATTGTCCATTCTGACCAGGATGTGACAATTCCGAAGAAAAGGCAGAAAATGCTTTAGTGCAAGCAGCACTGTAGGCAACTCAAGGTTATTTATGTGAGCATGATGTAGTTGTGGGGACTACAATCCATTCAATGCTCTCCCCTCACAGACTGCACCCCACCCTGTGAGAGATGTGTCTGTTATCACTACTTTCCTCACAGACACTACCGAGGGGAATGCCCTTAGGGCAGATCGAGGGGTGGAGAGACGCTATGCTTGGTGAGGACATCGTTATCCTCCGGTGGAGTTGACTAAGGGGACACAGGCCGTAGGGCAGACACCCAGCACTGAAAATATCTCAACAGAACTACTGAGATGGTGGAGACCATCAACCCCAACATACAGAGACACGTCTTGAGTGTGACCGTAACATGATTCGCCCGTCTGATAGTGCGGCCTGGAAAGAGATAGAATTCAGAACCACGCCTAGATATTCTATTCTCTATGTGGGCACTAAACAGCTGTTTATCTGATTGATCCTGAAATCTACAAGGGCAGCTCTGTCTCTCACTTCCTGCTTCTGTTAATGGGAGCAGAGCAGGTAGTGGTCTATGTACGTGGATATCCTGTGTCCTCTGCATCTCAGGGGAGTTAGGGCCACCTCCACACACTTGCTGAATGTCCGAGGGGCTAGTGATATCCTGAAGGGAACAGCGAGATACTCGATACCCTGACAGGCAAACTTGAGAAATCTCCTATGTGCTGGCAGAATGCTTTTGTGAAAATCCTGCAAATTGACTTTAGTGATCCAATCATCTCGACAAACAAGCAAGACAGCACTTTGTGTGTAAGCATAAGGAATGTGAACTTTTTCAGATAGCTGTTGAGGATCTCTAGGTCCAAGATGGGGCGCTGGAGAATAGATGAAAATAAATGTTCCATCTTGCCAGAGAGAGACGTGTCGGTGAGGCACAACGTTCGGGGTGGAGGTGGTTGCGAGAGATTGTTCCACTGCTCCTCCATACTTTGCATGTCCATGGCAGTGCCTCGGTGGGACCTTACCGGAAAGGGGTTTGTCCCGGTTGTGTTTAGCCTCCACCAAGCATGCTGGGATCACGGGGACACGCTGTCTCCCAGGAACGGTACGGGATGAGAGTCTCTTCCTATCGAACCAGTCTCTTTCGTCGTTTTTGCACAAATGGATTAGCCTGTACTCCAGGCTGGGAGAGGAGGGCCCTCCACTCAGGGTGCTGGAAGAGCCTTGGGGTCTTCCAGTCACACAATACTGTTGTCCTCCTCCTCGTAAACCCCTATACCTCCTTCCCTGCTGCTAGCTCGTCGAACAGAGAGTGGATATCTGGGGAGAGACCGCCCATAACCTTGGCCCAACTCAGGGTTGTTGGGTTGCCTCTTCGCCCGAAGGCTGGGAGGAAGAGGAGCCTCGAGGGGGGCTGCTCTGCACACCCTCCATCTGAGGCTGGACTCCGGCAACTCCTTGCAATGCTCGCAGGACTCTGGGCTAGCAAGATCCGCCTGAGCATACTCCAGTCCCAAGCAGGTAACACAGATAGGATGTGTGTCCTTCACTGACATCATGGACCCACACAGGCATGGGTGAGCCGGTTGGGGAACAGGAAGCCAGCTGGGTACACACTGTGAAGGGGTAGTAGTATCCATAGCTCCGGATAGTGGAGGGTTCAAGCTATGCTATGTGTACTGTCCGATGCTTAGCTGTGCAGCAAGTCCTGACATTAGCTAGCTAGCGTTCACCCCGTGGGCTATTAGCCTAGCTTTTGCTAACACGATGCTAGCTGAAGACAAAGTGGATAGCATTCATTTTTGATGAACTAGCTGGTTAGCTTTACCTTGCAGTGTGGGCTAACCGAGTAGAAAGAGCTAGTGGAATGAGCTATCTCTAAGCGTGTGCTGGCCAACATTTAGCTGTGAAGCTAGTCCTGGTGTTAGCTAGCTAGCATTCACCTTGTGGCCTAATAGCCTAGCTATTGCTACCACACTGCTAGCTGAAGAAAAGCGTGTGGTATAAGTCTTCGGTGAGCTAGCTAGGTTAGCTTTGCCTTGCACCGTGGGCTAACCACTTTTAAAAAAGATTGCCGTTTTGAAACTCCAGTAAATTATTTTTTCTCCCTTCCACTGTGGTGGGAAATCGCAATACGACGCAGGTACTGCTAAGTGGGCGAGTTGTGCAAAAGTTAGCCATGTGGCGCTAGTTTTGACTGGAGACTGAGAAGAACCCAACTTTTCCTTTTGGTAAAAGTACTTAACACTCTATACGAGAAGCAGTATCCTATCCTCGGTGGCGAGTTCACAATTAAGTAGGAAACAATGAGACAAGTCGTGCTGAGGAGAGTGTAGAGAGAGCTTGTGATCTCCATAAGGAGGAAAACGATAATGAGCTAGAGGGCGGGACGTGGCGCCTTATAATAGGTTGTGTGATTAGAGTGTCCTGTCCCGAAGGGTTTACCCCGTACGTGAGATACAGAAATAAGTATTTGAAAGAGAACTTAGTTGATCTACAATTACATAAAAAAACTCAAGTTTTTCCATTGCAATGGGCCACATAACGTTTACAGGAACTACTCTTGCCATAACAACATGTGTTGAGGAAAATTGTGTTATATACTAACATGGATACATACAGTATGTTTTTTTCTGGTAGACACTAGACAGTTAACTATAGCCTGGTCTTGCCAACTCCATTACTCATTGTCAATCCAAACATGGCATGACATTGAGTGACAAGGAGTTGACATGAGAGCACAAATTGACTGGCACAGTTAGCAGCAGGGCCTTTGATATCAGCAAAAGAAAGAACTCCATATTATGCTGTATTATTTGACTTCATGGTGTGGAACTGCTTTAGACTCATAAAAGAGGAACTAGCCACTACCCAGTGCATAAATATAGCCAACTAGTGTGCTGACAGGTAGTGTGTGTTCCATATCATTAGTCAGTAACAGTCAACTCATTTCCTCTGGGAAAATATTCAACAATGGGTATTTTGCATGTGTCTGCTCGCCTTTGAAAAGTCAAGTGCCAACTAATTGAGTCAAGAAAAAAATTGAAACGTAAAATTCCAAGAGGAATAAAAACAAAAGACTCAAAGAGCATTCCTCTCTCAGCTTCAGAGTAGCCTGCTTTCAATGCCAAGGTGTGATCTCTACAGCTGACCCTGTAGTTCAACTTCATTTCCAGGACGTGTTTTAACGCATGATTGTTTATCATCCTGTGTGTGATGACAAATTACTTCAACACTGAGGTGACATAGCAAAGAGGATAGAGGCATGACAACATCCCACCTTCCCCCCCTTTCTCTCCTCCCCCATCCTCTTCTCTCTCCCTCTCTCTCCCCCTCTCCCGTCTCTCTTCTTCTCTTCTCTTCTCTCCTCTCTCTCCCTCCCTCTCTTTCAATTCACTTAAAATATCTCTCCCTCCCTCCTTCTGTCTCTCTCAATTCAATTTCTCTCTCTCTCTCTCTCTCTCTCTCTCTCTCTCTCTCTCTCTCTCTCTCTCTCTCTCTTCCCCTCAGCCTGATACACAAGGCCAGACTACAGGCATGCCTGTGGTAGATGCTAATTGCTCCCAGCGGTTAGTCTTTCCTCGTCCTCCCTTTTATGATTCTTTGCCCTCGTCTGTGGGATCGAGTGTTGTTCCTCACTACAGAGCACAGATTACATTTTTCCCAGTGTTCTCCGGGGAAGGCTCTAATGATTGCCAAAATAAGCTAAGCTAGGCTGATGTTTGTCGTTGTGACAACTTATTACAGTTTTTCTCGATTGCTTAAACACATTTGCCCACTCTGACATCACATTTTCAAAACAGTTAACACGCAGGATTAAACTGAAGCTCAATGGCCAAAAGGACTCATTTTGTTAGCAAAATGCTCTAACACTCACAAAACATTAAAAACATGCAACATAAGCAAATATTTCCATCAAACATCACAACTTGTAGTCAAATTAATTTATTCTTTCAATCAATCATTACACAATGGACAACAAAATACAGCCATCAATATGAAATATGATACTTTACAAACTCAAATGGATAGTGGAAAAAAAAAGCTACCAAAGGAAACTATTGGGTGGAAATACCTTTCAAAAAAATATATATA